>BSBK01000667.1:1932500-2477500 GCA_027943335.1 Chamaecyparis obtusa
ATTCAGTGCTCTTAACATTAGACCTACAAGAAGTACTAGTGTGAATGAAGATTATGTCAGCAGTAGCAGATCTAAATCTGAGGAAGATAAGAAGATTGAAGAAGGTATTGCATTACTTGTAAAAAGAGAACCAGATGGTAAGAAAATCTTTAAATGTTGGACTTGTCAAGAATATGGTCATTTTGCATCTAAATGTCCTAAAAGAGTTAAGAAGTATAGAAGCAACTTTAAACCTAGGAGATCTAAAGAATGTTATTATGCAAATGATGAAGATCTTGAAGCAGGAATTGAAAAACATTTAAGTGATAGTGATAATGATAACTTTGAGGAAATAGGATTTGTAGCAATTAAAGAAGAAATTTTTGAATCTGATAAAAGGGAAGAAAAAGAATTAGTTTCACAAGTTGAAAAGAAATCTGATTGGATTATAGACAGTGGTTGTTCACATCATATGACTGGAGATAAAAGAAAGTTTGTTAAGTTAGATAATTATGATGGAGGAATTGTTAGGGTTGGTAACAATGCACCTTGTTTGATTAAGGGTATAGGATCTATTACTCTTGATGGAAAGACTAACACTGATGATATTTACTTTGTTGATGGATTGAGACATAATCTACTAAGCGTTGGACAATTGGCTGATAAGGGTTATCAAGTTTGGTTTTCTGAGAAAACTTGTGTGATAAAAGATAAAGATGGAAATTTGATTGGAAAAGGATCCAGAGCCAGAGGTAATGTATTTCAGTTGAATCCTACTGAGATGACATGTTTGATAACTAGGATTGATGACAGTTGGTTATGGCATAAAAAGTTTTTTCATATAAACTTTGATAATATTGTCAAGGTGAGCACTACACTTGCGGTAAGAGATTTACTTAGAATTATGAAACCTACTAACATGATTTGCAAAGAATGTATGATGGAAAAGCAGAAAAGGAGTTCATTTCCCAACAAGAAGTTCACATCGATAGAGAAGTTGGATATTGTTCATACAGACTTAAGTGGTCCTACTAGGACTAGAGGATTCTATGGAGAAAGGTATTTTATGATTCTTGTTGATGATTTTACAAGGATGATGTGGATTGCATTTTTGAAAAAAAAATCTGAAGCATTTGATAAATTTAAGATCATGAAAAGCAAAATTGAGAATGAATCTGGAATAAAGATTAAGTGTCTAAGATCTGATAGAGGTGGTCAATTTACATCTAGAGAGTTTAACACCTTTTGTGAAATGAATGGTATTAAGAGACAACTTTCAACCCCTAGAACACCAGAACAAAATGGTATTGCAGAAAGAAGGAACAGGTCAATAACTGAAGCAGCAAGAGCTATGTTGTTTGAAAATGATTTGGCTAAGACTTTTTGGAGAGAAGCAGTGAACACAATAGTATACACTATGAACATAGTACAAATCGGAGTAGATACAAACAAGACACCTTATGAATTATGGTTTGGACATACACCCTCAGTTAAGTATTTTAGAATTTTTGGAAGTAAATGTTATATAAAGAGAGATGATGATATAGGAAAGTTTGATCCTAGAAGTGATGCAGGAATATTTCTTGGATATTCTTTAAAAAGAAAAGCATATAGATGTTATAACAAAAGAACTAAGACTATTGTTGAAAGTGCAAATGTAAAAGTTGATGAGAAATTTAAAATTCAGGAAAGAATGCTTGATTATGAATTTGATGGAGAAGCACAACCTCAACCTAACATTGAAAATGCAGAATTATTTTTTGAAACTAACAGTGATTTGCTGAATGAAAGTCATACTAAAGAAAACAAAGAAGAAAACAGAGAAGAAAACGGAGAAGAAAGCAGAGAAGAATCTACAGTTGGAACAAGATCAATAACTATGACACCTAACATGTATACTTCAAGACATCACCCTGTTGAGCAAGTTATTGGAAGTTTAGATAGAGGAGTTTTGACTCGAAATAAGGTACATTTATGTTTGATTTCTCAAATTGAACCTAAGACTACTAATGAAGCTTGTGAAGATGAACATTGGATTAATGCTATGAAAGAAGAACTAGAGAAGATTGAAAAAAACAAGACATGGGAATTGGTCCCTAGACCTGAAGACAAGAATGTGATTGGAACAAAGTGGGTATTCAGAAACAAGATGAATGAACAAGGAGAAGTGATAAGAAACAAAGCAAGATTGGTATGTAAAGGATATTCACAACAAGAAGGAATTGACTATGAAGAAACTTTTGCAGACTTGAAGCAGTGAGAATGTTTCTAGCATATGCAGCTTACAAGAAATTCAAAGTGTATCAGATGGATGTGAAGTCAACATTTTTGAATGGTGAATTGGAAGAAGAAGTCTACATTGAGCAGCTTGAAGGTTTTCCTTTGACATAAGAATGAGATATGGTATGTAAGTTAAAGAAAGCTTTATATGGATTAAAACAAGCACCTAGAACCTGGTATGCAAGATTGGATAAGTATTTATTGAAATTGGGATTTATAAAAGGAACAAAAGATAGTAACTTATACACAAAATAAATTGAGAATGGTTTGTTGGTTATAGTTATATTTTTTGATGATATTATCTTTGGAGGAGAAGATGAAGCTAGTGACAAATTTGCAGATGAAATGAAGACTGAATTTGAGATGAGCATGATTGGAGAAATGAAATATTTTTTGGGATTACAGATAACACAAAGCAAGGAAGGTATATTTGTAAGTCAAACTAAGTATTTGAATGACTTATTGAAAAGATTTGGAATGGAAGATTCTAAACTTGTTGGAACACCTATGGTAACCGGACATAAGTTATCTAGCAAAGATGAGACACCAGTAGTTGAGCAAAAAAAATACAGATCTATGATTGGAGGATTACAGTACTTGACACATACAAGACCTGATATAGCACATTCAGTTGGGATTGTAGCAAGATTTCAAGTAGAACCTAGAGAATCACATTATGCAGCAGTAAAGAGGATACTGAGATATCTGAAAGGAACAATGGATTATGGATTATGGTATGAGAACTCTAATGATTTTAATTTATGTGCCTATATTGATGCAGATTGGGGAGGCAACGTTGATGACAAGAAAAGCACCAGTGGTGGAGCCTTTTTTCTTGGAATAAAATTGGTCTCTTGGTTAAGTAAGAAGCAGAATTGTACTTCACAAAGTACAGCAGAAGCAAAATATGTTGCAGCAGCAAACAATTGTAATCAGATTATTTGGATGAAGCAGATGTTGAAGGATATTGGAATAAAGTTTGATGAGCCTGTTGTTATACATTGTGATAACACCAGTATAGTGAGTATGTCAAAAAATCCTATTTTACATTCTAAGACTAAACATATTGAGATCAAGTATCATGTTGTAAGAGAGAAAGTTACAGAAAAAGAAGTAAGATTGGAGTACATAAGTACAAAGGAGCAGATAGTAGATATATTTACAAAGCCTTTACCTAAGGATACATTTGTGTATCTGAGAGGTATGCTTGGGGTTATGCCCCAACCTATTTTTGAGAATTGATGCAGATGATTGCATCCATCCAGTGGTAGATGAGCCCTATCTTTCTTCTGGATTGGATGTTGGAACTTCCTCTATGGGGAGTTTATGAGCTGAGTCATGAGGACTCTTGTTATTGTATTTTTTTGAAAAGTGTCTTTTGACATTAAGTTGTTGTTGACTTAGTGATGAAATTTATATCATTGATGTCAATGGGGGAGAGATATACATGAAAAACACTGTGGATTGTATGAGAGAGCTGAATAGGAAAACGAAGCAAGATTTAATTTGATATTTTGCAGTGATGTTGCAGTATTGGATTTTTGGAACATTGGATATTTTTCATCTATGTTGCCATCAATGCCAATGGGGGAGATTGTTAGGAATGAATGAAAAGTATTTTGGCAGTCATTCTGTAGCAGTTGTTGTTGCATTCATGACTTGGATTGTCATTGATGTCAACACAGTGATATTCTGGATATTAGCAGGAAAGTAGGTACAATTTTGTTTTGTGCACATGTTGTATTATAGATTGGCTTTTGCACAGTTGATGGTATGTTCTTTGGTGTGTTATTAACCTATGGTTAACAACACAAAAAGAAATTCATTCATTTATGAGAGTTATGAGCATTTTGGTGAAAGCAGTGCTTAGACAGTGTTTCTGTGAAGCGATTTTTAGAAATCAGAGGATATCTCTTAGCTGGGATGGAATCTAATTTTGTGTAGTTAAAGGGATGTTGGAGACTCATTAATGATGATGTGGTTCATAGTGAAAACTTTGAATATATGTTTGGAGAAAGTTACAGTATCTGGAAGCCGACAATTTTATGTAAATTTTGTGTGTAGTGTGTAGAATTTATTATTTTGTAATTGAGGACCGACTCATTTGTAATTATTTGAGTTTGGTATATAAGAAGGAATGTTTACCTTGTTGCAATGAGTATGATGAAGGTTGAGATGTGAATATATGCATGAAGTGAAGAAAAGAGCTAATTCAGTGATGAAGGAAGACTTGTGAGTATAGAGATTTGGAATTGTGATCTTGTGTAGCAGAGAGTGCAATTTTGGCACAGTGTGAAGGAGGTAATATATTTCATATTATTCTATTGAATAATTCTAAGATCTTTTGAACAGTGGGTTCAGAGATCTTGCCTTGAAGCTGTTTGGGCAGTGGGTCCTTCTGTCTTCCATAAACTCTTAACCGGGTTAGAATCTTTTAACAGGGATTCAAAATCTCCTAACAGGGATTTATATGTACTGAATGTATTTCATAAGACTCCTAATAGGGTCCATCCTCTAACAAGGAACTTTCGTATTAGTGCGTCATTTTGTGGGCATCATTCCCACCGGGGTTTACTCTTTTCAAGAGGTTCCCTAGTCAACATATCTTGTGTTATTGTGCAATTGTGTATGGTTATCTTTCTATGGTTGATTAGTACATTGATTATATTGTTTAAAGCAGTTGAATGGTTAAATTATCTGATAACTGATTCACCCCCCCTCTCAATTATCTTGGGGATCTTTACTTTCTAACATTTGGTTCATTCTAAGAGAGGTTTTGAATTAGTTTCCATTCAATAAATGACGTATGAGGTTTAATAATAATAGGTTTATGTTTTCTAATTTATCTGCTCTTTCTTTTTTATAGTTTTTATCCTATTGTTAAAATAGTTTTAGTTAGTTTTAATTATAATTTAGTTTTTAAATTTTTGTTAGGGTTTACAAACTCCAAAAATGATGAATTGTTTTGCATAAAGGGAAACAATCAAAGTGTTTTTACAATTTTTGTATGTTACAAATTTGATTTTGTGCTTAATGTATTGTCGTGAAGTTTTTAATTATTATTTCTTTCAATTTAGGTTGAAATTAGTTTATTAAAATTGAATCTACAAATTTTAAATAAATTCATATGAATAAATATAAACATGATTAAACTCATTTTAGGCTACACCCAATTTGCTTTCACCATCCTAGATCATTATAATTTTTTTATGACATTTCTATTCTATTAAAACCTAGATTTCCAAGGTACTCTCTTATTTAGGTATTCCAAGAAATCTTATTTGCAAACCAAATAACTTTTTTTTGACGTTAACACCTTTCGCGTAGTAAATTATTTACTAATGTGTTAAGAGTGTCAAAACATGTAGCAACAATATTATGCTAATATAATGAAGAGATTACAAAATTTTAAAAGTCCCCGCTTTTAATATCTTTTAAATTTCCCATTTAATATGAGCAGAGGTTATTATAGTTCAACATTTATGAAATGATACATTAAATATTATTAGAGACATGTCATGGTTTAGATTCATGGATGGTGGCTTAATCGATTAGATCAATATATTGAATGAATAATGAAAATATGTAAAATTTAAATGTATTATGATAGTGACTTAATTATTAAATTATTTTTTATGTCTTATCTAGATCAAAATGAAAGTGCAAGGATATAAATATAGATAAATTGATCTATGCTTATCTATACTTATGTTCTTATAAATATTAAATAGAAAAGTATAGATAAGAATATTTAAATATAAAAATGTATAAATTGATCTATGCTTTCTATTTAAATACTAAAACAACATAAATATAGATAAATTAATAATTAAAAATGAAAAAAAAGAAAAAAATAAAATTTGTAAGCATAATCGAGACACACATTTGAAATAAATTTATTTAATATATAAAAATGCTATGTCTACATGCTTTCTTTACAAAGAAATTAACCTTTTGGGAAAAGAAGAGCTAAATTTATTTATTACTCTTTTTATTTATTACAAACTTATCTAATATTTTACTACAAACTTATTTAAGAGGTAAATATTTTATCTTAAAAAGGTTCAGATAAGATGACATTTACTGAGAAAAATATTGTGAATATAATTTAATATAATATATCACACATGGCTGATACGAAAGAGCCCTCACTTTCACATTTTCCCACCCTAATTTACCCACGTGGCCCCCAATCATTGTACAATAAATGGATGGATAAGGTTAAAATGTCTTTGTTTATTCCAAAGCATTGCAAATTTTTAGGACTTTCAAAGTGTAAAGTGGTGGTTCAAACTTCCCTACTTATCATTTTCAAGACAAGTATTTTAAGTGTCCAAATGAGTTTGTGAAGAGTTAGTCAAATAACCAATCAATTAATGATATTCCTTATCTACTTTCCACTTTTTGTTGAATTATTAATCTATAAAATCCAAAGTATATACTCTAGGTGGTTAAATAACTAACCACTTTAGCATATATTCTCTTTCATATGAGAAGCTCAATTATTGTAGCATTAAATTATTTATTATTGTATTATTTTTATTCTAATATATGTTATTTTTTATATTTTGTTATTATTTTTTAAGATGTCAATTTGGTACTTTCAGAAGTTCAATTGGAACAAATGTCCAACCACATCAAATTTCTATGTAAAAAAGTAATTAGAGAGTCTAAACAAATTGAAATATGAATATTAAAATATTTATAGATATCATATGTGTGTATCCTAATCAAATTCAAATGTATGTAATGTATGTCAATATATAATTGATTTCACAATAAGAAATGATGTACAATAACAGAGAGTAACTTTATTAATTTCAAAACTTTCATTTGAATGTTAATATCTTGAATATAAACAAAACAATTTTAACATCTATCAAAACATATCTAGATTAGCTCTACAAGAATTTTGAACCTTTGCAACTCATGGTTGTTGATAGTGATGGGGGACAAATTCCCCAACATGGGGAGCCCCCCACAACTACAAAATCTCTACCCAATGGGGCTTGGGGCTCCACTGCATTGGAGACCCACATGTTGTTGTAAGTGCTCCAACACGAGAACTTGAAAGATAGGAGGAAGGGGGTTCTAACCCTAAATCTAGAACCGAAATTCCATATATGGTTTCCAAAAAGTTGGAATAAGGTAAAGAGTACGGCAGTGGTTTGTCCAATGGGTGGAAATAGGTCCTTGTGGGTAGCTACCATAAGGAGGTGGAACAATGTTTTTTTTCTAGAGCACTCACAAACTGAGGAGGGAAAGACTATCAAGGTCCTTGACTCAATTGTTGATTGTATTGTTTCCTCAATGAACAATACCATAGTTGGATAAAAAATTTTCATTTCTACCAACCATTGATATTATCAAGATATGGGCATCCCAGAGATGAAAACTTAAGGGGAGTGCCAAAGTCAGTGCAATGTTGGCACTATGTTTATCTTCAAGTTTATTACTGAGGAGGATTTGATTGTTGTTCTGTCAGGGTCATGAGCCTTTGTTAAGCACTATCTTTCCCTTTGTAGATGGACGCCAAGATTCGATCCTACAACTGATCCTAATAGAACAACCCCAATATAGGCTCGTATGCTTGGACTCCCATTAGAATTTTGGGAAGAGCATTTTTTTACTAGATTGATGGCACCTTTGGCCATTATGTCTCTATGAATGAAGTGACTCAGGCGAAGTCCACATTATTTTTTGTTCAATTTTGTGTTAATGTTACTATAAATAAAAATCTTCCCAATTTTATCACCCTACAATCTAAAATGGGAAAGTGAACACAAGTGTTGGCATATGAAAATGTTATGATTTTCTGCTAGAAATACTCAAAATTGGGCCATGTGATTCTTGACTATAAAGCCCTTGATAAGGAACCAAAAAAATTAAAGGATATCCTACTTCCCCTTTGAGGGTCACAACCCCCCTTAGGTGGTTGTCTTTGACTCAGAGAGTGATGAATACCCATTTATGGATGAACTGTTGAAACTATTGGAAACCCCTAAGAAAGTTGGGCAAGAGGAGAAACCACCTAGCAACCTAGAACAAATAACTCCACTAGAGGAAGGGGAAATACCCCCTTCTACCACTGTGTTACCCTAGTTAGATGACACCTTAATATCCTCCTCCCCTTGTGAGAATGGTGCTAGAGCATCCTCTAAGCCATGAATTAATGATGCAGACCAAGGTAGGGATGATCCAATTAAGGACAGTCCAACCTTGCAGCTTCAGAACAACACAATGGAAAACTCAACACAACAAATGTTTTCAACTCAAATTTTCATTAACATGCCCGACTGTAAGGCCTTTTGAGTTAGGGCCAATTACAATCAGAAGTAATTATGCAAGATCAACAAGATCCAATATAACTCTAGCTAGTTCAACTATGAAAACTACCAGCAACTGATGGAAACCCTAAGGTAGATCTAAACTTTAGCTCACAAGCCTCTAAGCAATCTACTTGTTTCCAAGCCTCAACCACTAGCTTTGCTACAACAAATTATCAGAAATCAATTCGATTTGCAAGATCTCGCAGGATCTTTTCCACAACTTCACCACTCAAATATGCTATCAAACTCTCCTATCTAATCACCTAGATATGCTTTCAGAACCTCCGATCTGACTGCCTAAAAAAACTACCCAAACACCCCTTAAATACTAATCATCAGCCACAAGTCAGCTGGATGAAACCATTAACTCCTCCTAACAAATATTAAATACAATAAAAGTCAGCTCTCAAATAGCCTTAAAATAATTAAATTCAACATGTCGGCCTGTAACAACAACTACTAATAATAAATGCACCAAGTTAGCCCAATAAATCACACAGAACTCCAGTCGGTAAACTAGAACAGTCGAGCACTAGTGAAATAACCGAGCATGCCAAGCATCACCGAGCACCAGTATCAACCAAGCACTGAGGGCATCACCAAATAACACTTTCATCAAGCGCCGAAGATTACCGAGTTCCTTCAGTGACTGAGCTTCCTTCAATGACCAAGATCGTCGATCAAGGCTGTAACCGAGTAATACTAGCCAAACAACACACCTCCATGCAAATCCACCGAGTACTCTAGAATGCCCTTGCATCAGACACCCCAGGTTCAAAAAGATGCTCATATGTGAGAAGAACATCTTCCGGGATTCAACACATAAACCCCAAACTGGTTCTTCACATACAAGTCCTCCACCTTTTCAGTTTGCATACTCTTCCACTTCAGCTTTCTCTATCTCTTTAAGTCTTTCCTCAACAACACACAGGTCTATCCTTCACACTGATCAACCATACCTTCAAGATCCACCAACTCAACTCGGCTACCAATACTCAAGCTTCTCCTACTGAGCATTGTATCCAACAAAGGCATCAGGGAAAACGTCATGTCATCCTTCTCAATAGTAAACACATTTTTGACACAGTCATACATAGCTTTGCAATCATATTGCCAAGGTCTACCGAGCAATATATCACAACTATTCATTTTCATAATGTCACATAACACAAGATCCTTATACTAGCCAATCTAAACATCAACAAAGCATTGTTCTCTTACTTCTAGAGCATGAACATTTTGCAACCACCCAATCCTATAAGGACAAGGATGCTTCATTCTATTCAACCCAAGTTTCTGAACCATGTCCTCAGCAACAAGGTTATCAGTACTACCATTGTCAACAATAACATCATAGATTTTACCTTCAGACTTGCATCAGGTCCTAAACAAGTTACTCCTCTAACAAGGTTCCACCTTTGTACCGAGCAATGTTCACCGAAGTAGCAAGTTCTTAGATTCAGGTTCATTCTCATTCACCACACTAGCTCGTTGGTCACCAAGCATCTTTTATGTACACTCAAAAGAATGGTGTCCTTCCTCTCCATAGTTATAGCAAGTACCCTTAAAGATAACTCTACTTGTCTTCTTCTTCGGTTCCACAGGTTTCTATTCATCTTCTGCATCAGTCGCTTTATCCTTCACTGAGTGATCAATATTTTCCTTCCCTTGGGAGTTACTATGTTGTTTCCTCTTCAACTTATCTTCTACCTTCAGAGCATACTGATAAGCATCCTCAACAGAATCAATCTTCAACATACCAAGCTCATCTTGAATATTGAATCTCAAACCATTCACATACCGAGCTACCTTTTCCTTACCAAGTTCTCTGTGTCCAGACTGAATAGTAAGTTTGTAGAACTCCTCGGTATAATCTTCAATAGATAAATCCTTCTGTTTCAGATTTTGCAATTTCTTAAACAAGTCAAGATCATAGTCAGCAGGTATGAACTTAGCTTTCAACTTAGTCACCATCAACCTCCACTGATTGATCTTCATTTCACCTTCATCTTCTCTATCTCTTTGTAGCTCTTTCCACCAAAGAGAAACATGTCATTTCAACTTTGTGTGTGCTAATCTCACTCGAAGAGGATCTTCAATTTCTTCCTGCTCAAAGAAATCTTCAAGTTCACCAATCCAATCAATCAAATTCTTGGGCTTCAAGTACCAGAGAAAGTAGAAACTTCCATTCAGTAACTATTACTCAACCGAGCTCTAGATCTAGGAAACCAAGCAGTTTTGTCTTGACCAGATCTATCCCTCTGGTCATCACCACTAGATCTAGCAGGTTCAAAGCCTTCAACATCTTCCTCATAACCATCTTCAATACCAACATTCCGGGGTACACCAGTAACAACTCTCATGATCTCGACAACCATGTCATTCTTCATCAATTCCATATCAAATCTGAAATCTAATTTCACCTTCTCTGTAATCCTAGATTCCACAATATCATAGAGGTCAGCAATCACTCTAGGGTCCAATCTTCATGGAGGCATCCTTAAGATAAGAGAAACCCTTTGCACAAAACCCTACACTGACCACCTTGTGGCAATCTCCAAGTTGTATGCAAGTCAGATCAGCTTGCCACCTTGCACAAACAACTAGGCAAAATTCCACAAGTTCAGTGCTCCAGATCTGCAACTCAGATCATACGATCTCTTCACCAACAAGATCAGCCTTGCTAGGTCAACCTTCACTCCAACAAGATCAAACTTCACTCTGATACCACCTGACGTAGACCAAGGCAGGGAGGATCCAATTAAGGATAGTCCAGCCTTGCAGCTTCAAAACAACATAGTGGAAAACTCAACACAACAAATATTTTCAACTCAAATTTTCATTAACATGCCTGACTGTAAGGCCTTCCAGGTTAGGGCCAATTACAATCAGAAGTAATTCTACAAGATCAATAAGATCTAATACAACTCTAGCTAGTTCAGCTTTGAAAACTACTAGCAACTGATGGAAACCCTAAGGCAGATCTAAACTTGAGCTCGCAAGCCTCCAAGCATTCTCCTTATTTCCAAGACTCAACCAATAGCTATGCTACAACAAACTATCAGAAATCAATCTAATCTGTAAGATCTTTTCCACAACTTTGCCACTCAAATATGCTATCAGACTCTCCTATCTAATCACCCAGATCTACTTTTAGAACCTCTGATCTGATTGCCTAAAACAACTACCCAAACACCCCTTAAATATTAATCATTAGCGACAAGTCATCTGGATGAAACCATTAACTCCTCCTAAAAAATATTAAATGCAATACAAGTCGGCTCTCAAATAGCCTTACTATAATTAAATTCAACATGTCGGCCTATAACAACAACTACCAACAATAAATGCACCAAGTTGGCCTAACAAATCACACACAACTCCAGTCGGTAAACCAGAACAACTGAGCACCAGTGAAATAACCTCAAGCGTTCCAAGCATCACTGAGCACCAGTGTTGACCGAGCATCGTAGGCATCACCGAGTAACACTTTCACTGAGCGCCAAAGATTACTGAGTTCCTTCAGCGACCGAGCTTCCTTCAATGACCGAGACCGTCGGTCAAGGCTGCAACCGAGTAATACCGGCCAAACAACACACCTCCATGTAGATCCACCGAGTACTCTAGAATGCCCCTACATCAATTACACCCCTTCCCCCCCCCCCCCACAAAAAAAAGCCTTATACTCACAGGGTGCATCAACAAGTACGCTAATAAGTGAAGATGGCTTGATAAATTAGAAAAAGAAAACCAAAAACAAGAAGGTAGATGTTGGGTTGGAAACCAAGGTTGTTCACAAATCGAAATGAATCATAAGGTAGAGGAAAATTATAAAGGAAATTTTCAATGGTAGGTAGAAGACCCTAGAATTCACAACCAAGTCTAAGAAATAAGGTTCTTTTCATAGAACATGAGAGGTTTGAATGCCCCCAAAAGAAATATGCATCGAGGAATTGTATCTTTGAAAATGGTATTGATGTTCTACTTAGGTAGGAAGTCAAGATGATTGAATCCTCCTTCAACACAATAGTGAAGGTTTTGTGGCTGAGTTCTCATGTTTGTATTATTGAGACTAATGGTGCTTCAAGAGGTATAGCCACCACATGTGGAATCCACTAAAAGTGGATGGAGAACTTATTTCTTCTACTCACATTTTTTTTACTATTAAATTGACATCCCAAGGGAATGCAAGGTTTTTGGTTAAAGTTTATGCCCCCAACTCCCGCCTTGGAAAAAAAATGGTCTGAGATCTCCTCTCTAATTCAATAATTTAATAGCTCACATTGGCTAGTAGTGGGTGACTTAAATTTTCTACTCTTCCCCTTTGACAATCTTGGCAGACTGGATGATTACTATAATAGTATGGTTGATTTTTCAGACTTATCAATAATGCTAGTATGGTTGACATAGTGCTGATAGGACATTTCTTAACATGGTAAACCAAAAGAAAGGAAATAACCTTATTCAAGTCAAGCTTGACATATTTCTTTATTTTTTAAATTGGGATATAGGGTTCAACTCTGTCCTAACTGCCCTCCCCTAGACAATGTCTAACCACAATCCTATACTCCTTGACTAGGATAACAGGTTGCAAAAGGGGTGCAACCCTTTCCATTACAAAATTATTCAAACATTACACCCTAAGTTTTGCACCTACATTTAAAATTGATAGAGCTCCTCTAATGTATCGTGTAGTTCAAAAGCTGAACATTATTATAAGGCATGTGAAGGGTTGAAACAAGTTCACTTTTGGGGATATTTTGCTAATAAAAAGTAAACCTATACGAGACTAAGATTCATTCAAGGGAAATTGGCCAATGGGAATTTCTTGGTGCCAACACACAATTAAGAGGAAATCTTTAAGAAAAAAATGGAAATAAAATCTTTATAGGCAAGAAATATTTTTGAAACAAAATTCTAGGATTTAGTGGTTGAAAGAGGTAGGTTAGCATTCAACCTTATTTCATCGATCTTCTAGTATACATAAGAAGAGAAACACTATCCTTAACCTCATGGATGAGACTAACTATTTAATTATAGAGGATATCAATGGGGCCTAATGCCCTTAGATTAATTTTGCAAGACCTTTAAATATGATGGTTGCACTATTGATAAGCTCTTAGAAGATCAATTGTTAGATGTCCTCTGAAGAGTTGTCAGTGCTGCTAATAATGCTCAAGTTCTAGCCCTGATAATGTTGGAAGAGGCTAGGAATGTTTCCTTCTCTATGGGTTCTTTTGAAGTCCCTGGTCTAGATGGCTTTCCCCCTACGTTTTTCCAAGAGTTCTAGGATATAGTTGGTCTTGATATTACTTTAGCAACTAAGAATTTCTTAAGGGTTGGAAGGTTGCTAAAAGAGTTGAATAGATCCTTCATTGCCTTAATACCTAAGGTTTGGGAGCCACAAAATATTTTTAACTTCAGGCCAATAAGCCTTTGCAATGTATAGTCTATATAATTTTTTCTGAAGTCCTAGTTAATAAGATCAAACCCATTTTGGATAGTCTTATTAATTTTAACCAAAAATGATTCATCCCTATGTGATAGATTCTTGATACCACCATTGCAATCCATGAAGCTATTCATTCTATGGATAAGTTCCATCAATCAAGGATGAAGTTTAAATTGGATATATCTAAGGCCTATGATAGAGTCAAATGGAATATCCTTTCAAAGTTTTAGTGAGATTTGGCTTTAACAATATAGTGATTGGTTTGATTAAAGAATGTATGACTATTGTTTGTTACTCATTTTTGGTCAATAATGTTCCAAGAGGATTTTATAGAGCCACTAGAGGTATTAGACAAGGGGAAACCTTATCTCCTTATATGTTTATCACCTTGGTAGAGATTCTAGAGAGAAACTTCTTAAGCCTGATCCAAGGGGGAAGAATCCAAGGGGTTTGATCTACCTCCACTTTTACTCCTATTGTCGTCCAAATGTTTTTGGAAGATACCATCCCTTTTGGTAATGCCTCGGTGGTTGAAGCTAGAGATTATAAATGATTTCTCAATCAATATGCCTATGTCTTAATCCAAGCCATTAATTAAGATAGAAGTTATATTTTTTTCTTCAACACCTTAGATAGCCTACAAAATAAAATAAAAAATATACTAGGTTGTCAATGTGCTAATATTCCTAGTACTTATCTTTAGCTTCTACATACTATCCAAGAGGTTTCTAACACCTTTTGGAACTCAATCCTAGAGAGAACTCAATAAAAAAGGGCTGGTTGGAAAGGGAAACTCCAGAATATTGTTGGTAAGTTGCAACTTCTTGTAGCATCTCTTCAAGGGATCCTTGTTTATTTCCTCTCCCTTTTAAGAATCTCATATTCTATGGCTGAAAAACTAGATATAATTCAAAAAACTTTCCTCTGGATGGGTTTGGAGGAATTAAAGAGTATGGATCTTGTCATCTGGGATAAAGCTTGTCAGTTGAAAATAATGGGAGGATTGGGCATTAGTAAAATTTCCCATTTGAATAAAGATCTTATTGCTAAAATTGGTTGGAAACTTGTTTTACACAAAGCTAATTGGTTTGACATTATGTTTTCCAATTATTTGAATAATGAAAGGTTCTACCATTTCCTTACTCCACAAGGACTCTCCAACAACTCCAAGATATAATAGAACAAAATCATTAAATGTAGGAATATCATATAGTTGTGAGAAAAATGGTAGATTGGCTATGCTCATACAGTCCACTTCTAGGATGATACATCCTCTTGCCCAATTTTTAATGCTCTATGTGGGATCGTGAAGTGTATCTTTGGAAACTAGGTGATTAACTATTTAGCTAACTCTAAATCCTAGAAGAACAACTCGCTTTGTTTCCAAGATCATCAACAACTTTTGCCTCTAACATGGGACTTATAGTCTAGAGGATTCAATAGGTGATAATTCTAATATTTCAAAGGGAGGAAAAATTATTTTGGAGTAGGAATGCTACTGGTGATTTCATTTTGAAGACTTCTTAACATCTACTTCTATGTGAGGGAAATGCAAAAAATCTATGGAAAATAATTTAGAATTTTCATCTTATCCCTAAAATCAACTTCTTTTGGTGGATGGTCATGCATAATAAAATCCTTACACAAGACAACTTCACCAAGTGTGGATTTCAGCTACCAAACTATTGTGGTCTTTGTAAGGACAATGAGGAAATTGTCTTTCTCCTATTTATCCACTATCCTTTCACGCAAAACCTTTGGAATAAGGTGTTTCATTTGCTCCACATTGGCTGGGTTGTAAATGGGGAGGTTCAATAATTGGTCTTCAAATAGGAGTAAATTTCCTTTAACCGTCTTACTAGGAAACTTTAGATGCAAATCCATCCCCATTTGAGTTGGGTAATTTGGAAAAGAGAAATCACACAAAATCTTTTGGGGTGTGGAGTGCTTGGTTAATGATGCTTTTTGGATCTTCCAAAAAATGCTTTTGGAGAATTTGGCAATCACCACTAGGCCTTTCCCTTCCTTTTCCCCTTCTCAAATTGACAAAAATTTACCAAAATTTATGCCTTGGTGACCCTATGCAAAGTTTGATAACTCTAAAAGGATGAAAAGAAAGAACACTAAATGGCCCCCCTAAACCAAATTGGCTCAATCTTAATTTTGATAGGACTACAAAGAAAATTCAGGGTGAAGTTTCTACTGGGTGAGTGATCAGAATGGATACTGAAATATTAGTGACAACTTATATGGAAAATTTTAGAATTATGCAAACAACCAAGATGAAGGAATGGGTCTTTTCTAGGGGATCAAGATTGCACTATCAATTGGAGCCAAATATTTATCTATAGAAGGGGACTCAAAGCTGATAGTTGATGTTGTTAGAGGGATATCTTGGGTTAAATGGTTAATTGATGGGATTGTGGGAGATATACAAATAATTATTTGAGGTTTTGAATCCTTTGACATTAATCATGTTTACAAGGAAGGTAATGTGATAACATACCCTCTATCTTCAATAAGATACAATTTGGAGGGAATGAAGTACTAGATATAAAAAATAATATCTCTTGGCTGAAATCCAAACTCTCCTACTTGGAGAGAGAGCCCAACTTCTAATAGGTGTGAGGAGTGATAATCTGGTATGGCTATGGATCCTCCTATGTACTTCATGGTGTTGGGCCTTATCTTATCGTAGCCCTATTCACGAGGGTTCAAAGCAAGAGATTTTAATTTGGTTGAAAGTACTATTTTGAATTTTAATATGGACTCAATGAGGTGGCATGACAGTCTAGGGATGTGGAATATCCTTGATATATGTGATAGTCAAGATCCCCTAAGATGCAATAATCAGTCCAATATGTGGCCTTTTGAGAATTATGGAAATTACGTGAACCCTAGGGTGGGCCCTATAGTGATGTGATAACATCATGTTTTGATCACACATACGAAGTTATTATTGCCTCCATTGTAAAGGAGAGCACTTCTTGTAGTATATGATGAAAATACCTTCATTTTGGGGGAACTGTAGCCCACATGATCCAAGTTTTATGGGAGGAAGGTTTAATGATTATACCTAACTTGGTATGCAAACCCTTGTTTTTCTTTTAAATCACTCTATTGTAGAAACAAGTTTTTATAATTGCATCAAGGGTTGTAGTTTTTTCCTTAGAGTGACTCATTTTGGTTATCCTCTTCATGCTACATGAATGGGGGACATGTCTCCATTAAGCATAGTAAGCCAAATGATTTAAAAAATGCCCCTAGTGTTTGATATATATGTAGGGAAGGGGGGTTTCTAGATATATTGGATCCATTAATATGTTTGATGAGGGTTTATCTATTCAAATTGCGAACTCTTAGGATGATAAGAGAGTCATTGTTGGGGGTATCTCTTTCAAAATTAGCGAGGTTATTTCTAAAGCTACTAGGTTATACTTTGAAGGAATAAAATGGAAGAAGACCAGTTGGGTGGTGGATACTGATAGGCTTAATAGGTTTTTCAAAGGAGGTGAAGCTCCAGTCAAGATGTAGGGAGGATACAAAAGGGAACAACTGCCACCACCTTGGGATCAAGTTTGTCTTATATGATCATGAAATATTTCACTCTTGAAATGTGCTTCAAATTTTACTACTATTATCACATGCCACTTCTTAACCACTTTAGAAATCATAAAATCATATCATTTCCATTTTTCTTTCTTAATTCCCTTGAAAGGTCTATTTTGGATGCAAAGGAGAGTGCTCATAACCAAGAAAAGAAACCCATCCCTCTACACTAGGATGTCATTTTTAGACTTTATAACTTTCATTTGGCACTCTGCCTCCATAAACCCATTGTGGTCTATGAGGCCCCCATTTTACAATCACCCCAACCTGTTAATATTATTGATGTGTTAGGTCCTAGTAAAAAATGTATTTTCCACCCAAGAGCCCTTAAGATTGCCTCCCATCCTAGTACTCCTGAAGTGTTGAATCTTGATGTCCCCATCCCTAAAACTAGTGTTCTAAAAGGAAAAATTCCCAAACTAACTACCACAAAAAGAAAAGGAAAAAATTCCCCCTACTAAGAAAGAAATTTTTTTTGTTCAAGAGGCGATCAATCAAGAGGAAGAGGATGAGGATCATAGTAAAATTTTTAGGTCTAAAAGATTAGCTACCCAGTCAGTAAGGAAAAGGAAAAAGTTTCTTGTCAATTATGATTCGGAGGAGGATGATGTCAAATAGGGGAGTGGGAAGAACAAGGAGAAAGATGAGAAGGGAAAGTTGATAGAGTGCAATGGTGTTGAAGCTAATACTCTTGTTATTTCTAATAATTCTACTACAAGTAGGTTCACCCACATCCAAAACAAAATGAAAGAGGATCCCATTGACCTTACTCAAGACATGATGCTTGAAGAAAAAAATGTCAACCACACCAATTGTAACTCAACTTGGGCTAGTTGTCAGGACATTGTTTTGAAGTTGGATAATCTAAAGAGCTGGGTGAAAAATTTCTTAAAACCAAAATGCTCAAGATGGAGCGAAAGATGAGGAGTATCTCCAAGTTCAATCTTCAGGTTATGCACAATTCTACTACTTCCTTGTGTTTGCTACAACAAAAGGTTCTTGGCGAGAATGGAAAGATGAAGTTAATTGCAAGGATTTATTCAAGCTCCTTACATATGACTAGAGCTATGTGTTTTACTAGTTAGGTTGTGATATCTCGAATCTCCCTGCAATGTTTAATTCCTAGATGGCTATGGTTCTAGCCACTTTCTACCCATGTGGGGTTTCTAAAAATAGTTTTTTTTTAATGTGGTTTTTTAACTTGGACTCTAAGTCTAGGAAGAACATTTTCCTTTTTGGTAGTCGGTCAAAGTGTGTCACTTGTATTAGGAGTAGGAACTTCTTTAATACTATTATTATCTATATTGTGTTATATGTTGTTGGACCACTTTTTATGTGGTTGCTTACTAGTGGCTTTTCTCTGGATAGTTTTTTATATTTTTATGTTATTAGTATGTTGTAGGGTTTTACACCCTCAAACTGTGGTTCTATAAGATCAACACCTTTTTTTTTCTATTGATTAGTATAAAATATATATTTATATTAAATAGTTTTCAATCAAATATCTATATTTTATTATTTAAATTTCATATTTTTGACATTTTTCTTTACATAACAAAAACATCAACTATATGTAATTTTTTAAACCAAAACCATTTACATAAAATAAATTTTATCCTCCCTTCTAAAAACCTATATATAATGCATTTACTATATAATATTTGTTTAAATTAAAATTTACTTTTTTAACTAATTAAATTGTGACAATTTGTGTCTCATTTAAACACAAGATCTTTATTTTATTTTCTAGGCAAAACACAAAGTGTATAACATTATTAAATATAATACTAATACAAATTTAGAGAATATGAATGGACAGGGAGAAAAAATCAACCTGAAAAGGAACAAAAGAGATCTCGAACATAGTGTTATCAGTGTAAGAAATAATGAGCTCAAATAAGGAGATTAACATTTACAAAAAATGGAGTAATACTCAACCATAATGAAGTACCTAGTAGACTAATAAATTAGACTATGAGAGTACAAAATTGGGGAGCAAGCTCAACCCAAAATAGATTACAACTAATAATTGATAGGATATAAGAAGCTACCAAAAAGGGGAGAAAAGCTCAACTTTATCCATAAAAAAGGAACATGGATGCAAGAACAAGAAACAATGTTACAACATTACAAAAAGGATATAACCATGCAAGGAGAAGGAGAACCATAAAAATTGCAAGGCACTAGATGTTGGATAGAGAGATATACATCACCAAAGGAAGCAATAACACTGATGAAAGAAACTTACTAGAAGCCAAAATTATTACTATTGACCCTCTTGAACTTGTTTCTAAGAACCTAAAGCTATACAATAATTGTATTAGATAGCATGACAACCTTGTATCTAGGAACAAGAATGGCATATAAGAATCTTTGGTCTTGCCAAACAAGTTGTAGAATATTTCCTCTTCATATTAGTACTATTAGGAACACTATCAAAATTGATGAGTAGGGGCATAGCCCTAAACTTGTTTTGTATCACCTCTAGCTTAGAAGGACCCAAATTATCCCTAAAGGAAAATGGAACATGACCCAAAATTTCTTCTTGTTATGTCTTCATCATGATCTTAAAAGAATCATAAAATTAGGATACTTTGGCCCTCTTTTGGAGCTCACTTCTAGAAACCAACCCACCTATGTCTACTTCTCCATCAAATAAATTATACAAGGGTAAAAGCACAATTGAGTATCATCTTTTAGGCTAACTCAATTCACTTGGCCCAGTTTGACTCAGCCCAGTTAGACTCAGCCGAGTCTAACACGACCGAGTACACGTAGGCACCACACAACACTGAATGGTGCCTATGTGGCCCTATAGACTGGGCCGAGTGGTACTCAGCCGAGTAGGACTTGACCGAGTCCATATGATATTTTAAATATATAAAAAATCCCAAGCCCCTCATTTGCACATTGAGGGGCTAAGAGAGCAGGAAAGGGACTTCATACCCTTCTATTTGAAAGGGTGGGTTGCATCAAGGGGCTGACCCCTAAGAGTACTTGATCGAGTCTGCCTAGGTGGCATGCCATGTTGGCAACCAAACCTCCAAAAACACAAAAAAGAAAAATTTTGCACTTATGTTGTTCTGTTCTCTCTTCAAAATAGAAAATGTCAAAAAACTAAAAGTACCCTTTTCTAGATCTCAGAACTACGATTTTGGACATATAAATTTTATATTGTTTCAACTACAAAACATTGAACAAATTCGCTAAAAACTACATGTAGGTATATTAAGCTTTGAGAAGTTGTTGATTTAGAAAATATAAAAAAATGCTAAATCTATTTAGAATTTTTTTAAAAACCATATAAAACACTAGAGAAGAGAGTCCTCTTCAAAAATATGTAATTTATTCACTTTTTGGTATAGTTTTGATAGGGGAAAAGTGGCGGGAGAAAAAAACTATTGATTTGAGGTAAGTTCAACTTTGAATACTTATAACGGGCAAATTATAGATCAAAAACACTTTTTTTTTCTGCATTAGCTATACATGTCATCTAAAACATATTCAGAAATTGGAGGAAAAAACAATGTTTTATTTATAATGATTTGGCAGGAAGTAAACTCCCCGATTTGTAGTATTTTTCAAGAAATGAAAAATAGACCTAAAAAATTAAAAAAATATATTAATTTTTGTTCAATTTTTTTAAAAAAAATTATAGGCATAAAATTCATCCTATTTCACACATTTCATCAGTTTACATCATCTTCAAATTCTCAATAGAAATGTGACTTTTATGCCCTTGAAATTTTACAGTTTTGGTGTTGTTTTCCTTTTCCTTTGTAAAAGGGTGACAACTTATTGTGCTTTTACCCACAAATGCACAACATCATTGAAATTTTGGTTCATAAGATACTCTTCATGAATGAACTAGATAGCAATGTGAGCTAGAAAGCCATAGTCTTCACAAAGGTCAAGAACATCTAATAGAAAAATGGACAGGAGATGCAAAGGAAAAAGGAGGCAAGGGGACTGAGGGCAAACCACTTTATCACCAATTATTTCATTGATAAAATATTGAACCACCAAATTCTTGAGAAAAAAAAATGGGAGAGATGGAGATGGGAGAAGGGACTTGAGATTGGGTACTCTCTGTGTCTCCCTAAGAACTTCAAGCAGAAATTGGAAGGAGAAAATTCCAAATGAGATTATTTTTTCTGAAGTTGTCATGTTTCTCCATGTGCAACTATAATATTTCACCAAAGAACCAAGGAGATGTTGGAATTAGGGAACACTAAGAGGTAGGGGTGAATCAATCTTCTGCACTTTTTAACTTCATCAATCTAATTCTTAATACATATAATATAAATGAAGATGCAAAATATAAACACAAACATCCAAAACACCATAACACCAAGTTATTTTGTGTGGAAGCCTAGTTAAGGGAAAATCACGGTGGGGATGAACCCACAAGATGAACAATAATCTATAGAAGTAATACAAAATGGAATGCACATGCATTCAAGCACACTGCCTAGAGCTCACTACTCAAATACAAAAGGCTTATTGGCTATGAGACAAATACAATTTCATAGAAAGTTTGAACTGAGAAACAACATCTACAAATGCCAAAATATAATTTCAATTAAGTACAATATATTAATTTCATACACTTCATTGTTTACTACTCTGTAGCACTCTGATTTAGACCTCAAATCACGATCTTGCACACATGAAACTATGCACAATAGTTATAATCACCTTCCAAACACAATCTACCATACCAAAATGACCAAGAATATTGATCTTATATATCTGGAAAAAGAGATTTGATTGGCTACATGTCGGATTCAAGAACACTTAATAAAATAATAAAAAGTGTACAATCAGTCAGCTAGATTTGAATGTAAACACTGATGTGAAACTAAATAATTGATCACATGTTATCCCACATGTTGGATAATCATCCTCAATCACAAAAATAATCACCAAAATTTCTCCATTAGATCCACATAAGGATCTACTATACCCAATTGTTGTTCTTCAAATTGTTAACCTAAAAACCAATACACAAAGCCTTCTAACTTGCACACCCAATAACATTGGACCACAAATTTTTTTAATAAGGTAGAATAGTCATCCATAAATCTTCTTTCAGATCCGCAACACAAAATATTGATCTGAGAGAGTGTACCAGATCAGATACTGATTACTTCTATATGCTATATTCACTACTAGACATAGAATAAATTTGCAATCTATCTTCCATTTTGAACAAATATTGTTATGTAAATGGATGCGCTAAGATGAGTTGTCATCAATGACAAGATCCAAGAAATTGAGAAGTGTCTCTTGCTAAGAATCTCCCCCTTTGGCATTTATGGAAACACTTAGTGAAAAATGACTAAGTGTCAAAATCAGTATCAAATATGAACTCTTCAGAAACTCAAAAATTCTATGCTCCATCTAGGATGGATATAGTCTTACATATATTTTTCACTTCCCTACACTCCCCCCTTTAACATCAATGGAAAAGGCAGGGATCCACATGCCAAAATTTATACAAAAATTATATTAGATATATCACATATGTACAAACATACTTCTACTAACTTACATCAACTTGAAGATATCTGAAAAAATATTCTTTATTAAGCTCAAAGCATTGTCCCAACCTTGCTTGAGACTTACCAAAATTGAGATGTTCCCAAAGGAAAGGTATGCTTTCACTTCTGCAATTTGAACATCAGAGGGATCACTGGTAACCATGGATGCCTCAACTTCCTACAAAGCATTAAACATAGTTCCCAACTTAGGAGCAGCCAGACACCGAACTGCACCAATTGTACCAATGATCTTGTCCTTTTCATCCACTAAAATATTAATCTTATCACGTAAAGCTATAACTTGACCTTCTTGATTAGATGCAAAATCAGTTAGAGGATCAAAGGTTCGAGCCAAATCTTATAACTACTTTTCATTTTCCTTGATTTTCTTCTCAATTTCATCAAAAAATTTGGGAAACTATACACATGACTTGCAAACATTACCTCCTTCAAATAAGAAATTTTAAATCCTCTTTACACTACAACCCAGTAGTTTCCTATCATTTGTAATCATCCCCTTCAACTAATTGAATCTATTGACATCAAATTATTTCTTGACTTTTATCTTAGCAAACTTCTCAAAAGATTCAAAATGTGTACTTATAGAATTAATGTGACTCTTCAACTGACCAGAGAGATTGTCAAATGAATTTTTGACATATGTAGGCATGATCTTCTCCAAAACACCTGATGCAAGAGTCAATAGCTCATTATCTTCAATGTGAAATCTCAGAATCTCCTCTCTTGCCTTGGCTTGAGAAAATGATGCAAGCTTTAACTTATGGATTGGAGATAAAGTGGCCACATTGATAGGCCCTTGAGTGATTTTAGGATCATCCAACTCCAAACTCTCCTTCTCAAGAAATTCCTTCACTGCCCCTATAGTGTCTCTTGCCTCAATCTTTACCTCAGATATCTTAAGTAGGTTCAGTTTTAAGATAAAGTATGTTCAGATAAAGAATAGAATTAACAATTAATACCCAATTGTCTAATTCAATAGTCTACTCTTAAATCATATAAAGTAGGTTCAGTTACTTCAAATAAAGTGTGTTTAATCTAGTTTAATACTTTATTAACTATGTTTACTCCAACCTTAATTGTTTAAGAATTCATCATATCAGATAAAGTATGTTTAAGAATTGTTGGGACTGGTCCTTTGGCGTGTATTAAATAGAATAGAATTTAATCTATAGACATAGTTAATGCACCATATTAGATGAAGTAGGTTCTATCACTAGAAAGGTCCTTGTACCACACAAAAAAATGAATTCAATAGATTAACTAAGTAGGACCAATCCTGACATGACTACTAGTCCCAACAATTCTATATATACTTTATAGATTAGAATTACAGCATATTCGCTAACAAACAAAATAGGTTCAGTTTTAAGATAAAATATGTTCAGATAAAGAATAGAATTTACAATTAATAGCCAATTGTCTAATTCAATAGTCTACTCTTAAAGCATATAAAGTAGGTTCAGTTACTTCAAATAAAGTATTTTTAATCTAGTTTAATATTTATTAACTATGTCTACTCCAAGCTTAATTATTTAAGAATTCATCATATCGGATAAAGTATGTTTAAGAATTGTTGGGACTAGTCCTTTGGTGTGTATTAAATAGAATAGAATTTAATCTGTAGACATAGTTAATGCACCATATTAGATAAAGTAGGTTCTATCACTAGAAAGGTCCTTATACCACACAAAAAAAAGAATTCAATAGATTAACTAAGTAGGACCAGTCCTGACATGACTGCTGTATACACCTAAAAATAGGCACCTAGACTATTAGCCCCTTTTGCTAAATCATAAATTACTTGCTTTTGATCAAATCCTAGTTCTATCATTTATTCGATTATTTTCTATGGGCTAACCATCTTATCCTAAGTCTTTATTTATTTAAAAGGAATATTTCCTCCCCTTTTAATAAATAAAAAGCCCCCACTTTTCCTCTTATCCTAAGTTGCACAAATAAAGCATTATTCTTATTTTATAAAAAGGGAAAAAACACTTTTTGTCTCATATGGACACAAAAGTCAACTCTTATTTTCTCATTGAAGGATATTTGTGCACATGGATTGCTCCTCTTTTAAGCTCCACCGTTGATTAAATCTTTTGCCTCTTAATCTCCATGGTCCATTTCTCCTCATTTCCTATAAAAGGAGAGCTCTCTTCTTCATTCTAGATCCTCAACTTTTTATGCTAACTTTATGCTGCAAGATTTTTAGGTCACTTTGGAGCTTTTGAAGATTTGGAGCATTCTTAGCCTCTACATCTCATTCTTGCATTCTACATCTCATTCTTGCATTCTTAGCTTAGCTTCATATTTATGCTTTCTTAGATTAGCTTCATTTCTATGCTCTAGATTAGCTCACATAGATTAATTAGCTTGGGTTGTAACACTTGCATATTTCCTTTCATAGCTTAGCTTGCATTTCCATTTCTAGCATAGCATTGCATTGCATTTTCATTCTTGGTTCTTGAGGATATTGGCATTCTTGCCCTTGTCTTCATTGAATCTCCCATTGCATGGTTTACTAGCAAAGTTATAGGCTAAATAGCTCTAGCTGAGAGCATTCTTAAAAGCCCTTGCACTCCATGCCTAGGGAGCTATGGATCGATTTGTGAGGGCTCATTCTTGAGTTTCCTTGCATGTAATGATTCATAGAAGTGTGACACATTTATAGCACACAACTGCTAGTCCCAACAATTCTATATATACTTTATAGTTCTATTAATATGTCATTAATATGCATTACTTTAAACCTTAAGTAATGCAATAACCTTATTAGTTTAAGAATGAATTACAAAGAATGACAATACCCTTATAATTTTTTACTATTAGAATCTTCATTGTCCTCCACAAAAACTAAGTAATAACTACTCCACCCTTAATAGTGATGAAATAAAGAATTAACGTATACTTTAATTTATTACTATTCTAAATTAGGTTATAAGACAATAGTTATCTTAATCTAATCTGTATGGCATTCTTAGTTACTTCAGATTAAACCATCAATTCAATAGTAATTATAAATGACTTTATTTGTTTCTTTCGGCCCCAAAGCTACTTTGGGTGATGAGTGAGTGCCAATGCCATTGTGATTCAAGCCACAACTAGTTTTTCCAGGGTGAAGCCAAATACAAAACACACAATCCTCAATAGAGAAACCAATTTGAATAATAAATGCATTGTATGCTAACCAAACCAAACCAAAGATTGAGGATTTCTTCTACCTAACCAAGAAATTTCAAATACCCAACAAAAATTCTAATCTAGTTTTCTTTCCCCAAATAAATGAATGGTGACCACGTTGACGTAATAAGTCACATACTTAGGCACCTGGTTCCTGGGAAGGTTGCCATGTAATGTGAGCATGCATAGACAGTAGAACACCACAGGAAAGCCTGGCAACAGATGCGTGCCTGTAAATTACCACAAATCCTAGAGCCCTATTTTCTGTCAAATTTCTTGAAAGAGAAAATGAAAAGACTACCAGGAAAAATAGCACCAACGATTAGAAAAAAAAGCAATTTACATTTTTGACGTCAGACTAATTCTAAAATTCCTCTAAAGAGTATAGTTTTAGAGAAGATTTTCCTAGAGTGCACGGTTTTCAAGGAGCAAACTAATGAAAAAAAAAAGGCTATCGAAAACTTGGTCTCCTGCCTTAACGATAGGGACTAATAATTCAAGATGCCCATGTCTATTGTTCAATTGGTGGTAGTTGTTTTTGTTTATGGTGATTATATTTATTGTATTGAACTTTGAAGGGGTATCCGGTTCGTGATTATCTTATTAGATTTTTATTTTTTATTTTTTTGTTATTTAACAATTATTTTTTTGGAAAATATAGTTAGAGTTTTTAAGATGAGAATCTAATATTTTAATCAATTGAGCTAAATATTTTTAAATGATTTAAATGAAATTAAATAAAGTCATTTTTTACATTCTAATTTTATAATACTAGTAATTGTATCTCGATGTACAATATTAGATTGAAGAGGTGTGGAAAGTCAATTAGGGGGAAAAAATTGGTCTATTTTTTTTTTGATAAAAGTATGTAGAACATGAGATTCATTGGATTTTTCATTTAGAAAATGATGTTGTTTGTGCAAAAAAGGGTATCAATAGAAAAGTGATGGCTTCAGATTAACTATTCATCTGCTTAACTTAAACAAAACTTTTGAATCAAGAAGATAATCAAGTTCCATTACCAATATGACAGGGAAGAGTAAGAGAGAGAGAGAGTTATATGTGTGTGTTGGATGGATGGATAGATGAAAATATGAGAGATAAACATAGATAGAAAGAGGTAGGGGAAAGATAGAAATACAAATATAGGAAATTAATTTTATTATTCATTATATTGTTTGCACAAATTCAACATTTAATATTCATAATTCTTAATATCTATAACTACAACTCATCATTAAATTAATCTAATTTAATAGCTCTGTCATTATCATAAAGAGAGTTTCTTTTTCAACAATATACTTATCAAAAAGTTAATTATCAATATTTTATTTTAGACAGAATAAGATAAAATGATCTTTGACTTTAATTTTGGACTTGTTTATTTTTTAACATTATAATATTGAATAAATAAATTAACTTTTTTAATGTTATCTATAAGACCAAACATTTAAGAAACTCTAAGATCCCAAAATTGACACATTATCCATAAATTGATGAAGCACCCCCTTGAGAATGTTGTATGAAAAAGGAGAGTGGTGAGTCGACCTAGGCTATATACAATGGACTTGATTTTATAAGCAATCTACGTACTAACAAACAGTACATTGAATTTTTTTCTCTTATATCCAAATGTACGGATGAGAGAATAAGCTTATCCTGTAATTGGAACCTTAATCTCTCCAAATGTATATCCAAACAGATCTCTTGTATGCCAATTTCCAATTTTAAAAAGGAATTTACTATTGCGATTTGCAATTGGGAGGAATTTACAGGTGGCAGAATAGAATAGAATCGAATCACCTCATCTCATCTCTTTTCTGTAAATGTTCTCCGCAGATGTTTCCACTGTGAACTTCACATTCAAAGAATATTTTAATCCTTCACGTGGGCCTCATCTCTATTATATTCTTAGGACTTAAGCCCACAAATGTAAAAAGAGACATGTGTTTATGTGCTTCCACAGTCACAAGATGAGTATCAGATTTTGTATGGATAAAATCGATGTAAGACGGTGAGTGAAGGGGCCACATATGGATTCCAAGCCAATCAAACTTTTTCTTCTTTTTGTAGTGTGTGTTAAAAGAGGCAGATGCATTAAGGGGCACCTTACAAGAGTCAAATCCGTGTCTGTCACAGCCATCTTTGTAGAGGACCTTGTACAACCATGACTTCCATATGAAGAGTCTCTTATTGTGATGTGGATTGAATTGAGACTATAGGGGTGAGGAATCACTAGTCATATAGGCTAATTTGCTCAACATATAGTCATTATAGGTTTAGGGGTATGAGTCATCATACTAGTTAAAATAGTATGTAAGTGTCTTAAAAATAGCATTGTACAACTATTGTCCACATAAAATGTCTTTTATTTGGGACGAGGGATTGTAAGGACTAGTTTTTCACACACATGCTATATAAGCATCTTACCACAAATCATTGAAAGTCAATCATTTAAATCAAGATTCACCAAAAGAATTTTACAATTGAATTCATCGTGTATTTCATAATTTCCAACTAAGAAAAGATCACATCAAGATAATGTACAAAGTTCGACCTACTTGTCAAACTAGAAACTTACATAAGAAAAAGAGATGTTGACCACCTCGTTAGTACATCATTGTTACATCAAATATAAATACATCCAATATAAAATACATCATTGTAAACTTGTTGTATAGCAATGAGAGAAATGAAATTTCAAAATGGTCGCATGATCGCAAGCGGTAAAATAATATCATGCGATCATGCGGGGAAGAGGGGAGTATCCAACAGAGAGTCCATTGGATTCGATGGAGGGGAAGGCAGACAGCGATATCCGAAAAATAGCCGCTCCCATGATCGAGGTCGCATGATTGCAAGAGGTAAAAACTTGCCTTGCGATCATGCGGGGAAGAGGGGAGTATCCAACATAGAGTTCAGCGGATTCGATGGAGGGGTAGGTAGACAATGATATCCATATGGGGCCAGGCAGCAGCTTCCATCACAGAAGCAGGTGTTTGATCAGTACCAACTGCAACAAGATTTGTCACACTATGGTAAGGTTTCCCGTCAGCCCTCTCGCCCTCCACATTTTCAATCGGTCCCGTTTGCACAGAAAAATTGGGTGAAGGGCAACACTGCTACCCGTTTTGATCCTGATGACATAATGAAAATATTTAGTGGAAAAGTAATAGTCCAACCGACCAAGCCTTTTTTTGTGAATCCTAGATTCATTAACGTATTAGTAAAGCCCTAGTCTGGGTTGCAGAGGAAGGAGGGTTTCAATAAGGTAGTACAACATCTCAAAGCCCCTTTTAACAATCACATTCTATCATGAGGCGGGAGGTAATCTCTTCTTGCCAAGACAGAGAGCTCAGGGTAGATATCGGCGCTTCCACAAGCAAGAAATATTGGACATTTGTGAAGGCATGCCACCGGGATCGCCTATAGCCATACGGTATAATCAGGGGCCTGCTAAAAAATAGGGAGATTTGAGGGTTACGAAGCAGATATCTAATCAACATACTGGGCAGTCTCATCGGGTCACAACAAATAGAGCCCCTTTCAATCCTAAGCAACCTATTCAAGTTTGGCAGATTATGCAGAGCACTCTTCATAAGGCAACTCATCAGGGGACTGAGACTCGTGATTATACATCAATATCCTTTCTAGATCATCTGCTTCAAGATCAAATTCATCATCTCTGAAATATAGCATTAATAGGTACATTTTCGAGAACAGGCTTATGTATTGATGATATTGAAATTTGGGCCTTTGACAATTGGCCAGGGTTAATTGATGTTTTTTGGTTAAATATTGAGTTGGGTTATTTTCTTGCTAAATTTGAAAACTCTGTTATTAGGGATGGGATACACAAGATCAAAAGTTGGTTCTGCAAAGGGGTTGGACTCTTTACTGCAGTATGGACCCCTAATCTAAAACTACAAGATAGAGCTCCACTTTTCTTCCCCATTTGGATTGCCTTGCCAAACTTGCCTTTAGAATTCAGAGATCTGGACATAGTAGAAATCATTGCTAATCAGCTTGGTATCTTTGCTAAGCATGACCTAATACCATTTGAGGTGCCGCACTGAGAAGTTAGAGTGTGTATCCTTCATGATGGGACTTCTGAATTGCCAAAATGTATTTCCCTAAAATCCAAATGGGGGAAGTGGGATCAGAAAATTCATCTTCAAAATGAGGAGACTATCATGTTATATCAGCATCAATTAGGGCACTTCACAACTCATTGCCAATCCCAGCCATTAACCCAATTGAGGGTATGTGATAACTTATGTACAAATCCTTTCCAGTGCTCCATATCACATATCCCTCAGCAAGCGGAATTGAAATCTTCTTCACCATACTCTGTTGAAGTGCTGCCTAACAAGATTTACCCATATGAAGCTTCTATCTACTTTTATTGGGTTATAAGTATCATTATGGTGTTCTTGAGTGCCTCCAAGCAGCCTACCTTATTAGATTGGAGTAAATCAGAAGACTCAAGTTTCAGTCAGGATGACATAGTACAACACTTAATGTTTTCAAATTCTCCTGCTACAAATCCAATTACAAATGATGTGTTTGATAAAGATGTGTTGGTAAATCTGCGAGCTAGGAAAATTTCAGAAGAGTTATTGACAAACCTAGCTACCAAAATAATATATGAAATAGTAGAAGAAGAGGGGATCCTTCAGTATGAAGGTGTGTACAACAAACAAGATCAACATAAATGCCTGAGTGATGGTTTTACCACTATTCCAGTAGAAGAGAATATGCAACCGCTTGAAGAGCATCAGATTCTAAACATGCACCAGCAAAGTGACAACAATAAGGCTCGAGTGGTAAATGAGCTCAGTATGGATTCTAAAGACTCTTCTTCTTTAGATTCTACCAGTCAATCTAAGGGGAGAGTTAATGGGCAGAGAGAAGCTATATCCGTTGACCATAATAAAGACTACAGGAATGCAACTAGTATGTTGGTGCCTCCATTTGAATTAGAGGAGACTGTTCACTCCCGCATTGTAGAATGGATACAGAATAACACATTTCCTACATCAGAGGAAAACCTAGCAGGATATGACCAGGAATTGCATGATGATCCAGATTTGGCTATTGATTGGACTAATCAAGAAATATGTGATGGCCCAAACAATACCACTTGTGTTGTAGGAGCGGGTCCTATGGCTTTTGACCCTAATATGTCGCTATCAATTGAGCTATCACCATTACATCAAGCACAAGCCAAGGCTTCACCAAAAAAAAGAGGTAGAAAGCCCAAAAGTACTATAGTCAAAGAAGAAATTGAAGCTGGAATTCAATCAACACTGGATGGGAAGTTCACACCTTCCAAAAGATTGACGAGGAGAACAAAAGGTTCTCCTTGTCAGCAATGAAGATAGCATCTTGGAATGTCAGAGGACTCAATGCCTCTGACAAAAGAAATAGAATCAAGCTAGAAATTGATTCTATAAAAGTGGATATTATACTACTTCAAGAAACAAAGATGTAAGATGAGGTTTTTAACAAAACTATTCGGAAATGGACAAAATGGAATGTTGTTCATAGTCCAACGATAGGTGCATTAGGTGGGTTGGCTATCCTCTGGGATACTAATCTTTTTCAAGTCCAAATTATTGAGAAGAAAGATAATTGGCAAGCCATCAGATTGGAATGTTTTGATACTAAAATATTATTGTTTAATGTTTACGGGCCCACAACAACCCAAGACAAATTGAGATTGTGATCAGAGATTACTCAGTTTTTACAACTTCAATCAGACACGCATATCATATTGGGGGGGGATTTTAATGCCATTTTAAAACTGTCAGAAAAAATGGGTGGAATTTGTCCACCAATGAGGACAATTCAGGACTTTGCAAATTTTGTGGAAGATAATGGCCTAATGGATGTTGTGCCATCAAATGGGTCATTTACATGGACCAACAAAAGGGCAGACTTCTCTCAAATAGCGATCAGATTAGACAAATTTCTCCTCTCCCAATGCTGGAAATTAGTCAATGTTACATTTCACTCAGAAATTCTACCACAATCAGGTTCAGATCATTTCCCAATTTGTCTGCATTTGTACACGACAGTAACATAACAAGATTTCCAACATAGACCATCATTCAAGTTTGAAAGAATGTGGTTACGCCACCCAAGTTTTTTGAATTCACTTAAGCATTGTTGGAATTCAGTGCCCGCGATAGATGGAACTAAAATGTTCCAGTTTGCACACAAGATGAAGCTCACCAAATAGTGGATCAAGAAATGGAATGAGATGATATTTAAGAATATTTTTAAAGAGAAAGAAACAGTCAAGGCCAAATTAGAGGACATATATAACACTATTATAAAAAAAGGGATGAATAATGACTCCTTCGCTACTCAAAAAAGTCTAGTACAGGAGTGGGAGGAAATATGCAGCAAAGAAGAGGAATACTGGAGGCAGAAGTCAAGAGAACTTTGGCTAAAAGAGGGGGATAGAAATACCAAATACTTTCATGCATTAGCTAAACTAAAAACAGCAAGCAATCGTATTCTCTCTATAACCAAAGCTGACAATGGCATCTTATTGTCAGAACCTCAAAGCATACAAGATGAAGGGGTCAGATTTTTTCAAAATTTGTTAGCCCCTCCTGCCATTGCTTGTCCACTGCTACCTCCAATGGAGGAATTGCTAGAGGCAATCCCCAACATGATCTCAACAGTGGAAAATTTAAAACTTATGGCTCCATTTACCATTTAGGAATTAAAAAAAGTGGTCTTTTCCTTGCCTTCGGACAAAGCCCCAGGCCCAGATGGCTTTACTGCTCTATTCTTTCAAGTATGTTGGGACTGGATTGGATGGGAATTACTGGATGTTATAGAAGAATCAAGGACCAGCAAGACCATGTTGAAAAACTTCAACACCACTAATATAGCCATTATTCCAAAAGTGCAAAATCCAAAGACATTTGCAGACTTCCGACCGATATCCTTATGCAATACTATCTATAAAATCATCACAAAGGCTATTTATTTAAGGATGCAGTACCTTATCCCTAAGATTGTCTCGCATCCACAAGGGGGCTTCATTCTAGGTAGAGAGATAATGGAAGGAGCTCTAGTGGCTCATGAAGTTCTTCATTCTATCCACAATAGTAAATCAGCACATTTCGTTATTAAACTAGACATGATGAAAGCATATGACAGAGTTAGCTGGGATTTCCTCATTAAGGTCCTACAAAAATTTGGATTTTCAAGAAGTTGGTGTAAATGAGTAAAAGCTTGTGTTTCGGGTGCATCTTTTTCAGTTTTGATAAATGGTGTTCCGGCGGGTTATTTTTCATCTACACAAGGAGTTAGGTAGGGGGATCCTTTATCACCAGTCTTATTCATTTTAATGGCAGAGACATTTAGTAGGTTCATACTTCGGAAGAAAGCGTCAAGCAAGTGGCTGGGTGTGCAAATTGGTCAAACAAATATTTCAGTGACTCACTCACTTTTCACTGATGATACATTATTATTTGGTACATCAAACATCAGGGAGGCCAGGCAAATCAAAGAAACCTTGGACCTGTATACTATAGCATCAAATCAGAGAGTTAATCCTCTCAAATCCAAGATATATCTATTTAATACAAATCAAATTGTATCTAATAAAATTGTTAACCTTCTTGGATTTTCAGTGGATTCCCTTCCATCAGTCTACCTTGGTATCCCATTTTTCACGAGGGCAAATAAAATCAGTCATTGGACACCAATCATCGAAAGGATTAAAGCCAGGGTGGTTGCATGGAAAGCAAGGTGGCTGTCTCTCTCAGGTAGAATACTTTTAATCAAAATAGTTCTCTCAGCAATCCCCAATTATTACTTATCAGTCCTCAAGGCTCCTATGTTAGTCATTCAAAAAATTCAGAAACTGATTAGAGATTTTCTATGGACTGGGAACATGAACGGAGTAAAGAAAATCCCTTTAGTCTTGATAGAGAAATTGGCACAAGTTAAGCAGCTGGGTGGGGCAGGGATTCATGATCTACAAAAGCGGAACATAGCATTTGGGGGCAAATTAGTATGGCAAATGTATTCTAAGCCACATAATATTTGGTGCCAAATTATGCAAGCCAAGTACTTAGATGATTTTAACCTGGCTAGAATTATATCGGTATCTGACCCCCCTAAAGGGTTAGCCATTTGGGACTTCGTGATCTCTTCCAGAGATTTAATATGCAAGTATATTACATGGGAAATCAATAATGGTCAATCAATCAAGTTTTGGCGTGACTCATGGAGTGGGGCACCACCTTTGATTAGTAAAAATGACATTGGAATGGAGGATATTATCTCTGTAGCAGAAAATGTTTGGGGTATTCACTTAATTGGATATGTATCTGCTTTATGCCTACACTCAAGGAAAGTAATTTGGAAAGACCCCCAAGAGCTACCTCTCTCACCACAACAGATTCAACTATTTCGAAAAATCTTGTCTCAAAGACTGATCTACTTATCAAACTTGGAGGATAATTTGATTTGGGCACCGGGGGCAGATGAGAATTTTAATATTAAGGATGGATATAAACTTATTCAGCAGAGAGATGCAACCAAGCAACCATCCCGTGCTTAGTCCTTCTGCTGGAATAATCTAACATTACCAAAAGCAGGATGCTTTTCTTGGCTAGCTTTGAATAATAGGGCATTAACAAGCGAGTGGCTTCAGAGACTTAATATAGCTTAGCCTTTTAATTGTTTGCATTGTGATAATCATCAAGAAGACACAGACCACCTATTCTTAAAATGTGAATTTGCTCAAGAATGCTGGCATTTTGTCCTTAGAAAGTTACAATATCCAACTCCTCTTCCATGCAAGCTAAGGGACCTGTTTGACTCATGGCCACAACTATATTCATCCTCCCTTTTTTCAGCAATTTGGAAGTGCACTCCAGCAATAGTGGTCTGGGCAATTTGGTGGGAGAGAAATAAAAGAATCTTTCGTAGACAATTTTTGACAATCCAAGTGGTCACAGCTCAAATAGAAAGATCGATATCAGAACTAGTTAATGCTAGTCATAATAAGCTTAAACATAATCTAATTATGACATCATGAGACTCATTTATATTGTGAGAGTGGAAACAAATACATGCTCCCTTTGGTTGGTGTTATCAACCAAAACCAAACAAAATGTTGGATAGAGAAGGGATTAAGTGGATGCCGCCATCCAAAGGGTTTAGCAAGATTAACTTCGATGGCTCTTCAAGAGGGAATCCAAGTAAATCAGGGGTGGGAATTTGTATCCAGAATTTTCAAGGAATATTACTAGCAGTAAAATGTTGCACACTTCCTGATGGCACAAACAATATGGCTGAGGCCAAGGCATTATTAGAAGGTCTAATATTAGCAAAAAATGGAGGCTTCCGATAGATTCAAATAGAGGGAGATTCAATAGTGATTATATCTGCATGTATAAGCAGAATATCCCATAATTGGAAACTATCATACATCCTTCAGCAGATTTGGCTGTTACTGGATTTATTTCAAGAAGTTCAGATCTCTCACATGCTTAGAGAGGGTTAGACTAGCAGACCATCTGGAAAACAAAGGTTGTGATGGGTATGAACTGGTGGCTATTAATGATGATTCAATTATTAATCACAATGCCAAGTTGAAGGAAATCTATAGTCGAGAAATAGTGTCATGTGTAGTTGATGCCTCAAATGTCCGGATGTGAAGTTTGTTCTTTAATAGATGTATATCTATTTCCCCATCTGCAAGTTCATCGGCACACATGTGTTTGTGGTTGTGAAAGTTTAATCAATGTACTATTGGCAGAATCCCAAGTTCCAAAAATGACATTGAAACTTATGCATAATTTCGCTCACACTTGGGATATCCTGATTTTATTTTGGTTGTACTTGGCAATTTATTACAGCTACAAATATGTGGGCTTTTGATCATATCCATCACTCATTGTCGAGTTACAAGCTGGGAGCCAATGGATTTGCGGGTTAGTCAGGTGATGTTATGCAGACAGTGTGCCTGCTATCACCATGAAGTCATGCCCAAAAATTTTAGAGTTAGGATGCGATTGGAACTTTTGGAAGAGGCTCTGCCATCTCACATCAATGAGGGCTCGATTTCATCAATGTTTATATGCCAGTCGCAAGCAATAACGGATGCAATTCAACTGGTTGTTGGGGAAGAGAGCAATTTGATGGAGGAAGATACACACATTACAATGCTGGATAACAGAATAGAGTAAATAGAGCATATATTAATGCCAAATTTTTTGATTTATAGACTGTGCCCAGAGCTGCCTATGCCCAGAATATCATCTATATTTCTTTATATGACTGAACTTCAAAACATTCCTTTTGTTTACAAAATATTCTTCCTATAGAACGTTCTCGAAATGCCCTGGATTACATCCAAATGAGAGAAACGTCAGAGAAAAAGGAATATAAAATGTACTGCATTTAATACAGTAGTTGGTGGATGAAAAATGGGCTAGTTGCATGATCGCATGAAGGAAATAATGCTCATGCGATCATGCGACAAGAGCAATAGAGGGGACCCACGCACTTTGGAACATTAGCAAAAGTTATCACATAAGGAAAAAGAGCCTGGCCAAAAACTTTAGGCAGTGCATAATATTTGAGGTTGTCGCATGATCGCATAAACCAAATAAGGGTTATGTGATCATGCGAAAAGGTGAAAGGAGAGGGCCCCACACAAAATTATCGCAGGTTCGCATATAGAAAATAAAATCGGGCAAGCTTTAGGCAGTCGCATTTAAATCGGTGGTTGCGGTTCAAAAAGAGCTGGGCAAGTAGAGAGGTCACATGATCGCATGGGTGGGAATGAAGCCATGCAATCACGTGACAAGGCACGAGGCACAACTGGTGGTAGGTGCGGAAGATGGATGGAAGCTAGGGCAGTTAATGCAGAGAGGCGGAAAGGAGTGTGGTCGCATGATCGCAAGAGAGGAGAGAGAAGCCTTGTGATCATGTGACAAGGCATTGAGAAAGCCTGTAGTAGAAAGAAGTATGGTGGACAGGGAAGATTAAAAACTGCCCTGCTGGCATCCACGTCCTTCAACATACTAGACTCTCATTCGTGGAGCATTTGCAATGTGATGGACTTATCCCAGTCAATGTCTTTTGTGTCTTCGTTGTATTGCTCGAAATATGTAATATTTATGTATCTATATATCCTCGGATATATGCATGTATATAACTATGATCCCGGGGTTTCTTACTGGTTCTTCCACGGGGGAGTTAATGAACTAAATCAATAAAATATGGTGGTTACACCACTTTTTCTTAAAAAAAACAAACATCATTGTAGTTTCAATTTACATCATTTGATACAAGTAGACCATAAAGGTCAAATCCTGAATATATGGAATAAGAATCATTAGCCTTTTCTCTCGAATCCTAGGCCTCCTACTTGTTCACATAGATAATAATCTAAATCCATACTCATATGATAAGTGTCACATGTCTCTTCATTCACCTTTACTTATCATCTTCATGTGTCTAGGTTCATTAAGCTTAAAGACGTGTTATCAAAAGTCAATGCATGTCTTAATCTTATTCGTCCATTCATTTCAACCTTTTAATAGTATTCACTCTCTAAATCTCTTAATCTCTTAATCTAAACCTTTGATTCTTTTGGAGGCTTCTACAAATGAGGATTTATCCTCTTATTTAGCCTAACCCCAATAATAATCACATGCTAATATTTCCTATCTTGCTATCATCTAGCTATCACACTTTGAATTGTTAATTGACCACATTCTATTCTTTTATGTCATCTTGCGTTAGTGCTCAATGGTGAGAGAGAATATTATTATCTACATGATCTTGAAGAATAAGAAAACATTGACTTGATGTAGAGCTTCATTGGCCATGTTCATTTGATTGTAGATCTTAGACTAGTGATTGAACTATTTATGAGTTTACAATAGATTTACACTTTGACATACACAAAAAAAATAATTTAACACATCTTTATTTTCTAATAAGTTAACAAATTAACTCCTTATATTTTATACTATATATAATCTTCATTTAGAAAATTAAATATCCTTACATCTAATTTATTTATTTCAACAATTCATTTAAAATTTATATCGATTCTCAATTAAAAAAACTAGCTTAGATATTTAAACTTTTATTTTATTTTATTTAACCTCTACATTTTTATTTAGAATCTTTTTATCCTTGATAATAAACTCTTTTTGTGGAGTGCCATCTGATTGAAATTTCTTTAACACTGCCAAGAGTGTAATCCTTGATGACACATCTTTTCTTTTTGGGTGTCATTGTTTCATCTCTTATAAATTTCTTTTCATCATCCCAAGACCAATTTGGTGGTACAAGAATCTAATTTTCTTCTTTCTAACATTTTTGGTTGTAGACTCTATCATCATATTCCAAAGCTTTTTCATTTTTCTTTCTTTTTTTTGGCCCATTCATGTGAAGACTTTATCTGAAATGTACGCTGAGGGATCACCAACTAGACATTTTGCTTTGAGATATTCTTTTAATAAGTTGTTAGCCATAGATTTTTAAGGGTCAATTCCCAATCTAAACTAGTGAAATAGTAAGTATCAAAGATAGAAATCATTAAAATTTATAACTATACAGAAGATTAGTAGTCGTTATAGTTAACTTCTAGTATGTTCATACATTTAAAATGATTAGACGATTTTTAAAATTGTTTTCTATATAACTTAGCTATTTATAACTATTGTTCATGGTAAAGACAAACACTATAGGATCTGTCATGCGTACAAGGGTAAAAAAGTGATCATTCAAAGTGTTGTGCCCCATTATCTGTTTGCTTTGACAACTAAAAATATGCACAATTGATCTAATACTTTTGCACAGATGCCCCTAATAATGCACTATTGATACCAATAAACTTGAACAATTGATCTAATTACTAATTTTTTTTCAAAAAAAGAACAACTATTGACTCATATATTAAATAGTTATTTGTACTATTTTTCTTTATAAAATATTAATTTTATATTTTTCAATTTGATAATGTAATCTACTCATCACTAAATAAATCTTACAAAGAAATATTTGCTAAATTATTTTTTTACTAAATTTCTTTCTGTTAATTTTTTAAATCTTCTCTTCCTTGAATAAATCCTTTAAAAAATTATTACTAAATTAGTTAAATTACTTCTACACTAATCTATAAGTTAGAATGCAATCTAAAATATTTTTCTGTTTCCATTGTCCCCGCGTACTCTTCTTCCAAATCCATTTGAATCTTTTCTATTTGTCTATCTCACATTGAAGACGACACAAATTAATCTCATTCGGATAATAAGACCAAAAATTGAACAATCCACCGACCATGAAGATCCGCATTTTCATTTATTCTTACATCTGAGAATTATTTGATGTGAGTGAAAAGAGGAATGTATTTGGAAATGAAAACAAAGTGTCTCCAACCATCTTAAAGTTCTAAATATTCCCCTCGGCAGAAACTTCCTTAGAAAAGCCAACTCAAAGTTTGCTTTCTGTAAATCAAAATAATTAATTATATTGTATCAATGAATATTCAGTCCATTTGCTTTTTGTAAGTCACTTCTCACATTTTAATGATATTATAAAGTATATAATTTTTTAAAAAAATAAACAGTTGCCAGAGGGGTAGTTTCTATTGTATTATATCAAAAAGAAGTTTACATCCATACTCATACAGCAAACCAAAATCCAAAATGAGCAGTCCTACAATGAACAACACGAGAGGGAAAAATGGTGTTCTCAAAGAGACATTGAAATAATAAATAAAAAGGAAACATCTAGTCTAATTAATAGACATCAACAAATAATAGAGAGATTAATAGGTTGCAAGCATTTCCCCCTTATCTACAAGCAAGGACACAGTTGAGTGTATGAAATCACAACTCTTCATTAATAGGTCACTAGCTCTGTGTCTTGGGGAGTCATCTATCCTAACACAAAAAATGACATGGTACATGAAGAAAAGGGACCCTGTATCATACATGGGTGTGGGTTCCATGACAATTGCTTTAATTTTCGAATCAAACATCTAGAAAAACATAGTATGCAAATTTGTGTATGACAACGATTAGAAATAAACTGTTGGAAACGTAGATAGTTGGGGGCACCAGAAAAAATGAGGGAACATTGCGATGAGATAAAGGCACAAGACTTGACCACTTGATAGCCAACACATTTTCATTAACCTTGCAGTTAATTAAGCATGTGAAGGGAAGAAAAATTAAAAGGAAAACATTGGGAAGAAACCCTAATCGAAGCCATCCCATTATAAATGCTTAAATACCTAACAAACCTCATTCATGATACTCCTAAAGAGTTATTTTATTTTCATTAGTTTTGTCAAAGTCATATTGGAAAGTCAAAGTTAGTCGGTGAAAGGAGTCATAGGACTTAGTCAGTGAAGCAAACAGAGAAGTCGATGAAGGACAGCAAGAGACAATTTCGATAAAGGAAAAGATAGTCATATCAATAAAGGGAAATGACTGAGATGCACCAAGCAGAGAAAGACAGACATCAAGAAGTGCATGGTAGTTACCGAGCTGAGAGCACATGTTACCGAGTAGGAACAAAACATGTTACCAAGTAACACAAACCTACATAATAGATCATGGCAGATACATTGAACTTGGACACCAAGCAAAAACATTTTACTGAATTCAAGGAGATCGTACATAGGAAATATAAAAATATGACTGTGCATGATTACAATGTAGATCCACCAATGGAAAATGAATGGAATATATACATTGGAAATGAAATCGAAGCTACCACCATTTTAAGGAGAAGAATCTAGAAATTTTTTACCGCTTCTAAGTCAAGTATACAAAGAACAGATTGTGAAGATCGGAAAATAATGATGAGAAGGATGCGAGGATGTGAAACTGATGTGATGGTGGTGAGAAGTTGTTGAAGTTACCGAGTATAGAAAAATTACAGCTAAACTGAGAAGGTGAATTAGATTTGAGGCTACCGAGTACTGAAGCTGAATTTTGATTGAAAAGAACCAAAGTATAGAATGAGGTAAAGATGTTATTGATCATAGTGAATCTAAACAATATTTGTTGATGCATTATTATAGACAAATTTTGTACTGATTTATATTGTATCCATAATTGTAAAATCACACTATTGGGTAGGCCCTAATAGGTCTTATTTTGTAAAAATTTTAACAGGGTACATCTCTTAGAGTAGAGATTGTAAAATCCTTTAGAAAGGTAGATTGTAGAAGTCTTTTTCTACTCCTAACAAGGTAAGCTATCCGAAGTAGCTAAACATTGTAGCTCTAACCAAGAACCCTTTTTGTTGCAGTGGTGAAGGACTGTGGGTACCATCCCTACTAAAATTTTTCCCTCTGACCAAGGGTTTTTGCGAGACCAAAAATCATTGAGTTATGTGTTATGTGTTATGTTTTTATTTCTATGTTTTATGGTGTTATATGCAAAGTTTACAATTTGGTAAATGATCAGAATATATGTTAGCAATACAAGTCAAGTTAACAAAAGGTTGTTAAATTTTTTTGATGTACTGATTCACCCCTCCCCTCTCAGTACCTAAATTTCCATTATACATCCAACAATTGGTATCAGAGCTTGGACTCTTGAGATAAGGGTTTGACCACCCGAGAGTGAAAATATCATACAAATGGAAAGTTATAATCAAGCTAAGAAAATTGAGAATCTTGAGTTTGAATTGGAAAATGCACATGAGCTGATTGATAATCTAAAAAGGAAATTGGAAAAGTCATCGAAGGTGAGAAATCATTTATGTGATGAGTTGAAATCCACACAAGAACATGTTGAGGTACTTGATACATCATCTGAAGGGAGTGTGACCGATGAATTTGAAACAAGCATTGCATAGCTGCTGGAAAAGAATAAAGAATTCACTGAGGAGTTGAACCTAATAAAGAAAGATCTAGAGGCACAAGGAATTAGAATGGGTGAAATAATTGAATCAAAGAGATCAGACAAAGATACAAAAAGAATGGTAGAAGAAGACAAGAGGAAAGTTGAGACAAGACTGCTAAAAAGGATGATGAGATCATGAGAATGACACAAACACATTATGTTATGACCAACCAACTATTGAATGCAAATCATGAGATAGCCAGGAAGGAATCTAAGACTCAAGCATTAAGGTCTGAGGTTGAAAGATTGACAAGGGAACTAAAATCAGAAAAGGAAGCAAATGAAGTATTGAAATAGAATGAAGAAACATTAATAAAGTTGGATGAACAACTTAGAGGTCAAAGACAACTGAAAGATACAACTGGACTTGGGTTCACTAAAAATAGCACTACTGAGAAGGGAGAGTCCTCAAACCAAGATAACAATTGAAACACTTTTACCCCACTGAAAACAAAGAAGTCAAATTTCTATAATTGTGGAAAACCTGGTCATATAGCTAATGTCCGCAGGAGGAAAAGAGGTAGACCACTGAGCATTCCTAAATTTGATGGTTATTATTTTAATTGCAATAAGTATGGACATCAAGCATTTCAATGTAGATTAAGGATTTCTAAGAGTACAAAAAATCCAAAATTCAATGGTTACTGCAATACTTGCAATAGATATGGTCATAAGTCTAAATATTGTAGGTCACAAAGAAAGAATGTCAAATGGCTACCTAACTGACGGAATACAAAAAACAACCAACAAAGCACAACAATACCATGGGACTACAACACAAGAATTTCTTGTACAACATGTGGGAGATATGGACACATTGTAGTAAATTGCATATTGAGCATGGTAGAAACAACATAGAGATTATCAAATGAATCTTTGATATATGTACGCATTCATCTTCTCCAAAACACCTGATGCTAGACTCAATAGCTCATTGTCTTCAATGTGAGATCTCAAAATCTCCTCTATTTCCCTGGCTTGATAAAATGATGTGAGCTTTAACTTATGGATTGGAGAAAAAGTGGCTAGATTGATAGGCCCTTGAGTGATTTTAGGATCATCCAACTCCAAAATTTCCTTCTCAAGAAATTCCTTCACTTCCCCTATAGTCTCTCTTGCCTCAATATTTACCTTGGATAGCTTTACCTTAGTCATCCTTTTTTCCTTCTCTTCATTTTTCATCTCTCCTCCAACTTATCCTTCTAGAGAAATAGACACATTAACCCTAGGAAAATTTATGTCAATAGGAATACTGGCTTCAAATGTCTCAATATCAGGCAACTGGATCTTCTTCTCTAACAACATTAAATTGGTTTTATTCCACGAATTTCTTCAAAATCTTCTCTGTTTCCTTTAGAACCTCATCTGTCCGACCAATCATTAGCCTATTTATCCTTGATTTTCTTTTGAAATGATCTTTAGCCTTCTTAAATATAATTTTCATTTCCTCCACAATTATAACCAGACATAGACTGATCAAAACTTATTATTTCAACTTCCCATCCTCTTCTTTTGCATTCACTCTCCTCATTTCTAGAAGATCCTATGTACCTTTTGGAATCTCAAACATGATCTCAACAAGATACGTTTTAAATGTATTTAAATACTTAATTATGGATTCTTCTAATACACTTTTTCCATCATTATCAAACTTATCACAAGATTGTAAAAGTGGTTTCAAATCACCATGCAATGTTACAACTTCCTCTACTTCATTAACTGACATATCAATCTTATCAGAATTAGTTTTCATCTTCTTACTTACCTTCTCTTCATCAGATGGCTTAGCCTTGGTGACCCTTGAATCTTTGGTGCCCTTTGAATTAAACTCTTTTACTACATCATCTGATTCTATTGCTCCATCATCATGTTAATCTCTATTGAGCATTTAATGTTGTCATTTGTATCAAAGGATATCAAAGAGATCGGTCGGTCACTTATATTGAGTTGGTCGGTAACCAAAAGTAAGATAGAGTAGTCAGTAAAGCCTTTACATCAAGCATCACACAGTTTACCGAGCACTAGCGAGACCGACACCGACAAACAATAAACACTGAGCATCGTAGTATACACCGAGCACTTTATACAGTGTTTACCAATGATCACAAAAAATGGCAAAGTAATCTGAAATGGCACATTCTTCTATGCAAATGGTTACAATAGATCGTAAAATGGTTTACCAAGATCAAGGAACATTTATTGTAAAAGATACTCATTAAATGTAATGTTTATCTTATTGTAATAGTTGACCTAGTTTAATTTTGCACCGTAGATCTTAGGGTCATGATTATTTTTGTAACCTAATTTTTTTGCTAAAGCAGAAAAATAGAACACTATATATTTTGTATGTTCACATCATTTAGTTGGTTGGTGAACTGATATATATGAATCACAGAGCACTTGAAGCCATTGCCTAAACTTCAAGTCAATTAGTTTACAAAGTAGAACAGAGTACGAAAGTTATTAGATTGAGAAAAATCAGAGAAGGCTACCGAGCAGAACAGAGCAGAGAATCATCACAATCAAGGTGATATTTTAATGAGCAGTTATTGATCTATTTTAGACAATTGAGTTGTCAACTAGCAGATAATTTCCTATTAATTTTTGACAATTGTAATAGAGTTTTTGATAAAATATCTTAACAGAGTAGACTTAACAGTCTTATGTAAATCTCTTAACTGAGTGCACACTTCATTAGTGTTGTCAAAATCATATAACTAGGTAGATCTAGCTGATCTAATATGTTACTCCTAACAGGGTAAGATCACTAGAAGTGATCAAAACTTGTAGCTTTAACAGGCAAACCTTTTCTATCTGCAGTAGTGAAGAATTTGTGGGTGTCATCCCCACCGCAATTTTTACCTTCTTACAAGGGTTTCTACGTTACCAAAATACTTGTGTTATGTGATTTTCATATTGATTTCATGTTGTTTACTTACTCAAGTTAACCAGATGATTGATTTATGCAATTAGATTCAAGTTATTTTGATTGGTTATCATAGTACACAGTTATAGATTTGAAAGGTTTTATAAGTAAAATTTTGAAGGCACTGATTCACCCCTCCCCTCCCAGTACCTATCTCTCCTAATTCCAAAAATTGGTATCAAAGCTCAGTTCTCTTGTTGAATAGTGTAACCACTGAAGGGTAAAGATCTAAGTCATGGAGAGATACAAACTTGATAAGACTATTGAGAATCAGAAGATACAAATACAGATGTTTGTGGAACAATATAAACAAGCCAAGGAAGAACTGAAGACATTATTGGTTGAAAGGAAGAATCTTTCAATTCTGCAGAAGGAAATTGGTTATCATGAAGAACTTATTGATGAAATATTTGATCATATTAGATCAAGCTCTGGAAGCATCTCTGACAGATCTGAAAGCATAATCTTTGACTTGTCTGAAAAGAATCAACATCTATCTGAGCAAGTGAAAGCACTTCAAATCGGTCATGAATCTCAGATGGTGAGAATGGTGGAAATCATGAACAATGCTAGACAAGCTGAACAAGATCAGAATCTGGCCATTGAAGATCGAAGACTGATGACTAAACAACTCCAAGCAAAAGAAAGTGAAATACAGAGACTCACTGATCGTCACTTCCAAGTATCAAATTAGATGATGACAGTTAATCAAGAAATGAATTGAGTAAATGGAGAATTATCAAGAAGACTTGAAGATGTTGGAATACTCAGAGAAGATAATGAAAAACTGAGAAATGAAATAAATATACAAAAGCAACACAATGAAATGATGAAGATAGCTGAGGACAACTCTAAAAAGATTGATGATTTCTTGACCAATCAGAGAAGATTCAGAAGCAGAGCCGGTATAGGCTACAACAGCGAAGGAGAATCATCACAACAAGATAAAAAAGTCAACAACAATCAAAGTTAGAAACCTAAAGTGTTGACATGTTATCACTATGGAAAACCGGGACATACATCTAATGTGTGCAGAAGCAAAGCACAAGGTAAACCTCCTATCGTTCCTAAATTCAATGGATATTGTTATTACTGTGGTAAGTTTGGACATCCAGCTTATGAATGCAAAGCTAAGCAGAATGACATTGCTAATAATACTATTGAGGAGAAAATATGCTATACTTGTAATAAGCATGGACACACCGCAAGGAATTGCAAGGCAAAAATGAAATAAGTCTGGACACCTAAAGAGAAACTACAACGAAAGCCATATCAACCGAAGAGACAAGGTAACTCATATGTTTGGGATTATAATACATGGACTAACTGTATTGTATGTAGTCGATATGGACATATTAAAGCAAACTGTTATAGAAAGAGTCGGATTGGACAATCAAGAAACTGGACAAATGCAGGAGTGGCATGTATGCACTGTCACAAGGTCGGTCATTTAAGAAAGAACTACAGAGACCAAGCACCTGATGAAAACCATATATTTGAGAGTGGATATAACATTACAAAAATCATGAAGTTAAGGAACATAATGTTGAAGAAAGCATCTAATGAGAATGCTGAGTCAAGTAACACTGTCAGTGAAACCTCATCCACTAGATTGGGTGACATCAGTACCTCCACTTAAGGTGACAAAGGTATGTATGGAACTGACTTTCAAAATGATCTCACTATACATACAACTCCTTATATATGATATGAAAAATACCAAATCTGCATGAATAAAGATGCACTATGGTTTATGTGTTATGAGTTTACAAATGTCACATAGTCAGTAAAAGAAGAAACGAGAGTTGATTACCCATCAGTAATCACTATACAAGGTTAACCGACAACAGTGCAAATAGATGAATAAATTCTATGTTAACCAAGCTAAGGAAATTGTAGACATTACCGAGCTGACAGTTGTTTCATACCAAAAGTTAAGTCATGCATTTAATGCACCAAAGTTTGAGCGGGAATATCGAAAAGTTTATAAATATGTAGAAACAAACTTCATTGTTACATTGCGATTTCGAAGAATAGAGATTTTATAGAGCAGAGTTCGAAGCTAAAGATTTTCGTAAAAGATTCAAAGCTACTGTAGATCAAATCGACAACAATTCTTCAATGATATCAAGTAAGTTCATTTGCCTATCGAACACTAGTTATCTATTGCTTCCCGAAACCCTAGAATTGATTTATGGCATCAACATCATCTACAAGAAAATCGCAAAACATTGAGGAGGAAGTAGAATTAATTGTTAGGGCTAATTTCGCCGAGGCCAAATTCAAACCACATCCCAAGGTTGCAGCACAAACGGACGATATGGGTGCATTTTTGAGCATTCCAAATAGGGTTTTGTTAATAGAAGATGTTAGGGCCTATATTCACTGCAAAATCAAAGAAGTAGGTGATTTTGAGACCATTGCTGCTTATCAACAAGTTTGTGGACTGGATGGAAAGTTAAAATCTGAATATAAGAAGATTGAGGAGTTAGGGTTATCGTATTTACATACTTCCCATAAACATTTGGCACTGATTGGATAGGAATTGTGCTAAGCAGATTTCATGATGGAAAATTTTGGTTAGATAAACCTGTTGAGGTCACAAAGAGGATTATCAGTAGGGTTACTAGGTACCCTACAACCGACAAAGCAAAAGCCTTTCGAAGTTCATCTCATCCTGACATTGAAAAGAACACTAGAGCTCAATGGGATGGTAGGGAACTTAAAATATCAACCATCAAAGACCCAGTGGTAAAATTCACAGCACATGCCATTGGATACAAGATATTTCAATCTAGCAGACTAAACAGTGTACCTTGCAGGGCCGTGGACATGACATATAAAATTGTGAAGAAAGATCACCAAGTAGATCTTGCTGAAATGCTACTATACCAACTGCAAGAGAATATGAAGACAATAAGATCAAAGAAGTCCAAAACATGTAAGTACGAATCACTACTTTTCTGTACATTTTTCTATTTGCAAAAATATGTACTTGGTATTGCTAAGGTAAACTGGCAATCCGATAAACTGATAACTGCACAAATTGGTGAAATGATGAAAAGTTTAGGAAAGAATATGAACATGGAATTTGATGCATATTTCAAAGAACTTAAGACTCAAATGCATCAAAGGAGTAGAATTCCAAGGGAATTAGTGAGTAAATTTGAAAATGACATATGTTTTGTAGTCAACACAGACCACTCTATGATAAAGGTAGTAGAACCAAGAACAAAATGGTTGGCATTGATGGGATACGAAATGAACTACAATTTCGCTTTGAACTCTATTAATGTATTGCTGGCATTACTGATAGACATCACTGCCACTAGGTTTGGCACATATGAGGAAGCTAAGTCACGAATCACTACAGACATAGAGATTGAAAAAATGTCTAGAAGGGTGAAGAAAATGAGAAAAGATCTTGCAACAAGATATGGAAATGCATCAACCTCATCTGAGGAGTCACTGGTCAAAGAAACAACTGAAGGTTAGTTACTGTTGGCTGACAAGCCCTATGATAGCGAGGAGACCGAGTCAGACAAAGAAAAGGATCCCACACCGGTTCCTCCCACCAATGTTGAATAGGAAATGCAGTTACCAAAACAAAAAGGTATGAAAACAAGGTCATCAATTGCAACCTCATCCCCTCCGACAAAAGAGGAAATAAAAGTTAAGAAAATGAGGGCAGTTACACCGACAAGGAAATATGTTAAGAGAAAGACAAAGGTTGTAGTTGAGGCAACAAAGAAAAGGAGAAAATTGGTCAGAAGTAAAGAAGATATAGAGGAGACTGAAATTGAAAATGATCCTAATCAATTCAAGATAGTTCATAATAGGGAAAGTACAATAGAAGAAATAATTGAAGATATAATTGAAAATGGAAATCTTGCAGATCTAGGCATAGGCAAATTTGACAAAATGTCAATTGAGGACAAGACAAATCTAGAACATGCTATCATCTAGATGATGATTAAATTCAAGAGAGTACTAATGGAATTCACATGTCAATTACCGAAGGAACTAGATGACAAAATAAATGAGAAATGGGCTATTGCACTAGATACAGAGAAAAGGAAAAGAGAACGATCATTAGTTCGTGTAGCCTCACACTTCAACTATGATGTTGTAAGCGAGTACTTGACAAAGTACCAAGCAAGATTTCTAGTCAAGAATAGAGCTATGTAGATAATGGATGAGAATGTGGTTGATATGGATGTCACATGTGATTCTCTATGGACATCAATTTTGAAAGCAGAAGAGAAAGCTGAATAGGAAGCATTCCTAAAACTGTCTAAGAAGAGACACAATTCAAAAGGTAAAGGTATTTACATTGATGATAAAAAAGGAAAGAAATTAAAGGACATCGGTATATCAGTTACCGAGGTAATTGATATCACTGAACAAAAGGAAGAAATAAGAATTTCACTGGATGCACCAGATCGTGTAGAGATCCAACTGAAGAAGAAAACCGATGACGATGTACTCATTGAGGACGTCACAAATGGTGATCCTAATGATAAGGATGATGAAGATGTGACTATTGCGCCAAACAAAGATAAAGCACTAGACACTAATAGTGTGTTCACATCTCTACCAAGTGAAATTCCTGTACTTGTAGGGGCAGTTGAAATACTTTCACAAGTACAACCTGATGCTTCTCATCCCGAGCAAAATAAAGATACAACTGGAACACACGAAGCTAAGCAACCTGCAGATACAAATGAGCCTACCAAAATAGAGGCACAATCCACAAAATCAAAGGAACCAAAAGGAACAAAGTCGACTGAGGTGAACCCCTCTGACACTACAACTAAGACTCCCACACCATCTACCGAGGAGAAGAAGAAGGAAGACACAGTGTCAATTGGGAAGTATACTCTGAAAAGTGGAGAAAAAACTATTGTTATTAGTGAGAAGAAGTCACCTCTTGCACTAAAGAAGAAGAAGAAGAAAGGAAAAGGGCCGGTCACCATTGATGAAGTCATAATTATACCAGAATGTGACCTGAGAACCCTAAGCCCTGAAGAACTAAGTAAATATGGGGAGCTATGTTCAAGAAAGGCGACACAAGAAAAGCTAAAGCAAGAGCAAAAATGAAAAGAAGTGTTAACTGATGTGAGGGATATTTTGCAACAGATAATACCAGAGACAAATATTCATGAGAATACTCCCATCATAGATCAACTTGCTACACTCGCCGACAAAATCAATGACCCTGATACAGATGTAGACAAAAGAATAGAAGAAAGGGAAAAATCAAAGATTCAGGATAAATTGGCAGAAAAGATTAGCATAGAAGTGGCACTGAAAAAGGTAAAATTATCTAAGGTAATTACTAAGGCAAAATCTATCACCCAAATAATCTATCAATTTTTGATCAAGCTTTGTACTTCAGACATCTTCACTGTAGAAGTTAGTGAAAAGATAAAAGGTTTAGAAGCAGAAATAAAGTTGAGTACACAAGCAGCTATAACCGAGCCGAATGCTTTCTTAAAGCATATTCACCGAGTTCAGGAACTCCGGCAGTTGATAGAAGATCTAAGAAAACAAGAAGAGAAAATCATTGGTCAGGTCACAGAGTTACAAATAGAACTCACTCCATACTTGAAAATTTTTGAAACTCATATTGTCAAAGCTGAACAACTTGTAGCAACATCGGAGATTTCGGTGTTAGATAATATCTTTGACATGCATGCACAAGTCGGTCTTGAGCATATTGCTCTTACCAACTTGAAAGAGGAATGGGACAACCTCTTGGAGTCTGTAAAGAAAACTCACCAACACATTTTTGATAAGATGTAAGTATACAGTATATCTTTTGTGTTTGGCATTATTATCAAAAAGGGGGAAAACATGTATATGCCAAATAAGTATACTTTGATATGTATATTACATACTATCGAGAGCATGCACTGAGGGGGAGTACTTTGTACTTAAAAAGTTTTTTGTGTGGATATGCATATGGCAGAGATATAAGGAATATATAAGAATATTTTGTCTATATACATTCAAAGTTTTGATACTAATGCCAAAGGGGGAGATTGTTAATCTCTATTGAGCATTTAAAGTTGTCATTAGTATCAAAGGATATCAAAGAGATCGGTCGGTCACTTATATTGAGTTGGTCGGTAACTAGAAGTATGACAGAGCAGTCGGTAAAGCCTTTATACTGAGCATCACACAGTTTACTGAGCACCAGCGACAACGACATTGATAGATAGTAAACACCGAGCATCAAAGACACAATAATTGAGATAAATAAAAGATAATTTGCATGCATACACAAGTATATGCAAAGACCAATGCACGGAGTGAGATGGTTGATCAAGTTTTTGATGAGAATGGCTTTTGGCAACCAGCGAAGGAGATTGTGCAAGTAATTTTCCTTTTGTCCTCATTTCCATTTTATTTCATCATTTTTGTTCACACTTGTTTATATTCATTATTCATTTTAAAAGTAAAAATTAAAGGTTAATGTTTCTAACTTACAAAGTTAGAGAACTCAACCAGATCCTTGAGTGAGGTTAATTCATTGAGTGGATTCCAAGTTGTTTTTAGAATCCTCAAGTTGAGTTAGTCTCCTTAGGGTGATAGTGAATGTTGTCGAAGTTTATAGTAACAAGGAATGTTAGTCTCCTTAGGGTGATAGTAAATGTTGTCGAGTTAGTCTCCTTAGGGTGACGGTAACAATATAAATCAATAAACATACAAGCATAACTATAAGGCATGGGAAATTTACAAAGCATAAGAGATCCACATAAACATAAATTAGTATACATCAATACACCAAACACATGAATTGCATACCTAAAACATTAAAAAAAAAATCGTAGGGCATGAAGCCAAATATATATGTCCAATAATGTCATACATTGAATATATTCAATACAGTTAAACTGGATTCCTCAAAGCCAAATGGATGTACAACGTATCACTTATACAATATACAAAAAATATGTCCACTAATGCCATATAGGCATACAATCTATATCCCTAATCTAGTCCTTTCCTGCCAGAGGAAGAAAACAAATCCAAAGCTATCTTCGATCGTCGCATCGATGGAGATGTAGTCGATGCCGTAGTCTTCCGAGTGGGCTCACTCGTCCTCCTATCTAGACTGTTCTGTAGCTCAAGATGATAACAAAAAATTAAGCATCAATAACTAATATACATCAAAATTGAATTATACAATGACATAAAATAGAATATTTGCTTACCGCTAGAAAATATTCACTATGTACATCCACTGAAGGCACATGCTAATGATTTGGAGTAATAAGTCCCTACAACAATGATCAAAATAATAATTAAAATACATACATGAATATCATTATAAAATTTAATACAAACTATTAAAATAACAATTAAAATTAAGTGATCTCTTTCATACCTCAGTCACTGCTTCAAAACTAGCTACTGCTGCAGCTACTCCACAATCCAAAGTATCATGAACAGAAGGAGTCTTTGATGTCAATAACTAAAAATGAAACAAAAAAAGTATTATGCAGTTATCAAGATTACATATATTTTTTACAACCCTACTAATGAGTAAATGATACCTCCGTGAAGGTTCCACTGCGTCCTTCAGTGTGCGGTGTCGATGTCGAAGCTCCAACATTCAACTAGTGCACATGTACATGGAAAATTATAAGATAACCATTCATATAAGAATGTACTACTGACATGTTAATTATAATGCATTATTACATATATACCCATGGACTCAATGATGATGTCACAAAGCCAGGTGAAAGAATGTGATCATCGTGCCTGTAGATTTTGATCATAATTTATCTAGTAATTTAGTTATTCATTCATTTTAAATATAATCAATTAAATCAAATTAACATGCAAATAAAGATACCTCAAGGAAAGTGGCACGATGCCCTTCACTATCTGTTGTGAATGTCGATGGTCCACTGGTGAACATCTAATGCACATGCACAATAAGTTATGATACAAATATTCATATAATTACATAATAATCAAATATATTAAATAAAATGTTTTATTCGATAAATACTTGTGGAATTGATGATGATGTGTAGAAGGGGACAAGAGGATCATTTCCACCGCCACCGCCACCGACACTCTTGCCCTGAAATTTGATCATAATCAATAGATACTAAATTAATTAGTTATTCTTTTATAAATGAAATATGATCAAAGCAATTTAATGAACTTGGAAATATTTACTTGTGTGTCAATGCCAAATGTCATATTTAGAAAATCATGTCATCAGTCCAGAATCCTCTTCCTCTCTCTTGGTAGTACCAAATGTGCACAAGGATCCACATGACCGACAAATATGCCCCCTCGAAGATTGACCATGGTCACTCTCAACTAAAGGAGTGGCACACTGAATGAGAGTCTCTATTAGAGTACTAATCATGCCTAGTGTGTCCACCTCTATATGTTCCTTCACAACAGAAGAAATACTAACATGATCCACCTATGGCTTGCCAATAGGAACCCTAGGTGCGTTAGGGTCCTGATGTGCCCCCACTCTATCAAATGATGACCCCCCTACTCTACCCTGAGAATTTAGATAGTCAAAATAATTTGGCACCTCCTTGAGTACAAACTCGCAATAGAGTTTCCTCAAGAAATATATAGGAACCTCATGATTGTTACAAGGAGGGGAATCAAAGACCATCCACCATCTCTCCCAAAAGTTATTTTTAATGTTTTCATTTAAGCACCAATGAATTGGGAACCTCCTTGTTGTAGTTCTAAGAGTATATATCCGTGTCCTGTGGTTTTTTAAAGAGTTTGCAAATGTCATCTTTTGTGATTTTTTTCTTTTTTATATCCGCATAAGATAATTTATTTGCATAATATTGTTTTTGTTCTTCTCTTTTATCTTGCCATAAATTAATTTGCCCACTAACCGAGCCTACGTGGGTCAAGATTTCTTCCAATAATTTTGCAATTCTTTCCCTTCCAGGATTTGTACCAATAGAATCTTTTAATCTCCTAATTAAAGATTCTAATTCTTTTTTCCCTCTTTCAATTTAGTTGATCAAATTTTCTTGTGTTCCAGGAGGAGGTTTCTCGATTGGTGGAGGCAGTTGAGGTTCATTTTCTTGGTTATTTTCTTCATTTGTTTCTTCATTGATTTCTTCATGAGGAGACGGAGGGTTTGGTTGAGGGTTTTGTTCAGGGAGATCATTTCTTCCTGGCAATTAAAAAAACAAGATTTTAAAATCTTAATTACACACAAATTTTAACAAAACAAATTTCTTGAAAACTAAAATTTTAAAACAAATAAGAGGCATGGGCTGTAAAAACACTTACCTCTTCTTTTGGATTGAGCTTGACGATGTCATGGAGCCATTCTCTATGAAAATTGATGGATCAATGCAAATAAATGAATTGCCAAAGCAAATGGATTTCGCATGCGTGCTTGGGAAGCTCTTCTTAGCTGCAAACGCGCGTTTGTGGAAAGAAAATGGGCTTTCCCAAATGCAGAAAACATTTTATAGTGTTTTTACAAAGCGTGTGCGCCCTATTGGGCACACACGCTATGTTTTGTGCTTTTATAAAGCACACGCGCCCTATAGGGCACACACACTATGCTTTAGATTGCCCAAGCCATAGTGCACTATGGTCGATGGGGGACCAAAAAGAAAAGTGGCACCTTTTTGGTCCCCCATCTTTGTGCATATACCCTATTGATATATTTAATTTATAATCATTATTTTAATTTTCTTCTAGTTGAATAAATCTTTAAAAAATATTATTGAATCCATAGTCATTCTTTTAGTCTTCCCCTGCTATTAGATTGTAAGTACGATACAAATTAATCGCATGTAGATAATAAGAATTTCTTGATTTTCATAAATTTATTGACCAATCCATCGACCATGTACAACATTTTCATTTATTCTTCTACTTCATATATGGGAATCATTTGATGACAGTGTAAAGAGGAATCTACATGGAAATGAAAAACAAATTGTCTCCAACCATCTTTAACTTACAAGTATTGTCGTTAGTAGAAACTTCTTTAAAAAGTTTACTTAGTTTACTTTGTTTCAAAGATTTTCTTCTTTAGGTGAAGCTGATAAAATAAAATAGATAGATAAAACTATGGTGTTATTATTTAATATTTTTTGGGTTGATGAATGATTGATGATCAATTCTTGTGTCATGTTCAATTGAAATTTGTCATTCCATGTTTACAGATTTCAGATTCACGTGGGTCTTATATCAAATTTGGCCTTTGACCTTTTGCATATTTCAATAAAAAAAAGTTTGTACATGTATTTTTTAGTTCATTTGCTTTCTGTAAATCAAAAGAAATTATTACATGTTGAACTGAGCTTGCTTTAAATAGATAATTCAAGATACCCATGTTTATTTTTCAATTGGTGGCAGATTTTTTAATATCAAAATAATTGTAATTTGTTTATGGTGATTATATTTATTGTGTTGAAGGGGATCCCTTTTTAGGGTTCATGATTATCCTATTTGATGAGCTTTTTCTAAAGATAGGGATTGAGTTTTCTTTTCTTTGTGTTACTTTATGATTTTTTTTGGTTATTTAACAATTATTTTCTTGGAAAATATAGTTAGCATTTTTATGATCAAAATCCAATATTTTAATCAATTGAACTAAATTTTTTAAATGATTAAAATGAAATTAAATAAAGTTATTTTTTACATTCTAATTTTATAATACTAGTAATTATAACTTGGAGTACAATATTAGGTTGAAGAGGTGTGGAAAGTTAATTAGGAGAAAAAAACTGGTCTATTTTTTTTTGATAAAAGTATGTAGTACAAGAGATTAATTGGTAGGTCATTTATAAAATGATGTTGTCTATGGAAAAAAGGGTATCAATGGACAAGTGATAGCTTCAAATTAACTATTCATTTGCTTAACATCATATACTTAACCACATCCTTAATCTCACCCTATCTGTAACCCTAACCCTAACTGTAGCTCTTACCCAAACCCTAACTCATAAGCTAAAATGTCCTACTAACCCTAACTCTCACCCTATCCCTAATCCTAACCCTAACTGTAACTCTTACCTGAACCCTAACTCATAACGTAAAATGTCCTACTAACCCTAACTCTTACCCGATTTCAAATTATTTTAATAATTTATAATTTATAACTATATATATACTATTTTTTTATTTTACAACATTAAACCTAATTGTTGTCCTAACAATTTGATTTGATTTGATTTTTCTATCATATTAGAAATCGTAAAATGTCTACTATGTTGCACCGCGACTGTTACTAGCTTATATATATTTATATATATAATACGCCGAGAGTAATCCTTCTTGAGGTGCCTATTTTCTTTAAATTGCAAGCTGCAATAGGCACCTCGGGAAGGATTACTCTCGATGTATTATATATATAAATATATATAAGCTAGTAGGTAGGTCATTTATAAAATGATGTTGTCTGTGCAAAAAAGGGTATCAATAGAGAAGTGATGGCTTCAAATTAACTATCCATCTTCTTAACTCAAACAAAACTTTTGAATCAAGAAGATAATCAAGTTCCATTACCAACATGACAGAGAAGAGTAAGAGAGAGGGTTGTATGTGTGTGTATTTTGGATGGATGGATAGAGCAAAATATGAGGGATAAAGATAGATAGAAAGAGGTAGGGGGAAAGATGGAGATAGAAATATAGAAAATTAATTTTATTATTCATTACATTATTTGCACAAATTCAACATTTAATATTCTTAATTCTTAATATCTATAATTACAACTCATCATTAAATTAATCTAATTTAATAGCTCTATCATAATCATAAAGAGAATTTCTTTTTCTTTTCAATAATATACTTGATCAAAACAGTTAATTATCAACATCTTATTTTAGATAGAATCAAATAAAATGATCTTTGACTTTAATTTTAATTTTAATGTTGAACTCATTTTTTTTTTGACATTAGAATATTGAATAAATAAATGAAGATTTTTAATGCTATCCATAAGACCAAACATTTAAGAAACTCTAAGATCCCAAAAATTGACACATTATCCATAAATTGATCAAGCACCCACCTCGAGAATGTTTTATGAAAAAGGAGAGTGGTGAGTCGACCTAGGCTATATACAACGGACTTGATTTTATAAGCAATCTACGTACTAACAAACAGTACATTGAATTTTTTTCTCTTACATCCAAATGTACGGATGAGAGAATAAGCTTATCCTGTAAATGTTCTCCGCACATGTTTCCACTGTGAACTTCACATTCAAAGAATATTTTAATTCTTCATGTGGGCCTCATCTCTATTATATTCTTAGGACTTCAGCCCACAAATGTAAAAAGAGACAAATGTTTTTATGTGCTTCCACAGTCACAAGATGAGTATCAGATTTTGTATGGATAAAATCAATGTAAGACGGTGAGTGAAGGGGCCACATATGGATTCCAAAGCCAATCAGACTTTTTCTTCTTTTTGTAGTGTGTGTTAAAAGAGGCAGATGCATTAAGGGGCACCATACAAGAGTCAAATCCGTGTCTGTCACAGCCATCTTTGTAGAGGACCTTGTACAGCCATTACTTCCATATGAAGAGTCTCTTATTGTGATGGGGATTGAATTGAGATTATAGGGGTGAGGAGTCAGTAGTCATATAGGCCAATTTGCTCAACATATAGTCATTATAGGTTTAGGGGTATGAGTCATCATACTAGTTAAAATAGTATGTGTCTTAAAAATAGCATTGTACAACTATTGTCTACATAAAATGTCTTTTATTTGGGATGAGGGATTGTAAGGACTAGTTTTTCACACACATGTTATATAAGCATCTTACCACAAATCATTGAAAGTCAATCTTTAAATCAAGATTCACCAAAAGAATTTCACAATTGAATTCATCATGCATTTCATAATTTCCAACTAAGAAAATATCACATCAAGATAATGTACAAAGTTTGACCTACTTGTCAAATTAGAAACTTACATAAGAAAAAGAGATGTTGACCGCCTTGTTAGTACATCATTGTTACATCAAATATAAATACATCCATATAACATACATCATTGTAGTTTCAATTTACATCATTCGATACAAGTAGACCATAAAGGTCAAATCATGAATATATGAAATAAGAATCATTAGCCTTTTCTCTTGAATCCTAGGCCTCCTACTTGTTCACATAGATAATAATCTAAATTCTTTTCATTCACCTTTTCTTCTCCTCTACATGTGTCTAGGTTCATTAAGCTTAAAGATGTGTAATCAAAAGTCAATGCATGTCTTAATCTTATCCCTTCATTCATTTTAACCTTTTAATCGTATTCACTCTCTACTCACCTCTTAATCGTAGCCTTGAACCTCTTAACCTCTAAATCTAAACCTTTGATTCTTTTGGAGGTTTGTACACATGAGGATTTATTCTTTCATTTAGCTTGACCACAATCATAATCACATGCTATTATTTCCTATCTTGCTATCATCTAGCTATCACACTTTGCATTACCAATCAACCACATTCTATTCTTTTATGTAGTGCTCAATGGTGAGAGAGAATATTATTATCTACAAGATCTTGAAGAATAAGAAAACATTGACTTGATGTAGAGCTTCATTGGTGGTGCTCATTTGATTGTAGATCTTAGACTTGTAATTGAACTCTTTATGAATTTAAAATAAACTTACAATTTAACATACACCAAAAAATCATTTAACACATCTTTATTTTCTAATAAGTTAACAAATTAACTCCTCATATTTTATACTATATAATCTTCATTTAGAAAATTAAATATCCTTACATCTAACTTATTTATTTCAACAATTAATTTAAAATTTATATCAATTACTCAATTAAAAAAACTAGCTCACATATTTAAACTTTTCTTATTTTATTTAACCTCTACAGTTTTATTTAGAATCTTTTTATCTTTGATAATAAACTCTTTTTGTGAAGTGCCATCTGATGGAAATTTCTTAAACACTGCCAAGAGTGTAATCCTTGATTATACATCTTTTCTTTTTGGGTGTCATTGTTTCATCTCTTATAAATTTCTTTCCATCATCCCAAGACCAATTTGGTGGTACAAGAATCTAATTTTCTTCTTTCTAACATTTTCGGCTGTAGATTCTATCATCATATTTGTAATACCCCTCGCATCTGATTATTGTTGAGACTATGTTTAGTCTGATACTGTTTTATCTTGGTTGATTAGATCAGACATATATCATATGTTATATTCATATTGTGGTGTGTGATTAAACAATTATAGTTTGGATGTTAATTGTCATGTTTGAACCCGAAACAAAACTTTACGTGATGGTTAAATCTAGTAATGATGGATTTTATATGATGTTTCAAATGCATGTATAAATTGAAGTAATTAGATGATGATTATATTTGGTACTTACCCCATACCCGCATGTGTATGGTATCATGTTTGTTATCATATATGTTTTCTTTTCTGTTGACATGCATGTATGGTAGAGGAGGAGGTGTAGTTACCTGCATTTAGTCGGGTCCACACGTCCTAGCCATCCCTACCATTGTCTGATAGTATGTTATATATGCACATGTACATGCAATGGTTTTTATGCAGGTTGCAGGTACCGGGCATCGACTTCCCTGGCTTGACAGGATGAGCATGCCGTCATTGTGTCTCAATGGCGGAGAAGGGGAGTTAGCACCTAGGCCAATTCCCTAACCTAACCTAACCATCCTAAAACCACGGATGGGACCTTACATGACTTACCTGAATCGAATTCGTTCTGGTAGAACGAATCCGATATATGTTTTCTCGGTTGAGCATGATATTGTCTTAGGTGTTGTTCCATGTCAGTGTCGCATTTTGACCTTGTGGATCTCATGTCTGATCTCTGATAGTCATTGAAATTATGTTGACACATTGGTAAATATTATGTTATTAGTATGTTATGACATAATCAGATACATATGCTTACACTATGTCCCTTATGGTTATACTATTATTAATTGTATATACGTTAATTGTATATATATGATTATATATAAACACAACTTACTATATAATATTGAGATATTGAGTGATATAACTTAAACCAAATGATAAATTGAAAATAAAAAGAAATGAAATTCAAGAAGAAGAAATAAAAAGAAAAAGAAATTCTACAATTTTAAATTGTCTCATTTTAGGTAGTTGACTTGAATAGTAGGGGGGAAAATAATAAAATATTTCTTCCCTACTTTCCAAGCCAATTTAGAGGCAAAAGAGAGAGACTGGTCACCACTTTTTTTTATGCAATTTTTGGAGAAGAAAATAGAGGAAGAAGAGAAGGCTTGGAGAAGGAGAAGAGAGCAAGAAGAAGAGGATTGAGTTTGTGGAGCACATTGGGATCACAGTTGAGAGGCTGGCTTCATCAACCTGCTTTGAGAATCAGGTAGGTTTCGAATTCCCTTAGTATGTTTCCATGTTAGTTTTAAAATTTTCATTAATGAGAGAGCATATTTACCTTCTCTAAATGTGGAGTGAGAAAATAAAATAATGAGAATTTTAGTTTACATTTGTGAGATTACATTGTTTCAATTATAAACCCTCTCAATTCAACCATAGATGAAACCAAATTGAAAAGCAAGAGAGCTTGATGCTTCATAATCTCAATGAAAATCATTGTATTTAGACCCATTTACTTGTCATTTATTCATTAAATTGATCATATATATATATATCATTCTGAAATTAAGAATCCAATATATTGTTTTAGAAACCAATTTGGAGACCATACTTCATTACATGGATGACAAAATCAACTAAATCCTTAAGAAAAGAGCAAGCACAAATAAACTAAATTTTTGAAACCAAATACACACTTCCAGCTTGCTGGAAAATGTATGAGGAAAAAACATTTCCTTTCATAAAAAAAAAAACAGTCAATATTTAATATTATTTCTACCAACTTGTAATTTATAAAATGAATAAATGCATATTCAAACTCTAAAATGAATAAATGCATACTCAAACTCTAAAATAAATAAATTGCATATTCAAATTCAATGCAAACTCTAACCCAAATCTTGTGTGGGACCCACTCCAATTTGGAGGACAAACATTATTTGAAAATCATATAAAATATACATATATTTAAATCTGTTTTAAGGGCCAAGCCCACTCCCCAACGCCACATGTCATCTCCCACTTCTTTCCCACACCTATCATGTACTATGCTGTCCCTTCACTTTTCCTTCATTTGCTTTGGGCTCAAACCCCAAAACTGGCGCCCCCTCTCCACTTGCATATGCTTTGGGACTTTGGTCAAAGTACCCCCACTCCTTATTTAATGTTTTTGCAGCCCCTTTTTGAAAAGTGGCGTGGGTTTTATCTTAGCCCATGCTTTTAATTTATTGCTTGTTCAAACCACTTTTGACTTGGGCGCCACCTTGGGGCTAGTACCCACTTCCCTCATTTTTTAAATTTTTTTTTTTTTATCCACTATGGAGATGAGGTGGATAGTAGATTAGGAACTTAGGGGTTTGTTTTAGCAAGTAGGCCATTATGCTAAGATTTGACTAATAAGAGGCTTATTAGATTAGAGCCTATTTGAATTTGAATAGGTACTTTATTTAAAAAGCTAATCTAGGATTTAGTGGAATAGGAAATTGATATGTATAAATTTATGTATGTTTTATTTAAAGTTGAGAAATATATTTATGAATTGTGAGTTTAATTAATTAATACATTAATAAATATAATTAATATTACATTGTAACATTGGGAGTTAAAGTATGTCTATAACTTTTAATGGATATAATATAATCTTTTAATAGGATAATGAACGTACTCTATAATCAATGTCTATAGATAATAGGGAGATATTAGTATTAGCTTTTCGTAATTGATTGTTGGGTTAACTAGTTCGTTTTAATTCGATAATATATTGAAATTATTAAGCGGGATTAGCATGGTGTCTTAAATTTCGTAATCACAATGTTCCATTTTCACCCTTTTCAATAGATTATATGGACATTGAATAATATATATATAAAGTAGATTAGAAAATCACATCTATATGAACTTGTTACCTTTGTGAGCAAAAGGAAGATTTACTTGTTAAATGATTTATGTAACTTTGCCTTCATTATGAAATGTTATCTCATTGTGTTTCGATGTTCTTTTATTGCGTAATTGTACGTGCATGTGAATTATATTATTGGTGTAGTCGATCTGCATATGGGTTAGATGACCAATTAGGGGGTGAAATCCAGAGGCCGGGTATAAGATGTGGATATTAGTTATCTATGCTGTTGAATGTTTTATGATGTGTTGCGAAATTCTGTTTCGATTGCGTGATGAAGAAAGTGTGAATGTGGGATCAAGGTTGAGATATCCTTTTGATCCTTTGATTATTACCTCCTGGTGGATTAATTTGAGTTAGTGGCCAAGTGAGTAATTGTTTTGATTTGTAAGTATGAATTAATTGGTTATCTGTTTATTGGGGCTTATCTTGGTCTATGTGGCCACAAACCAGGATGAGTGTTGATTGGAAACTAGGGTAGGTTATCTAAATGTGATGTAGGGGGTGGCTTGCAATGGATCGCCGAGGCCCGCAAGTGGCTGATGGATCATCTATTGTCAAGTTTCTTAATTCCAGTGATAACATTATAAAAATTAATTTAGATAGGAAAACATTAAAAAGATAATTTGTGAGATACCTCGCCCATGCCTTGAGTGCTAGTTAAGACTAAGGATGGATGCGGAAAGATGCTAGATGCATCATCGATATACTTGTCTTCATGAGAGATATCAATGCCACGTATGATCACTTGAGTGCCGTCGGTTCAGTGAGGAACCTTCAGGACTAAACTCAAGGGTGGATCTACGTGATGACACCTTCCTAATCACATTGTAGATATCCTACGTAGGTCAGTGCCTCTGGTAACCTGTATACCCTCTTGTATTAGATATATTCTTCCTAGGTGACACTTGTGGATTGGTCCTTAGTGTGTGTGTGGGCCTAGTGTTATCTCCCTAGCACGGTGGGGTGGACCTCTGGGTTCCACATGGTCGGGAGGTAGTGTACTTCTCCATTGAGACTGTTGCGGATTACCCTTCATCACTTGATTGTACACTTGGATCAGTCTATCTCTTTTGTTGCAGATTTATGTACCCAGTTGCTAGAAGATATTATCTTGTACTTGTAAGAGGTTTCATTTGATTAGTAATGATCCCTACGTGGATTCATGATGTATTTTGATACTTGTATTTCTATTAAATATCACCGCATACCCTACGACATGTGTAGTGGATGTAGGTGATCATGTGTTGTAATGTAATATTGATTTAAGTGATGTATTTAATTCTACTATGTACTTAAAAGTTCTTTAACATTCGATCATGATAGCGTAGTGTTAGTTTGATAAAGTAATACTACGTCAGGGATCCTTGAGAATGAAAACGAATGATGTGTTTATTCAAACTGATGTGTGTAGAACAATGTGATGCTTTATTCAGTGTGCTTGTTAACATTAGTAAACAAAAAAAAAAAAATGTTGCATAACTTAGTGTAATTTTAGTGTAATTCTCTTGGGTCTCCTGGCGGGGCGTTACAATATTCCAAAGCTTTTTCATTTTTCTTTCTTTTTTTTCTGGCCCATTCATGTGAAGACTTTATCTGAAATGTACACCGAGCAATCGCCAACTGGATGTTTTTCTTTGAGATATTCTTTCAACAAGTTGGTAGCCATAGAATTTAAGGGTCAATTCCCAATCTAAACTAGTGAAATAGGAAGTATCAAAGATCGAAATCATTAAAATTTATAAATATACAGAAGATTATTAGTCATTATAGTTAACTTGATATATTCATATATTTAAAATAATTAGACATTTTTAAAAAATTGTTTTCTATGAAGCTTGGCTGTTTATAGCTATTGTTCATGGTAAAGACAAAAACTGTAAGATCTGTCATGCGTACAAGGGTCAAAAAGTGGTCATTCAAAGTGTTGTGCCCCATTACCTATTTGCTTTGACAGCTAAAAAGAATGCACAATTGATCTAATATTTTTGCACAAATGTCCCCAATAGCACTATTGATATCATAAACTTGAAAAATTGATCTAATCACTAAAAAAAAATTCAAAAAAAGAGCAGCTATTGACTCATATATGATTTTCTAGCAAACTTTTAATTTGTGAAATGTAAGATGCATGGACCTTCCATTAGCATAGGAATATACTAATTTTTAACATTTTCAAGATGAAAGATAATTTATGAAATTTCAATATATTAAATAGTTATTTGTACTATTTTTCTTTATAAAATATTGATTTTTCATTTTCCAATTTGATAATTTAATCTACTTTTCACTAAATAAATCTTAAAAAATAATATTTGCTAAATTATTTTTGTACTAAATTTCTTTCTGTTTATTTTTAAATCTTCCATTCCTTAAATATATCCTAAAAATTTTATTACTAAATCACTTAAATTACTTATACACTGATCTATAAGTTAGAATCCAATTTAAAATATTTTTCCATTTCCATTGTCCCCACATATTCTTCTTCCAAAACCCCTTTGAATCTTTTCTATTTGTCCGTCTCACATTGAAGAAGACACAACTTAATCTCATTTGGATAATAAGACCAAAACTTAAACAATCCACCGACCATGAAGATCAGCATTTTCATTTATTCTTACATATGAGAATTATTTGATGCGAGTGAAAAGAGGAATGTATTTGGAAATGAAAACAAATTGTCTCCAACCATCTTAAAATTCCCAATATTCTCCTTGGCAAAAACTTCCTTAGAAAAGCCAACTCAACGTTTGCTTACTTGGGTTTACTTTGTTTCAAAGATTTTCTTCTTTAGGTGAAGATGATAAATAAATAGATAGATAAAACTATGGTATCATTATTATTTAATATTTTCTGAGTTGATGAATGATTCCCATGACAACAAAATTGAAGTGTCCCCTTAGTAATAAGAACATTTTAGTTTGGTGTTTAGATGTCAAATGTCATTGGCATGATTACCTCAATATGCATTGTTGTTTAATTTGATTTAGTCTTAAGAGGTAGGGTGCATTTTTTTTAGATTTATAATTTATTAGTAATTTTGGTGGCATGGTTATGATTATGTATAAAAAAAATTAGAGTTAAGATTGGTATGAAAATAGTAAATATAATTTAGTATTGGTTGCAATTGTAGTAAATGTAATTTAGTAATGGTTGCAATTAAATTGGGTTTACTATTTAAACATGTTTAGGGTAAAGGTTAAATTTGGTTTATGATTGGGAATTAATCTTGTTGCACATTTTAAAACTGCTTCGATTTAGGCTATAGGACCGGATTAGATCAGGCCTATAGTCGATGAGGGATGGACGGTGTGTGGGTCTAAACTCAAACAAATAGGCTAAAATCAAATGCAAGGGGCCTCAGATGAGTAATGTGTGAACATCGATCTCCAATCAACAAAGCCTAAAGCCTAGCGTACAACACTAAATCGGGATTCAAAACTCAAGACATAGACCCCAAGAATGAAGTGTGTGGCCCTGAAACCATAGTGCAAACCTTAAATAATATAATGCAGTCCAAAGTCTAGGCACAAGCATGAGGATCAGACCCATAGATCCAAATGGGAAACGTGTGGCTGAATTTAAATAAAATAGGGCTTAGGCCTCAAACGTGGGGTTCCAAATGGGAAACGTCTGGCCCCATACTTAATTAATGCAACCCTGTAAGTGTAACATCTTGGTTAATTCCAATGATGAGGCCTAAAAATCTTTAAAAAGTGCCTGTATAATTCAAATAGTTCGGCCCCTATTCCAACGTATAGGCCTCACCTAAGTCACGAGTCTAACTTCAAACCTTAAACATATGACTTTAAATTCATTAGCATGAGCCTAAATTCGAGTTAAGTTCAATGAGGCAGCCACTAAACCAAACATATGGATCTAAACCTGAGTGTATAATTAATATGAATAGGCCCTAAATCAAACGCGGCCTCCTTGATCTCAAATATGTGGGCTCAAACTCCATGAAGCAGATCCAAATCGTGCCTTAATTCGAACAAGATAGGTCCTAAATATGCCCAGTCAGGCCACAATACCAAACGTATGACCTTAAATTCAAATGAGAAGGCCTCTAATACAATGAATCCATGTCCCAAATAATTCAATCCAAGCCTAATGATGTTATAATTTCAAATTTTAAACAAGCCTCGTGGATCAAATTAAATAGGAAAGGGTTAATATTGTTTGATCTGGATTTGCATGCCTTGTAGGGTTAATATAGTTTATATTGTTTGATCTGGATTTGCCTAGCCTAAGGCTTTTGCTTCTTACTTTTAGGAACTTTTGTTCTTAGAGTGAGTTTGTGAAACTCTTATGTGTATGCACTTATCTTTTTACCTCAGGTATGCAGATTTTTATGCATCATGACCTCATAGTCCTCAGGAACAAATTGTTTCTTCACGAGCTACAACTATCCTCTTCCAAGAGGTGGTGGGGTTCTTCACTTCTTCAATCCTTTCATTTTGCAAAAAAATCCACCAACTAAGGGAAGGGCCCTTCATCTTTGATTTGGCTATCCTCACCTTCTAATTATCAGAGACATCATAACCTTTCGGGGGCCTTAGTCAAACCTCCATTTTGGTGATTCCCACCTCCACAAATAGCCAATTGAAATAGAGATTGTGTGTGTAATGCGCGTGTGAAGAGCTTTGAATGTGCAATGCCAAGATCTAATCCTCTAGATTGAAACCCTAACATGAATTTGAATGTAGAAAATGAAGCCACAATGCATAGATTTGAAGGTGATGAATGATGAAGGAAGTATACCAAGCCCCCAAGGCTAAAGTGTTAGAAGTAAGTGATACTAAGAGGTGGTGGGCGCAGGGGGTGAATCAATATCACTGAACTCTTAAAACATCACTTGCCAACAAGATGCTCATTTATTGAACATGATCTTGCTACAAGTGTGAGCCATGATTGTGTTCCATATAAAAAGGAAAAGGCTGATATGGGTAAGGATCTTATTGCCTTATGAATAGGTTAGAAAATTATTTAAGTGGCCACTGTAGAAGGCATACAGGTCAAGTTTGGGGTTCCAAGAAAAGTTAGAATGATGGAAATCAAAACACTCCAGTTGAAGTTGAAGTAGTTTCTTTTATTGCTAGGTTTGATAGGTTTAATTCAGAGTTAGGGAAATGTGGAGCTCATCCTATTGATCTAGCAAATGGGGAAGGCATTATGGAATAATGAGGCAATTCATACTTCTTGTTCTCACTGGGATTTAATGATCAACTTGGTAGAAGTGCTAGTCTTGAATTGGATGGCATCAGTAGGGGAACAAATGATCAAGAGAAGATGTGCCCCCAAAAGAGGACACGGTATGAATCTAGTAGTGGGTCTAGATCAAAAGCTTGACATGATATGGATAAAATTTTTTTACATATAAGTCTATGCAAGGAACACACAAATAAGTTATGCGATCAAATTTTTGATGCATGCCTAGAGCAGGATCATGAAAGAAAGGTAGCATGTGAGACCTCCACCAAGACTAACATTTTTATGGTGTTTGATGAAATCACCACCAAGGCTGATGTAGATTATGAGTAGATTGAATGCAAGACCTCTAGAGTAGAAGGCATACAGTTTGGGAAAGAAGCCATAAATTGCTAAAAAGTTATTAAAAATGGACCGAAGAAACATGTTCTCTTGAAAATATTGTTGAAATAAATTAATTATACCAACTTAATCCATGGTCGGCACAGACCAAGAAGGTTCTAGAGATCCATTGAGAACATGTACATCCGTCTATAGCCACCTAGTTATCTTTTCTCACCTATCTTTCATTAATATATCAAATAACAACAACCTATAATTTAGTGTTCTCCACATTTATTGTATATTTTCTTATAAATAGAATGCTTGAGCCTGTCATTTTAAGTGCTCAATTTTGGAGAAATGCTTTGTTATGTTTGAGTGTTTGTGTTCTTTTTTTTTTCTCATGGTATCCGAGCTCATTTAATGGCGGTTTTAATCTTCATAATAGCAATCTTCTCAGTCAACAACACACTCTCATTTGCAATTTCCTATCTTTGATTGCAAATAGTGATCAAGTCTTTCACAACCTCACACAATTTTTAGCACACACATTCAATCTACACAATCTCATAATATTGCAACACTAATAGCACAAGACATCTAATTAGAGAGTTTTAAACTCACACCCAAGATCTTAAACTCTTCTCTGATGCCAATTATGTAGGGGAGGAAGGATTGGATCCACTCCTCATAGGGTGATCCCACAAAGTTGTGTCCCACTTTTAGAGACGAACAAAATCGGTGAGAAAGGGAAAAAAAAAACTTTGGCGCCTTCGTACAAAGTTAATACTTCACGCGAAGTGGTCGACCCACTTTGCACGAAGTACCCTAGATAAGGGGCTTCACGCGAAGACCCCTCTTTGCACGAAGTACCCTACGCAAGGCTCTTCATGCGAAGAGGGTCTTCACATGAAGCCCCTTTGGGCCAGATTTTTTATATATTTCTGAGTTTGCAGACCCCAGGCCTTGGAGCGAAGCACCTCAACACATCAGCACGCCAGTGCCTTTTGAGCTTCTTCGACGTCTTCAGATTGTTAGCAGTATCAAGTACACACATTTTTCTCAATTTTTTATTGTAAATAATATGTTTTATATTTATTTTAGTTAGTTATTTGTTTTAAATAAATTTTTATTTGTAGAAATGTTAGAAAATTGTAGTTAAATATTATCTAATATGTTAGAAATTAATAGTAGAATGTTAGAAAATCGTAATTAAATATTAGAAAATGATAGAAATATTAAAAATCATAGTATAAATGTTAGAATATGTTAGAAAATGGTAGAAAATCGTAGTAGTTTGTTAGCAACTATTAGAAAATATTTACAAAACATTAGAAACCGTAGTAGAAATGTTAGAAAACATTAAGATTAAAGTTAGAAAATGTTAAATTTTAAGTTTAAAGTTAGAAATGTTAGAAAATGTTAAATTTGAAGTTTAAAGTTGTAAATATTAGGAATCTCTCTCTCTCTCATACATGTACACGCATTTTTAGTAAATATTAGTTAGTTATTTGTTTGAAATAATTTTTAGTTTGTAAAAATCTTAAAAAATTGTACTTAAATTTTTGAAAATGATCTAGTAGTATGTTAGAAAATGTTAAAAAATTGTAGTACAGTAAGTTTCTAGGACCCTTATTCCTCCCTTACGACATATTAAGACACTTAGGATCCCTTAGGAATCTCAAGATCTTATAATACATATTAAGATGTCCTATGACCCATTGATGTACATGTTAGGTTCCATTAATACATACAAGGACTCATTGTTTCCCTCAAGGCTCCTTAAGACATTCTAGGATGAATTAATGTAACCTATGATCTCTTAGGACCTATTATGAGGCCTACAACCCCTTAAGACATTCTAGAACCATTACGTATTGCTTATGACATCTTACTTGACACATAGGACCCTTAGGACCTATACACACTAAGATGTGCACTTCTCTAAGTCATTACTTCCCAGAGAATCTATGAATGGGAAACCTTGAGAAAGAGACCTAGAGCTCCCTAGGCATGGAGTCACAAGGATGTGTATAGTGCTCTCAGCTAGAGCTATGAAGCATGCAACCTTGCTAGTAAACCACACAATGGGAGATTCAAAGAGACAAGGGCAAGAATGCCAATATCTTCAAGAATCAACAATGGAAATGCAATGCAACTATGCTAAGAATGAAGATGCAAGTAAGCTATGGAAATGAAAGTATTACAAACCTTGCTAATTAAGTTATGTGATCTAATCTAGAGCTTGAAAGGAAATCTAAACTAAGAAAGCATAAACATGAAGCTATGATGCAAGAATGAAAGCTAGAATGCAAGAAGATCTCCAAAGCTCCAAAATCACCAACAAATCCTGCAGCATAAGATTAGTATTCAAAAGTTGGGATCTTAGAATGAGAAAAGAGCTCTCCTTTTAAAGGAATTGAAAAGGAATGGACCATGGAGATTAAGAGGCAAAAGATTTAATGAAGGGTGGAGCTTGAAAGAGGAGCAATCCATGTGCACAAATCTCCTCCAATGAGAAAATAAGAGTTGACTTTTGTGCCCCATATGAGACAAAAAGGCCTTTTCTTCTTTTTATAAAATAAGAATAATGCTTAATTTATGCAACTTAGGATAAGAGGAAAAGTGGGGGCTTTTTTTTAATAAAAAGGGAGGGAATTCCTTTTAATTAAATAAAGACTAGGATAAAATGGTTAGCCCATAGAAAATAATCAAATAAATGATAAAATTAGGATTTGATTAAAGAAAATGATTTGATTTGAAAATGTTGATTCGGGAAATTGATAAATTGCTGAATGGGGACCCAAAGTCTAGGTGACCATTTTAGGGTGCATACATTTGCCCCTCTTTGACTAATGTGAGATCGGTTTGGGATCACATGCGGTCAAAGAATGGAATTGAAATGTGAGATCGATTTGGGATCACAAAACAACCCAGACGTGTGTTCGACAGATGGGAACACAGTAGGACAAAGATAAGCTAACAAAGATAAGCTGAAAGACAAGACCAACATACCTGTAAATAGGAAATTGTCAAGTCTTAAATAAGAGATAAGAATCCCAAGCAAGGTTTGATTGATAAAGTTGAATCAAGGATTGAAGTTGATAGGTACTACCCCCTCGGAATTGAAATTGAAATCAGGTAGAGGAGAAACAGTAAATTGATAAATTTGATCAAATCACTAGAAATCATAATCAAAGATGAATGAACGATAGGATAACCATCAAGCAGTGAAGATATGCCCCAGTTTGACTAGGTTTGACTGAGAAAGATATATGATAAAAATGAAGTCAAACCTTAGAGAGATGAAGCGAATGAAAATGAATGAAAGACTAGAAGGTTGAGAGAGATGGGGATGAAGAAATGAAGATGCCCCAACGAAGATCGAAGGATCAGGCCTCAAATGGTTAGCCAACTGCGCAAAAGAAGGAGAAATTTTGAAATGCGATTTTGACTATCAAGATGAACTCAGATTTCAATTTTGATCCTGAAAATGGACCCAGGACGTCGAAATTAGCCAGGGGTGCAATTTTTATGAAATTCTGAGATGTTTTAAAAATTTGGTCAAAAAGTCAAAATGTTATAAAAGGGGTAAAAAGGTCATTTTCAAATTCATTTGTCTTTTGTGATTCTGAGAACTTTGAGAGCTCAGAGAAAGAAAATGGTCCAACAAGCAGCGATTCCAGTCCACACACATCGATTCAAGCGCGGTCGGTTGCACAACCAGCCTCCTTAGTATGGTGCCCCGGTAAGTTTTCAGAAAAACTCACATGTTGAGTCATTTATGAGCTATTTATGTCATTTAAAACATGTTTTTAATTGTTTTCAAATATGTCAAATTTCAATCATGCGAAAGTTCGTACGACACTTTGAAAGTATCACACACCTCGATACTTTTTATCATGCGATACTTCGTGGGTCCACAAAGCATCACACAACAATTCAATCTAGTATCACACGATACTGGATGAAATATCGCATGATCTTGTGCGAACTATCGCAGAGAAAAATAGTATCACACTGCTATTAAGAAAAGTATCGCATGATACTATATCCAAAAATAGTATCACACTAGTATAATAAGAAATATCGCATAGTGTTAACTCGAGCAAAATAACATGGGTCTAGATAATTTTTTGCATTTAAGATTTCTTGTACTGATTTTAGACATCCATCATGATATGTTCTGACATCTGGTTTGGGGTTATGGCTTGCAAGAGGCTTTCCAGGCACTGATCATTAGAGCGCCAAGAGTGACATGATTACACTGCATGAGAGATCTAGATACTCTTAGGAGAGAGGATCTCATCGGCATGGGATTCAGGTTTCTACCAGATATGCCCCATATTTGGGCAGATCACAGGTTACTGATAGTGTTGGCTGAGAGGTGGCATAGTGAGCACAACACCTTTCATATGCCTACTAGAGAGGTGATGATCACCATAGAGGACGTCTATAGGATCCTCTGGGTATCTAGCCATGGCGATCCAATGAGTATAATCATGTTTCTAAATGTGCATAGATGTAAAGTTTCCATATGATAGAAATTGATATGATTTTCTGGTGACACAGGTATACTATGATCAAGATTCGACCGAGGGGCGACAGGCCATCTAGGACATGTTCCAGGATGTCGCCATCATTGATAGACACCTCAGTTGGGACCGGCTAGCTGATGGAGGAGTTTGGTCACAATTTTTTGGTTCCATGCATAATGTTCTCGATAGTAGCACATGCCTTGATCACAGACAAGAGCCAGAGGGGATTCCCATTGGGCTAGGGTAGGTTGGTAGAAGATTTGGTAGCACACCCTTGATGGATGGCATGGGGCCCAGCTATCCTAGCTAATATTTATCATGAGCTCCATGAGATAGTCTATAGGGATAGTAGGACATGGGCGTGCGGTGTTGTTCTAGCACAGGTATGGGCATGGGAGCACATCGCCGCTGTGTGCCCACATGTGTAGCCTAGGGAGCAGAAACACCCCTATATCTATAGGTACATGGGATTCATTAGCCAGCCCCATAGAGAAGACCTTACTTATTATAGGAGGCTCCTAGACGAGCTCACATAGTTTGAGTGGAGACCATACATGGCCTGTGAGCAGTGGAGTGACCGAGAGTGGGAGCTGGGATATATGATGTGTAGTCAGCCACTATTAGGCCGCCACTCTGAGATTGTAGAGAGATTCATGATCAACTGAGTCTCGAGGTAGTTTGGATGACATCAGAGGGTACTTATAAAGATGACCACATATGCTCAGGCTAGGGATGGTTGCCAATGCTGGACTACCAGTAGGCAGCACAAGAGACTATAGGGATACACAGGGAGCCATGGGATTACCTTCCCAATATGGCAGATGCAGGTGCAGATGCAGCCTACAGGGCAGAGTGGTAGAGACAACCATTCCCATGTTTTACTATTCCTGATGCACAACCACCGACATAGGGTGGTGATGGGAGTGACGGAGATGGAGGAGACGGGGGAGAGAGGGGAGTGGATAGGGGATAGGGATCTAGATCAAGTGGCCGGAGACGGTCATGGAGACAGGTTTTTGATGATGAGGGAGATGATGCAGTGAGATTAGTTCACCGATAGGTGGACACAGGATAGGACCAGCCTGCAGAGAGGGGAGGGGAGGATCTCAGGGCTAGAGTGCAAGTTTTGGAGACTGAGATTCAACAGCTCAGGATTACTATTGATGTGAGAGATCAATAGTTAGCAGATGCACGAGCTGAGATAGATCAGTGGGAGAGGGCAGCATAGGCTGATGCTGCAGAGGTCCAGAGAGAGGTGGCACGAGTGGCCTATTATCATTGATTATATATAGCAGTCATCCTTACGGTACAAAGAGCGCCACTCTACTCTGAGAGGGAAGGAAGATTTGATGTGGTACTAGACAGAGTGGTAGCACCACCTCCACCACCACCACATGATGGGGAGAGTCAAACTTAGGTCTAGGATAGATGTACAGAGTCATATCCTGGGACATCATCCAAATTTTGGATCCCACATTGTATTTTGTATCATGACACACACACACACACACACACACACATATATATGAGATTTATTAGATTTTTGATGTATCTTGTGTATTTGTCCCACTTGTGATGGATGTTTTAGTTTTATTGTCTTGTTATATTGCTCAAAATGTATGATGTATGCTTATATATGCTCATGTATAATCTCTCTCGTAGATGTATGTTTAGTTCTCATGTTTATGATGTAGACTCATGTTTCTGAAAATGATCTCTTTATGATAAAGATACGATGATAAGATTAACCCCTTGTGATGACAGGAAAAGGATGTGATGTGAAAGACAAGGAGTGAAAGACATGATTGAGAAAAAGTGAAAGGTGAGCGCAGTTGACTGACAAGTCCACGAAAGATGAAAGGAGAGCTCTCTCCATATGCAGGATGCAAAACTAAACTAACATGAACCTAAAAAATGCAAGCTACTATGAAAAGTGGTTTACTTGCAATGTCACAAATCTATTAGACTCTAATATTCATATTCGAGCTTTATTGGTAGCATCACAAGATCATACAATACACACTAGTATAACTATGTGAATCTGAATATGATCTATATCATATAGGTATGTGGGAATCCCACCTAGGCATCAAAGACATACAGGTCAAGATGAATAGTGCAGTGAGGCTCCCTAAGTTTAGTATGGCAAGATTATACTCACATCGAGACACAAGGAAAGTCAAGATGGCTATAAGTATGCACTTGCGAAAAATAGTCAAGGATAATACATTGTAGATCCTAGTGTCAAGTGGAACAAGCATAAATACTCATGACAGTTAGGATCAACAAAATACATGCACAAGCAGAAAACAAATAAAAAATGTCCTCGTGCCCCTAGTCTTCTAGCTCAACATCATCGAAAAATATTAGGGAGAAAACACTCATCAAAGAAATCATCATAGATAGCACACAAAAAAATAAAGTCAAACAAGTCTCAGCGAGTCGAGTGTTTAAGTGCGTGTGTGTAGGTCATAGAGTCAAACTTTGAGTATCACATCTGCCAGTAGAAAATATCATATCATGCTAGAGTGCGGGTAAGATATCTGATAAGTGTTGAGAAACACTTGACACTAGGGTAGTGTTGAAGAACACAACTGGGGTGGTGTTGAAAAACATCGTTTGCAAGATGTCCTAAAGACCAATGCATCCAAGAGACCAAAGCTAACACAGGGATGCCCCCTAGACAAAGACAAAGACCAATTCCAAACCAAGGCAACAAGGGCAAGGCATGATGGAGAGAGGCTAAGTGTTGAGGACGCATGCTAAGAAACAAGGGTGCAAAGGCCTCAAGAAACGCCTGTTTTCAGGTTTTCACCACTTGGAGATTTTTTATTTTTTCCATTTTTTTGTATTTTTGCTACCAAGGCACTTGTTTCCAAGTTTTCACCAAGGCACTTTTTCTATTTTTTTTTTGAATTTTTTGATTTTTTTGTATTTTTTTAGGACTTTATATGCTTTTTAAGATTTTTTCAGCATCATCTATGAATTTTTTTTTTGAAATTTTTTCAGGATCAATAAATATGTACAAAGGATGCCCCCAAACAGAACATGCATCATGGATAGAACTTCTTTAGGTGCAAGACATTGATAGGATTAGGGAGCTGTTCTCCCTCTTCAGTAGATAACAAGTAAGCACCTGTTCCAAAAGCAACAGTAGTGATGTATGGTCCAAGCCAATTAGGTTGAAATTTGCCTTTTTTCTCTCTATGTTGTTGGTTCTTAGGGTTTTCTCGTAAGACAAGATCTCCCACTTGAAATTCTCTAGGGCGAACCTTCTTGTTGAATGCTTTGGACATACACTTTTGGTAGACCCTCATATGGTCAAATGATGCTTTACAATTTTCATCTAGAAGTTCTAGCTCTTGGAGTCTCATGGCGTAGTAGTCTTCATCTGTAACTAGACCTTTGAGGGAAACTCTAAGTGAAGGAATCTCAACCTCTAAAGGTAACACTACTTTAGCACCATAGGTAAGGGAAAAAGGAGTAGCCCCAGTTGGAGTATGAATACTCATTCTATAAGCCCATAAGGCTAGATTTATCTGTAGATGTCAATCTCTACCATTCTTGTGAATTGTTCTATGGAGAATTTTGAGGATGGTTTTATTTGGAGCCTCTGCTTGTCCATTTCCTTTGCGGGAAGTAAATGGAGGACCAATGTTGTTTTATCTTGAACTTCTTGCAGAGTTGTTTAAGGTCCTTGTTTTTGAACTGACCTCCATTGTCAGTGATTATTTCAGAAGGCACTCCATACCAACAGATGATATGGTTTAAAATGAACAGAGAGACTATTTTTCCTAAGGCAACAGAAAGTGGAACAACTTCTACCCATTTGGTAAAGTAGTCAGTAGCAGTGATGATAAATTTGTGTCCACCTAATGAGTAGGGATGAATCTGTCCAATAAGATCAAAGGCCCAGTGCTAAAATGGCCTATGAGATATAGATAGAATAAACTCCCTGCCTGGAGCATGTATCAGGTTACTGTGTTTCTGACACTTTTCGCATGATTTAGCAAAAGCTACTGCATCTGTCTGCATGGTAGGCCAATAGTACCCATCCCTAAGCAACCTTCGGGCCATGGAAAGACCATTGGAATGTCCTCCACAAATGCCCTCATGAATGTCATCTAACGCTTGATCTGACTCATCCTTTTCCAAGCACCTAAGAAGTGTCCCATCTAAACCCCTACTATACAGATCACCAAAGATAAGGGTGTGGCGAGAGGCATTTCAAGTTAAGTTTCTTCGTTTAGAATGGTTGAAGGTTTTAGGAACAATGCCATCATGGAGATATGAGTAAATGGCACCATAGTGGGATGACTCGTGGCCAACAAGGGTACAAACAACTTGGCTTTCTTGGGATTCATAGATAGGAAAGTGTAGCTCTTCCACCAAGAATTCAAATCTGGACTCATGCTGTTCTAGCTGAAGAAGTGAAGCCAATGTAGCCATAGCATCAGGTGCTTTATTCTCTAGTCTAGGGATTTGTTGAAATGTAACAAAGGTGAAATATTGTCTCAATGAATCAACCATTTCCTTGTAGGGTACCATTTTTTCATCCTTTGTTTGGTATTCTTCATTAACTTGGTTGATTATTAATTGTGAATCCCCATAGATATGCAGCTTTGTGGTTCTCCATTCTATTGCCATTTTGAGTCCATTTGTCAAAGCCTCATACTCAACAATGTTATTTGTACATGGGAACAATAGTTTATAGGACTTAGGAATTGTGTACCCATGAGGAGAAACAAATAACACTCCAGCTCCTGAACCATTTTGCATGAAAGAGCCATCAAAGAACATCTTCCATGTTCTTGCAGTCATGTACATTATGTGATCATCTAGAAATTCAACTTGAATAGGCATGCTATCTTGAATTGGGAAATCAGCAAATTGATCTGCAATGGCTTGTCCTTTTATAGCTTTACGCTCAACATACTCTATGTCAAATTTTGATAAGATCATCATCCACTTGGCAAGTCTACCTATGAGAGCAGCCTTACCAAGCAAATATTTGAGAGGATCAATCTTTGCAATGAGGTGTATTGTATGCATGAGCATGTAATGTCACAACTTTTGGGAAGCAAACACCACTACAAGGCAAGATTTCTCAATACTAGTGTAATTAACCTCATATGACACAAGAGTATGACTAATGTAATATATAGCTCTTTCTTTTCCAGTGTCATCAAGTTGAGCTAGTAATGTCCCCAAGGAAGATTATGTTGCTGAAACATACAATATGAGTGGTTTTCCTGGGATAGGATGCATTAAGATTGGACGATTGGCCAAGTATTGCTTGATTTGGTCCATGCTTTTCTAACAATCCTCATTCTAGACACATTTAACCCCTTTGTGCAATGTCTTATTGAAGGGTTGAACTCTATCTGCTAGTTGTGAAATGAACCTCCTAATAGATTGAAGGCATCCTTGAAGACTCCTCATTTGGCTAATGTTTTTGGAATGTGGCATATCCAAGATTGCTTGAACTTTCTCTAGGTCCACCTCTATTCCTTTGGCTGAAATCATAAACCCTAGAAGTTTTCCAAAGGTGACTCCAAATGCACACTTTTTGGATTTAATCTTAGTTGAAACTATTCCATGCAATCTAGAATGACTTCCAAATCACCTAAGCATGTATCCCTTTTCTTAGATTTAGCCAAGGTGTCATCCACATAATCTTCCATATTCTTATGCATCATGTCATGAAAGATAGTTGTCATAGCTCTTTGATAAGTAGCTCCTACATTTTTTAATCCAAATGGCATAACATTCCAGCAATAGGTACCCCATGCAAAAGTGAATGCAGTCTTTTCTTGGTCTTCAAGAGCTATTTTAATCTGATTATATCTAGAAAAACCATCCATCAAGGAAGAGATCTCATAACCCACGGTCATGTCCACTATCGTGTCTATGTTAGGAAGTGGAAAATCATCCTTTGGGCATTCTTTATTAAGATCCCTAAAATCTGTGCAGACGCAAATGGACTTGTCATGTTTTGAAAATGGTACAATATTGGATATCCATTCAGCATAATCAATGGCTCTTATGAATCTTGTGCTGAGGATTTTTTCTAATTCAGCTTTGAGGAGAAGAGCTATGTGAGGATGCATTTTCCTCAATTTTTGTTTCTCTGGTTTTATACCTGGAGCTATGGACAAGTGATGCATAATGAGATTGGTGTCCAATCCTGGCATGTCTGAGTAAGTCCAAGAAAAATTAATCTTCTTGCTCTGTAGGAACTTGGTATATGCTTCTTTTTCCTATGTTGATAGAGACTGAGCCAAATGCGCTATTTGTGGGGCCTCTTCTGTACCCAAATTAACTGGCTGTGTAGGCTCGACAAGCACTGAAGATCTATCTTGAAAGTAACTTGGGAGATGATCAAGTACCTCATCCTTAGGTGCCTCAGAGAGGTTTTCACCCTTGGATATGTCCTTTATTTTTACTTTTTTAGGTTCTGACACTGCCACACAGTGGTTTTCGCCATCAAAACTCTTATTCTTTTTTTCTTTTCTTTTCATTTTGTGACTAAAGTACTTGATATCTAGTTCCGTCATGCTTGTAGTTTATTCGCTAGTGGAAGAGACTATGGGATCAAGGTCATTTAGGTAACATGCTATCTCATAGTCATTTTGGAAAGTTAAGAGCTGAGGCTCTTGATAGCATTGAGACCAATCAATTAGGTGGGGATTGGCAAGGGTTAGGTCAATGATGGGTTCAATATTGTGGACACGAATGGTATCATCTCTAGTGATTGCAGAGTTAGGGTCTGTCAAGTATCCCTCTAAGGTACCCAAATCAGGATTTATCCTACCAAGCGAAGCATCGTCAACTAAAGCGACTTGCGAATTTGAATCCTCTAATCCTACACTTGACTTGTTAGCTACCTCAGGTTGGGAACTATATGTATGGATGACATCAGCATCCATGTCAACTATAGAAGAATCAGAGAGAGATTCCCATTCATACTCATGTGAGTCTGTATCTAAATGCCGACTAGGATGTTTACACCAAGCATGTTTACGACGTCTAGATGTGGAAGCTATAATGTCACTGTTACCCTAAATCAAACCATACAACACAATAAGCACTAGAAGAGAAATTTTCACATTCAAGTTATCTAATTAACACTGTCTAGTAGGTTTTGTTAGGTTGCATCTACTTACTACATTTGTTGTCAAATTTTCATTTTTATGTACTCTAAGTATTGATCAAATTATTACAAATTCTGAAAATCATCATTGATCATTACATTATGCATTCATAAGAATGTAGTAAAAATTTCATTTGATTCATATTACATGATTCAATAAATAGAGTACATTTGCAAATTAGAATAGAAAACTGAAATGTGTAAAGGTTCCCATGCATTGCCTCGTGTTTGTGTTGGTTTTGCTGGTTTCTGTCAGGTCCTCGCATCTAGGTCACTCCTGTGTCACCATTAGCATTCAGGTCCTTAGGGCAAGCATCATCTAAAAAAGAAAAGGAATAAAGGTTAGATCCCGATGGATCTAAGCAATACAAGGAAAACAATTACATACATCAGCTATCTGTTACTATCTGCATATCAATCTAAGAACAAATGTAGCAAGAAAATGAAAACTATCACTCACTACAAGAAAGTGTTAAAGGCACATGTTCTAGAATATGAAACCTTTTGCTTTTAGTACCTATTGTGGTGTGTGATTTCATTTTGAACAGTCATGAATCTGAATGAAAGGGACTTAGTATGTTTTTGAACTGAGAAACCTTTTTCAGAATATGTTTCATATTGATGTTGCATAAAATTAACAAGTTGTTTTGCAGATAATAGTTGACTGATTCATTTTTCAGTCATTTTTGAAGATGCAAAACAAGCTGGTTTCTCGTGCTATAGGAAGTTCCAGGTTGTTGATCTCTAGAAGAATCAAATTATTTCACCAAAAGATGCTGATTTCATAAAAAATAGAGTACATTTTCAAAAACTTTCAATGATTTAATGTTGAATATTTTCAAGTACTTCAAGATTGATTCATAATTGAATGTTTACAAAATGTTATGATTGGGTGTCACGAACCCGTGTTTGAACCTCAGTCATTAGCATTTTGTTGTTGATGAGTGTCAGGAGCCCATGCTCAAACTTCATTAACAGAATAATAAATATTTTCATCTGGTTGTACTTTATATCATAAATTGACAAATTTAGTATCAGAAGGAAAGTGTACATAAATCTGCTACAGGAGCTTCAATAATGTTGGTGTTTATTAATTTTAGAATGCTAAATTGGCCACTTTTTATAGTACTTGTTAGAAATCAGAAGAAAAATAGTTCATATGTTCAATTTCTGACAAGTAACATATCAAATTTCAAATGCTGGAATGTTGATCAAATTCTGGAATTTGAACTCAAGGTTCAAAATTGGTGTGTTCTTGTTGAAGGAATTATAAGTTCATGTTTACAGATGGTTATAGTTTAGCATAAACAGAGAATGCAAAGGAAAAATGTAAGCCTTTGTCATGATGTTGAATTCTTCTATGAAAATATCAGTGCATTATTTTGCAAAGCAATGGTGTTCATTTTTTAACAAGAAGAGGAGCATTGATAATTTAAGAATGGTATATTTGTATCAACAAGTTCAGATTGGCAACCAACAGTGGTTAATTCAAATAAACAGAGCATCTTCAAAGCAGAGGATTGGTGAAAGGGAATAGAGTTCAAGTTCAATATGACTGTGAATACATAACAGAGAGTTGATTTTTAATATAACAGTGCATCATCAAAGGATATTTGTGCAAGATCAATATAGTAAATAGTGAAGTTCACATTCCAGGTTTCCAGTATTCATTGCAAAGTATAGAGAAAGTGAACAACAATTTCTTGCTGGGAGTAAGCTGTATATATTAGAACTGTTTGTGTAAGAAACAATAAATTTCAGCACATTATGATGGATAAGATAAAGCAAAGACTTCAAAGGAACCCATATTTTTGCATTGAATGAACACACGTTTCCAGCAAATGGAAGTTGATTTTATGCAGAATATAAGTGGGCACATTTTTTGAACAAACAAGAGAAAGAGTATAAGTTCAAACTCCGTACTTTCAGCAATAAACATCAAAATTTTATGTAGAGATAAGAGGTTTTTCATATCAAATCTTTCACCAACAGAGAAACAAATAGTGCATATGTTTCCAGCAGCAATAAACTTTGAAATTTTATGCAGGAAAAAGGGTTTCGACCCTATATTTTGTGCTATCTTTCAAGTATAGAGATAAATAGAAAAATGAAACTTATATCATGCGGATGGTGTTCATTTCAACAATAGAATGGAAGACATTTTTATTCTAATAGAGAACATGTTTTTTTTAAAACATTGGCTGGGGTTAACAAAGAGTATGGAATGTTTTATGAAGAGAAAGCCAAATTTTTGGTGAATGAAGCACATTTTTCTAGCAATGAATAGCTACATTTTTGCAGGAAAATAGACACATTTTAAATAGTAAACTGGGCACGTTTTTTGCTTAAATCCTACAATAAATATAAAACAAGCATTACATATCATTTTTCATCGAATGATCTCAAAGGTAGAGCTCATATTATGCAGGAAAGAAAGTGAATTTTTTAAAAAATGTTAACAGAGTATAGTGCCCACATTTTAAAAAAAAAATGTTAACACAAAGTTCAAATATGATGAACTCATACTTTCAGCAAAAGATTAACCCTTATTTTATCCAAAAAATAGGCACCTTTTTGAAATAAATGTTGACAGAGAGTTCAACTAAAAGACTTACAGTTCCTTCAATCAAAATGCCAAGTTTCCTGCATTGATAGGCTTCAGCAAGTGCATCTGAACAGCAACGTCAAGTTTATTCATTACAATGATAAATTTCATCAACAAATAGTAAGTTTTCTAGCAGTTTCGAATGCACAAACAAAGAGCTAGGGTTTTGACCCTTGCATTATGGCAAATGAAACACATAAAATGCCCAAATAAAACTGAATAAAATTTGGTGTCCGCAATGCCTGTCAGAGATGTTAATGCGAATGCATAAAAAGAGTGCCAGCTGTAGCACTTCGAGAATACCCAAACCAAATGCCTTTTTTTCTTTTAAAATCAAGTCCCTCATATCATGTATGAACAACAAGTGGGTAGAAGTCGTTCTGACTCCCCATTTTGTTGTTTATTTTTGCTTGAATATTGTTGAGTTAGGGATTTTATTTAAAAGGATAGTTAGGTTATTTATAATTTTTAAGTTTGATATTAGTAAATTTTAAAATCTTTTTAAAATTTATTTCTTTTTAATAAAATTTGGCTATATGTTGTAAAAGGAATTTTATTAATTCCTTATTTAAAGCCAAATTTATTAAAGAGATAGTTTAAATTTTGGCACAATACATTGTAAAAGGAATTAAATTTCTTATAATTAGCCAAAATTTAGGGAAATGACATCTTTTTGTTGAAAGTGACACATTGACTATATTCTTGGAGTCAATTTGGAGTCAAACTGGAGCATTCTTAGGGAAATTTGTAGGGGCATTGCATTCCTAGATTAGGGTTTCTGAGCTCTCTTAAGGCAGGGAGATTGACTTTTTTTAGGGTGGTAGATTTTGAAAAGAGGGCATTTTAGTGAACGTATTGTTCCTAGATGTTTCTCAGGCCACTTTTGTAACCATTTTTGCAGAAATTGTGAAGGAAATATACCAGATTATAGGTCATCTTTGTGTTCAGATTATCATTCCTTTCCATCTTCTTTAGTAAGTGTTTATAATTCTGGTTTTGATTTTGGATGTGAATGTTTCACTGTTCCTTCTAGATTGATAAGTCTGATTAATCAAACCTTATTTGAGAAACATATGTTGCTAAGAGTTCAGTAATTTGTGGTTAATCCCTGGTTATCAAATTCATTAGTCTATATGATGAAAAGTGTTCCAAACATCTAAATTTCATTGTGAACTAGGTTTGGGGTTGTTGTTTTCTTTTCTGATTTCTGAATCAGTCATTGGTGTATCACCTTTATTTTTTGAGTTTCAATTCCTTTTCCCTTTTCCCATCAAGTTTTTTAGGTTAGTAAAGTGATAGCCAATATTTTATAGGAGCCGGCCTAGAATCCAGAGATTCCTCTCCAATCATAGTCCACCCACAGCTAGGAGAGGTTTCCATTGTCAGCTAGAATTGTTCTTTAGCCTTATTGCCTGATAGAGGTAACAATTCTAGAACTGAACAATTTTTGGCACGCCCGGTGGGACACGTTCTTACAGAGTGGGTCAAGTTGCATGGTATCATTTGTTGGTTCTGGTGTGCAATCAGCAAGTTTCAGAACTGAAAGAGGTCACATTTGTCATGCCTGATGAATAAAAGATGTCAATTTTTCAAGGAGGATATGCTTATCCAGATGCTCAACAATCACAGTATGATTTTCATCATTCTCTGAATGAAGATGCTATACAGAATGAAGATACTGCATGTATGTTGCAGAATTTGCACGTGCAAATTAAAGAACTAAACAGGCAGCTAGAAGAACATGGTCATCAAGCCCAGATCCAACAGCAGCAAGCCTTGGCTCAACAGGATCAAGCTTATAAGAGGTATCGCGTTAACCAATACAAGAGAAATGAAGCCAAGGTTGCTAGAGAGTTGCAAGCTTAGAAGGAGGTTTATGAAAAGAAGCTTGAAAAAGGACGAGAGCTCTTGAAAGTAGTATTTGATAGAAGTAATAAACTTTAGGAGGAGAAAGAGAAAGAATTAAAAACTCATCAGGAGTTTCATGAGAAGTTTCAAGAAGAGAAAGAAAAGGAATTAATTTCATAGCAAGAATATATTGAGAAATTTCCAGATCTAATAAGTGCCATGTTAAAGAAAAGTCAAGAATATCAGTTGGAAAAAGAAAGAGAGTTGAAAGCTAATGAAGAGTTCCATGAAAAAGAGTTCCAGGGTTTCAAGAAAAAGATGGGATTCCTTTCAAGGACAGCTGAATCATATAAAGAAGCTTATCAGATGCAGATTGAGAAGTGTTCTAAGCTGGAAGAAGATAAGGAGATCATTGAGCAGAAAGTTTCTAATCTGAAGAAGGTTCTTCTTGAGCAAGAAGAGATAACAAAGAAGATTTCATCAAACCAGAGCATTTGTGCTGATAAAAGTATACTTCTCTTACAAGGAAATGAAGAAGAAGAAGAAGATCATTTCTAGGATGAGATGGAGTAGTTTTTCTTGCATCTTGATGACAAGCCCTCACTTCCAGAAAGTACATGCAAGCTGCAGGAGGTAATCATTTCCAACCAGCATAGTGTGCGGATCTATCAAGCTGAAGTTATTTCATCTCAAGAACCTAAAGCAATCAAGGAAAGCTCCAAGATCACCCTTTCTCATGGCTATCCTATTAGGCATTTGGTCAGTGTTGATGCTAGAAAACAAGGTCAAGTTGTACCAGTACCTGTGCATGATGTCCCGTCAAAAAATGGAGTTCAAAGTAAATCAAATCAGCTTGCTGTCCTGTTTTATCAAGTAAGTAAGCCTCTGATGGATCTTCATCAAAAGTTGTTGATTGCTGATTTTCCTCATAATAATAGTGTTTATGATCAACTTGATCAAGTAAGTAAATTTCTTATTGATCAGATCCTTGTCAAGCAGTTGATCGAATATGTTTCATGTATTCATTTTGTAATAGCTTTCCAAAAGCAGGATGGTTATTGTGATCTCAAGAGTAAAGGAAGTTATTTTTCACAATCAGTGAATGGCTTCATTTAACCAGGCTTTAGGCTGGTTAAAGCAGGTTAGTTCAGGTTTTCACTTTAAATAAGTGTTGTTCCAGCACTAGGTCTTAGGTTGTTTTGAGTCTAGCTTTTCTAGGTTGCATGACTCTAGTTATAGATGCATTTTCATTTCAATAAACTACATTCATGGTTCAGTTTTCCAAGTTTTCAAGCCCTAGGATAAGTCTATAGGTCATGTCTAGTAGGCAGACATCCAGCAGAAGTCGCCAAGATTGTTACCCAAAATCAAACCATACAACACAATAGGCACTAGAAGAGAAATTTGCACATTCAAGTTATCTAATTAACACTGTCTAGTAGGTTTTGTTAGGTTGCATCTACTTACTACATTTGTTGTCAAATTTTCATTTTTATGTACTCTAAGTATTGATCAAATTATTACAAATTCTGAAAATCATCATTGATCATTACATTGTGCATTCATAAGAATGTAGTACAAATGTCATTTGATTCATATTACATGATTCAATAAATAGAGTACATTTGCAAATTAGAACAGAAAACTAAAATGTGTAAAGGTTCCCATGCATTGCCTCGTGTTTGTGTTGGTTCTGCTAGTTTCTGTCAGGTCCTCGCATCTAGGTCACTCCCGTGTCGCCATCAGCATTCAGGTCCTTAGGGCAAGCATCATCTAAAAAAGAAAAGGAACAAAGGTTAGATCCCGATGGATCTAAGCAATAAAAGGAAAACAATTACATACATTAGCGATCTATTACTATTTGCATATCAATCTAAGAACAAATGTAGCAATAAAATGAAAACTATCACTCACTACAAGAAAGTGTTAAAGGGACATGTTCTAGAATATGAAACCTCTTGCTTTTAGTACCTATTGTGGTGTGTGATTTCATTTTGAACAGTCATGAATCTGAATGAAAGGGACTTAGTATGTTTTTGAACTAAGAAACCTTTTTCAGAATATGTTTCATATTGATATTGCATAAAATTAACAAGTTGTTTTGCAGATAATAGTTGACTGATTCATTTTTCAGTCATTTTTGAAAATGCAGACCAAGCTGGTTTCTCGTGCTACAGGAAGTTCCAGGTTGTTGATCTCCAGAAGAATCAAATTGTTTCACCAAAAGATGCTGATTTCATCAAAAATAGAGTACATTTTCAAAAACTTTCAATGATTTAATGCTGAATATTTTCAAGTACTTCAAGATTGATTCATAATTAAATGTTTACAAAATGTTATGACTGGGTGTCATGAACCTGTGTTCGAACCTCAATCATTAGCATTTTGTTGTTGATGAGTGTCAGGAGCCCAAGCTCGAACTTCATTAATAGAATAATAAACATGTTCATCTGGTTGTACTTTATATCATAAATTGACAAATTCAGTATCAAAAGGAAAGTGTACATAAATCTGCTACAAGAGCTTCAATAATATTGGTGTTTATTAATTTCAGATTGCTAAATTGGCCACTTTTTACAGTACTTCTTAGAAATCAGAAGAAAAATAGTTCATATGTTCAATTTCTGACAAGTAACATATCAAATTTCAAATGCTGGAATGTTTATCAAATTCTGGAATTTGAACTCAAGGTTCAAAATTGGTGTGTTCTTGTTGAAGGAATTATAAGTTCATGTTTACAGATGGTTACAGTTCAGCATAAATAGAGAATGCAAAGGAAAAATGTAAGCCTTTGTCATGATGTTGAATTCTTCTATGAAAATATCAGTGCATTATTTTGCAAAGCAATGGTGTTCATTTTTTAACAAGAAGAGGAGCATTGATAATTTAAGAATGGTATATTTGTATCAACAAGTTTAGACTGGCAACCAATGGTGGTTAATTCAAATAAACAAAGCATCTTCAAAGCAGAGGACTAGTGAAAGGGAACAGAGTTCATGTTCAATATGACTGTGAATACATAACAGAGAGTTGATTTTTAATATAACAGTGCATCATTAAAGGATATTTGTGCAAGATCAATATAGAAAATAGTGAAGTTCACATTCCAGGTTTCCAGTATTCATTGCAAAGTACAGAGAAAGTGAACAACAATTTCTTGCTGGGAGTAAGTTGTATATATTAGAACTGTTTGTGTAAGAAACAATAAATTTCAGCACATTATGATAGATAAGATAAAGCAAAGACTTCAAAGGAACCCTTATTTTTGCATTGAATGAACACACGTTTCTAGCAAATGGAAGTTGATTTTATGCAGAATATAAGTGGGCACATTTTTTGAACAAACAAGATAAAGAGTATAAGTTCAAACTCCGTACTTTCAGCAATAAACATCAAAATTTTATGTAGAGATAAGAGGTTTTTGATATCAAATCTTTCACCAACAGAGAAACAAATAGTGCATATGTTTCCAGCAACAATAAACTTTGAAATTTTATGCAGGAAAAAGGGTTTTGACCCTATATTTTATGCTATCTTTCAAGTATAGAGATAAACAGAAAAATGAAACTTATATCATGCAGATGGTGTTCATTCCAGCAATAGAATGGAAGATGTTTTTATTCTAACAGAGAACATGTTTTTTTTTTAAAATTGACTGGGGTTAACAAAGAGTATGGAATGTTTTATGAAGAGAAAGCCAAATTTTTGGTGAATGAAGCACATTTTTCCAGCAATGAATAGCTACGTTTTTGCACGAAAATAGCCACATTTTAAATAGTAAACTGGGCACATTTTTTGCTTAAATCATGCAATAAATATAAAACAAGCATTACATATCAGTTTTTAGCGAATGATCTCAGAGGTAGAGCCTCATATTATGCAGGAAAGAAAGTGCATTGTTAAAAAAATGTTAATAGAGTATAGTGCCCACATTTAAAAAAAAAAATGTTAACACAAAGTTCAAATATGATGAACTCATACTTTCAGCAAAAGATTAACCCTTATTTTATCCAAAAAATAGGCACGTTTCTGAAATAAATGTTGACAGAGAGTTCAACTAAAAAACTTATAGTTCCTTCAATCAAAATGCCAAGTTTCCTGCATTGATAGGCTTCAGAAAGTGCATCTGAACAACAATGTCAAGTTTATTCATTACAATGATAAATTTCATCAGCAAATAGTAAGTTTTCCAGCAGTTTTGAATGCAGAAATAGAGAGCTAGGGTTTTGACCCTTGCATTATGGCAAATGAAACACATAAAATGCCCAAATAAAACTGAATAAAATTTGGTGTCCGCAATGCCTATCAGAGATGTTAATGCGAATGCATAAAAAGAGTGCCAGCTGTAGCACTTCGAGAATACCCAAACCAAATGCCTTTTTTTCTTTTAAAATCAAGTCCCTCATATCATGTATGAACAACAAGTGGGTAGAAGTCGTTCTGACTCCCCATTTTGTTGTTTATTTTTGCTTGAATATTATTGAGTTAGGGATTTTATTTAAAAAGATAGTTAGGTTATTTATAATTTTTAAGTTTGATATTAGTAAATTTTAAAATCTTTTTAAAATTTATTTCTTTTTAATAAAATTTGGCTATATGTTGTAAAAGGAATTTTATTAATTCCTTATTTAAAGCCAAATTTATTAAAGAGATAGTTTAAATTTTGGCACAATACATTGTAAAAGGAATTAAATTTCTTGTAATTAGCCAAAATTTAGGGAAATGGCATCTTTTTGTTGAAAGTGACACATTGACTATATTCTTGGAGTCAATTTGGAGTCAAGCTGGAGCATTCTTAGGGAAATTTGTAGGGGCATTGCATTCCCAGATTAGGGTTTCTGAGCTCTCTTAATGAAGGGAGATTGACTTTTTTCAGGGTGGCAGATTTTGAAAAGAGGGCATTTTAGTGAACGTATTGTTCCTAGATGTTTCTCAAGCCACTTTTGTAACCATTTTTGCAGAAATTGTGAAGGAAATATACCAGATTACAGGTCATCTTTGTGTTCAGATTATCATTCCTTTCCATCTTCTTTAGTAAGTGTTTATAATTCTGGTTTTGATTTTGGATGTGAATGTTTCACTGTTCCTTCCAGATTGATAAGTCTGACTAATCAAACCTTATTTGAGAAACATATGTTGCTAAGAGTTCAGTAATTTGTGGTTAATCCCTGGTTATCAAATTCATTAGTCTATATGATGAAAAGTGTTCCAAACATCTAAATTTCATTGTGAACTAGGTCTGGGGTTGTTGTTTTCTTTTCTGATTTCTGAATCAGTCATTGGTGTATCACCTTTATTTTTTGAGTTTCAATTCCTTTTCCCTTTTCCCATCAAGTTTTTTAGGTTAGTAAAGTGATAGCCAATATTTTATAGGAGCCGACCTAGAATCTGGAGATTCCTCTCCAATCATAGTCCACCCACAGCTAGGAGAGGTTTCCATTGTCAGCTGGAATTGTTCTTTAGCCTTATTGCCTGCTAGAGGTAACAATTCTAGAATTGAATAGTCACCAAGGGTAACACCTTCTTGAACACCATTCATGTATTGAATAGGATCTTCAACATAGGATTCCTCTTGTTCTAGGCTTGAAACTATTGTATGTGTAACTGGAGTATTTGAATCTCCCCAAAGGAGATTGGTGGAAGGAACCCAATCTTCACACAAGTCTTGTTGATTTGTGAAATTGTGTGTATACTTTTTTTCATCCTCACTATCGGTCTCATCAAGGATAGGAATAGGGTTGTTGTTCTGATTTTCAAAACCTAGGCCAATCGTGTTTTTAGACCTACGACCAAAAAGAGCATGATCGAGAATTTTAGCTCTAGCATCTAATCTGTGACTAAGAGGACCATGACTTGGATAGCCCATATTTTTGACAAGAGTGTACCCTCTTCCATAGGCCTTAGGAGAAGGAGAGAAGTTCTCATTATCCATGTATTTGTCTTCTCTATAGATCCAATCCTTGACAACCACCTCTTCTTTTTCATCCTGGATAGGCACTGAGGACTCTACAAATGTACCAAACAAAGTCATGGCTGAAGATGAAGGTTGCATCTCTTGTGAAGGTTTGCCATAAGACCTAGGTGAGACCAACAGTTTTGTAAAGGAGTCAAGTTGATACCCCCCCATACCAAGGTCTATGGACTTGAACTTATTCTTGCAATGTGCTAGAGTTGCATCAAAATCCTTTACTTCCCTATTGAGAGGAACATGAGTCCACGCTAAAATTGCATTTACAGATAATGTGTTATCTCCGAGTATACAAACTTCTACTCCATTATAGGGAAACTTAACACATTGGTGGTAGGTGGATTGCACCGCTTGCATGTCATGGATCCATTGTCTACCAAGTAGGATATTATATGCTAGAGGACCAGCATCAACAATTTGGAACAAAATATCCTTTTCAACGGGACCAATCCTGACAAGAAGGATGACCAACCCTTTAGAACTCCTTTCTACCTCATCATATGCTTTAATGGTAATTTTCTTCCAGGTATCAATAACTTTGTCAGAATAACCTAGTATCTTCAACAGACTCAAAGAACAAATGTTGAGCCCAACACCCCCATCTATCAACACACGCCTGACACAGGTCTTGTGAATCATGACTTCAATATGAAGGGAAAGATTAGGCAGATGGCTCAAATCTTTGTCATCTTCTTCTAAGAATGTTAGGTAATGAGAGCTGGCAAGGTGGTTAAGCATGTTTTGGAATTGGTCAACATCTATGTTGTTAGGAACATTTGCTGCACGCAAAGCATCCTCAAGGATTTGTTTATGTCTTGGAGACAATTCTAAAAGCTCAAAGATTGAAATCTGAGCTGGCGTTCTTTGTAGCTAATCAACAAGGTTATAATTCAGCTGAGGACTCACAATTGATTTGGTGGTGACATTCTTAGATGTCACTTGCTTGGGTTTGCTGGACTGGTTGGAACTAGGACCTCTAATAACCACAGGACCTTGACTTTGACTTCTTGTGACAGTGTTGAGAGCTTGGGATGACCTTTGAAAGTGAGAACCCCTAAGCACCACCACGGGTTCTTCATCAAATATAGGAGGAGAGCCCACATCATAACCATAAGGATCCTTGTCCCTCATAATGTTGGCACTTTCCTCCACAACCTCAAGCATATTGACCACATTTTCTATAGTTGTGTAGGTATAGTTGATTTCAGCCTTTCCATTCTTTGGTTTAGAGGTCTCCCCTTTTTCATATTTAGGTAAAGGCTCCTTGAATGCCTTATGGTCTGCATTGGTGTTCAACCCATCAATCTAAATTTTTTATAGATTGAGTCAAGTGAAAAGGAACTTTTAGGTGCCAACACCTTTTCCATCATACGCTTGAGTTGTTTGATCTCCTCTTCTTGGGATGGACCTTGTTTCTTGATTTTTCTATCCATGTCAAAGTTTTAAGGGACTTTGGCACCCTTGTTCATCAAGCTCTCTAGGAACTTATCCTTTTTTTCTCTAGATACTTCTCCACATATTGTTGGAATAGTGGTTCTTGTTGCATCCTCATAAAGTCTTGGTCATCAAAACTTGCACTACTTCCTCCATGTTGGGAGCCATGATGAGCTTGTTGGGAGGGTTGTCTTGAGTTCTTAGGATGTGTTTGTCTCCTATGTTGTGAAATCCTTCTTCCTATAGGACTAGGAGATCTCTAAGGGGTTCTTGACCACCTTCTGCTTCGTGGGGTTCCTGAGGGAGTAGATGGTGGAGAGTTGTTTCCACTGTTGGTACCCCTGTTGTTGAATTGGTCATTGAGTTGTTGGGCTAAAAGCCCATCTCGTTCTTCTTGAAATGCTTTTCTTTTCAATTCTAACAAGGATTGTTGCTCCACCTCTAGGAGTCTAAACCTCTCTTCTTTAGCGGCTTGTTCATCCAAAAAGACTTTCTTTTCACGTTCAATTCTTTTAAGCCTTTCATTCACATACCTTGAGGTTGTTTTGAGTGGAGAGTTGGGCCTCAAATGTTTGAACAATTCGTTAGTAAATGCTGCATTCACATGAGCATCACAAGATTCATTGTTTTGGTCTTCATGTTGTGACCATTCATCTTGGTGAGCTCATCTTGTATACCTTTCAGCTCTGTAATGGGCATCTAAATATCTTGTGTTGATAGGGGGTGATTCTAGTTGATTGTCATCACCAAATAGCATGTTATCCTTATGTCTCTGAAAAATTTCATCAAGATTTTTATCCATCACTTCTCTCTCCTTTTTAGTCATGGTGTAGCTCATGTCCATATCTAATTGAGAAGGTGCTAAAGAGGTACTCAAATCACTAGGATTTCTCTTTGGGTCAAACCAAGCTTCGGACTCACTCCTAGGTGATTGATCAAAGATGAGCTCTTTTCCCTTTCGCTTTTGACGAGTTTGGACTAAGGGTAACTGGTCAAAGAAAAATTGAGGTCATTTTCCTTGACTGACTTGGTACCTTGTCGTAGCTGACATAAAAGAAAAAGACACTTGGTGATAAGATGACCCTACGAAACATCGATACCAAACTAGGATAGTAAAAGTGTTCAATTGTCCAAAAAGAGAGGTGGTGAGATAGAAAGCTGACAAGAGGTATAAACCAACACTTCCATAGAGGTGTATAATAAAAGGATAAGTATCCTAACACATATGGATCAGGAGGATGATTTACCCCAAAATATATTTTTGATTGAAATTGAATTTATATGGAAGTGAATTTGGACAAAAGACTACTAAAAATCTCCAAGTGTGCTACCAAAGAATCTAAAGGCTTACTTTTTCAACAAGGATGACTTCTAACTTACTGATTTCAAGCAAGGTCACTTGTGAAATCAAAGAATACTAATTCAAGGGGTCAAAAAATAAGAACCCAAGGTACAAACAGGCTTCCAATTGCAAGGTAAGAGACCTACTAAAATCTGGATCGACCAAAGAAAGACTGAAAATGGCATAAATCAGACAAACAACAAAAAGACTGTGCGAAAGTTCATAGAATACTGGGATGATATAATCTAGCCAGGCGATATTTCTTACAAAGATTATGCGACAGTTTTCGGGCAGCATGTGCAATAAAATCCAAGCAAGCTGTGTGACAGTTGTGTAGCAATGAAGTATCACATGATAAAACTCAGACCAGTGTGCAATGATATTTTAGTATCGTACGAATCTTGACCAGTGAGCATTTAAATTTTAGTATTTCGAGGGTAATTTGGTCAAAGTTGCAATTTGATGGTTGGATTTTTTGATTTCAAACATAGTACTAGCAGTAATCAGACAAGTTTGCAAATAGTAGGTGATCAAACATGTCATAAGACACTTGCACAAGGGCAAAAGAAACCTTGCCAAGATAAACACTTGTGATATCAAAACAGAAAAATCCTATGAATGCTATTGTGATGTTTAATGTTTGAGAACGTTTGCACAGGTAGATCACATCGAGAACACTTCAAGCACTTACTAGCCTAAAAAGAAAAAGGCTCAATACTTAACAACTTGGCCCAAACTTGATGCCCCATCACCTCACACAAAGTGTTTACCCACAATAGATGTTGGCTTTATCGTGGAAGTGTCAATGACACAACCAAAGGAACACAGATGGTGAGTAATCTTGGGGTGATCTGGGTTAGTCCACGAGGATCAATCCATGCACCAAGAAGCTAAGCAGAAAAATAGGGTGGCTTCTACCTATGGTTCTTAGTAAGGGCTTCCATTCGTAATACCCCTCTTGCTCCCCAAAGGGACTACTTACCTTGTGGCAAGTAACGGACCTCATAGCCACAAGAGTACCTTAAGCATTCTTGCTTAGCATTTTCTTCATGGTCACAATCCCACAAGTACTCACACAAAACAAAGAAAAGTACTATGTCTACCAAGGTTTTGTGTCCTTGATAGCCTTGATTTTATAGTGTGTCAGAATAGCTTGGCATTAGCTTGTCCCCACTTGGGTCATTCCTCTTGATTGCTCAAGAGCAGGCCGGCTAAAGGATTCTAAAACTAAACAAAGAGTGGATTAACCTTTGAGTGTCAAGATTTCTAGTTCACCTCAAGGGTGAAGAGCATACTCTCCTAGCTCAAAAATTTCTCCCAAACATACCAAGAAAAGGTTCAATTACCGTCTTGCCTTCAAAATCCAAAGATGGGTCAAGATTTCTATTTCACCACAAGGGTGAATAGCATACTCTCCTACCACCAAAAGATTCCTACAACAAGATATTAAGTGTCTATGAAAAGAAACAACTAGTATATGCTGCACTTAAAAATTAAAGCAATGAACAAGCACTTGATTGTTTTTATGCGTTGGGCAGCCCTGCAAGAAGGATTAGTAGCCCTTGTGCATTTGAAGCTTTGAAATGTGTTCTTTTTAGCAATTTATGCAAGCAACGAAGGCACCTACAAGCACAACTTGTTAGCCCCACAATGGTTAGCACATCAAAAATCAAATAATCTGCAAGTAAAAAATCTATCTAGCTACAACAAGTAAAACCAGAAAGCTAAAAATCCAAATCTTGCAAGCCAAAAGAACCAAAAAAGTCACCTACAAGTCTAGGCAACATTCTATCAAAAAAAGATATTGCACAATACTTCCTAGTATGGGAGTGTGATGCTTTATTTTTGTGCGACAGATCGTACCATGTCCAAATGATGAAGTTCTGTATGGCCATGCGACAGAAACCTGTATGGCCAAATGATACTTTTACTGGAAAAGTATCACATGGGTATGTAATAAAATATCGCACGATGCTGGAAGACTATCGCATGATAATCTATTAGAAAAATAGAGAGCTGAAACAACAAGCAAAAATGATGATGAAAAATTGACGAAAATCCATAAAAAGAAGGACAAACAAAAAGTGTTCTGCCCCACAGTGGGTGCCAAAAATGTACACACTAAGATGTGCACTTCTCTAAGTCATTACTTCCAAGAGAATCCATGAATGGGAAACTTTGAGAAAGCGACCTAGAGCTCACTAGGCATGGACTCACAAGGATGTGTATAGTGCTCTCAACTAGAGGTATGAAGCATGCAACCTTGCTAGTAAACCACACAATGGGAGATTCAAAGAGACAAGGGCAAGAATGCCAATATCTTCAAGAATCAACAATGGAAATGCAATGCAACTATGCTAAGAATGAAGATTCAAGTAAGCTATGGAAATGAAAGTATTACAAACCTTGCTAATTAAGCTATGTGATCTAATCTAGATCTTGAAAGGAAATCTAAACTAAGAAAGCATAAACATGAAGCTATGATGCAAGAATGAAAGCTAGAATGCAAGAAGATCTCCAAAGCTCCAAAATCACCAACAAATCCTGCAGCATAAGATTAGTATTCAAAAGTTGGGATCCTAGAATGAGAAAAGAGCTTTTCTTTTAAAGGAATTGAAAATGAATGGACTATGGAGATTAAGAGGCAAAAGATTTAATGAAGGGTGGAGCTTGAAAGAGGAGCAATCCATGTGCACAAATATCCTCCAATGAGAAAATAAGAGTTGACTTTTGTGCCCCATATGAGACAAAAAGGCCTTTTCTTCTTTTTATAAAATAAGAATAATGCTTTTTGTGCAACTTAGGATAAGAGGAAAAGTGGGGGCTTTTTATTTAATAAAAGGTGAGGGAATTCCTTTTAATTAAATAAAGACTTAGGATAAAATGGTTAGCCCATAGAAAACAATCAAATAAATGATAAAATTAGGATTTGATCAAAGAAATTGATTTGATTTGAAAATGCTGATTCAGGAAATTGATAAATTGTCGAATGGGGCCCAAAGTCTAGGCGACCATTTTAGGGTGCATACAAGACCCATACGACCCATTATATTTTAAAATATCCTAGGACACATTCATCTATCTTAGCTTCTATTAATACATATGTTAGAAATAGGGAATACTGAGAGGGGGGGCTGAATCAGTATTCTACAAAATTTATCTTTTGCCCAATTATGGATATAACAAATTATCTTTATACATGCATAACATAAGAAGCTAAACAACATGCATAACAATAAAGAACTCATAACACATTATTTGTTCTCGAGGAAACCCTGGCCAAGGGAAAACCCCAGTGGGGATGGTACCCACAAAGATCCACTAATCAAAAGTATCTTGTTAAGGATGTTGACCCTGTTAAGAGTCTATTACAAGCATATAGTGTATCAATCCTGATTAAGGGACTATAGGCCTTGTTAGAAGCCTCAACCCTGTTAGGAGTTGTAGTACAAAATGTGATTACTAGATGAGGCCACTTCCCACACAAGTAATGTACAATATACACTGATTAAAAAATGGGTTAAGGTACATAACCTTATACTGCTTGCATCAATATCACTTCGCTGCTCTTTCACTATCACTATTACATATGCTTCATATACTTTGCATCATATTACTTGTCCTTCTTTTTCAATACTACTACAATTACTTCCTGCTTGCTACAATTACAATTACATTTACATTTATACCAATAGCTTTATCTAAGAGTTAACATCTAGGATGTCATCCCTTTATATTGTTAAGTCATTATTTTGATAAACAAAACAATCTCTTAACTCTTTACTAGTTCTGTCTTCATATTATGTCATGTCGGCTTCACACTGTCTTCGGTAAAACTATCATAACTTATTCCATACATGCCATACTAACTTGCACTCTAAGATGGGTGATAAATAGACATCATAGAGTCTATGTTCAAGTGCACAAGCACTAAAATTACTCCAGTCAATGTCGCAAACAAAAACTATGTCCAGGTTCATTGGTAAAACACTGTCTCACACTTAGACAAATTTGCAATGCGCTTTGTCATACTTGCTCTCTGACTTGTGTGATCTTCATGTGGATCATATGTTTCCATAATGACAACATCTATGTAATCAACTCAGCCAAATTGCCAACAATCTCCCCCTTTGTCATTGGTGGCAACATATGAGAAAATTGGCTAAGTGTACAACTCAAAATCTCAAAAATGTTCACAACTGTGGCCATAGTATAAAATACATACTATCCTTATAACTCCTCAAAAATTATTACCTCTAATATAGTACTCCCCCTAAGAGTAACAATCCTTATCATATACTATCAATTTTCTTCTATATATCTCTCCCCCTTTGACAACAATGACAAAATAGGTAGGGAGGGTCACAAAATTGTATCACAAAAATTTATACCTTAATTTATTTATTGCAAAGTCAGTAGGCTTGCAACACAATCTGCAAAATCTATCTTTGAGGCTTCTATCTCCTTCTCTCATGATTTCTTAATGGAATTTGCCACATTAAGTAGTGTGCTTAATCCATAAGAAGCAATTTCACATGCTTGGAGGTTTTCAAAGTTAAATTTATGAAAAGATGTCTTTGTTGAAAGACAATCTTCCAACTGTTCTTCAATTATGTTCAACTTCATAGAAGCATGCTCTCTCAAAAGACTGTATCTTGTTAATTTCCTATCTTTCTCATCTTGTACAACTCTGATTTCATCATAAAGTTGCCTAACTTTCTTCTCAACATTACAGACCTTCACATTGGGGTTAGACAGAAGGTTTGTTTCATTCAGAATTTCTGCTTCCTTCAAATTTATCTTCTGATCTTCCTTAGCTGTCAAAGTCTCTAATTTTGTACACTGTATGTACAAAGATTTTCCTGATTCCAAATGCTTCCTCAAATCCTTGATATAGATATCAAGAGTATTGATATCATTTCTGATATACTGACTGATGTTCAAAAGCATTCTAGCCTCATAGTTTGCTTGTGCTTTCACTTTTGCAATATCAGCTAGGTTTGTGAATTCATCATCAAAGGTACTCATTACCTTCTTTTCCTTCTCCAAAGGGTCTGCTTCTAAAATTTGTGTAGTTATAGTACTTTGTAACTTCTCAGTTAGTTCCTTCAGACACCCTTCAAGACTCTTCACCTTCTTATTCTTACCAATTATTTTATTCAAGGATGTAATCAGTTCCAACTGATCATCATCATCTACTTCTTTTCCGAAATTCTCAATCATAGATCCAATTTGAGTCTTCTTTCCAGTCTCAGGAGTAAGACTGATATCTTCTTTGGTGGGAAGGATGTAATCAGTTCCAACTGATCATCATCATCTACTTCTTTTCCCAAATTCCCAATCATAGATCCAATTTGAGTCTTCTTTCCAATCTCAGGAGTAAGACTGATATCTTCTTTGGTGGGAAGGGGAACTTTTTCTTTTGTAACTGGTGGTTCCACAACAGTGGTCTTTGTCATCTCTTCTTCTTTTGTAGCTTCCTGTTCCTCAAAGGCCGAATTGTCAACAATGTTCTCCAAATTCTTGAATACATTTTCATCAGTATCCAAGGTGATTTGTGTACCTTCTACATTCATTTTTTCATCTTCAATATTAATAGCTAGAGAAGAGGAAATGTCCTCTTGTACTTTCTCACCTACTTTCTCTACTGCTACTGATAATTCTCCAACATATTCTACCATAACCTTGATAATTGCCTATTCAGTCTCAGAATTTACTTCTTCATACCTGCCTCCCATAATCTGAATTGTTCTCCTTTTGGTTCTTAGATGGGTGCTTAAGGCTTTCATGATCTGATTGAAATGAGCTTCATCTCTTATTTCACAAAGCTTCCTCACAAGCTTTTCTCTGATAGTTATCTCTTCCTCTGATGCTCTCTTCTTCCTATTTAGAAGTTTGTTATAAAGATCATCAGGTATCTATCCTTGAATAGTGTCAAACTTCTTGCCAGTCAAGATCATATGCTTCACAACTGCATTCTCCACATTAAGTCTATCAGTATAATCATAAAGATCATAATATTTGTTCATTCTTGCAAAGTCACCATTCTCAATAATCCGCTCATTAAGCTTTTCAACTTTTGGTTTCCAAGCTTTCTTCTTAGTAGTGACATCATCTTTAACCTCTGTAATCTTTCTTGGAATAGGTTGCACTAGAGTTTTATGCCTCTTTCCTGGTCCAATAGCACTTTCCTTAACTCTTTTTCTAGGCATGGAGGAGGTGGATCTAGTAGACATCTTTGTTTCTATGTCCTTCTCAGGTACTTCCACTTTCATCTTTATTTGTGGTTCTTCCCGTGGCATTGCAATTGATGATAAAGGAGGGATAGACAAAACTTCCTTTTATCCACTCTCTCTGATTGCTGCTATTGTCTGCTTTGCTACCAAAAACTCTCTCTTTGTCATTCCTGTATCTTTCAAGATTTTCTTAATAGTTCTCTCAACTCTCTTCTTAGACTTCTTTTCTTCAATTAGAATCTTTGTGGAGTTGAAGTTCTCCTCAAAGGTTCCAAACCTATTACACTTAGTGTCCAACTTACACTTCAGTAGTCTGCTAGCATACTCTTAAGTTTCTACCTCAGATATTTCATAGCCAAGAGGGTCTATTGACTCTATTCTAGGCTCTACTACTTCAATATAGGTAAGGTTAGTATCCACCATAAAACATATATCATCTTTATATTTTTCAACAAGAGACTTAGGGATCCTTGATTTGCTAGACACAATATTCTGAAATGTCTTAATAACAATTACTGCACTCTCATTAACACTATCAATAACATGCTTTCTGTATACTACGTTAATCCTTTCCATTGTAGTTTGTCCATCATCCCAATCATTTCCTATGGTGTAAGGAAATATCCTCAAAAGATGAAAGAACATATATGTGATTAGGGATGAGAACCTAAACTGTGTATACTTAGTTTTCTTGATCTTTTCCAAGTTCTCAAACATTTGAATTCTAAGAATTTCACACATATCAACTGGTACCCTGTCAACACACATAAGATAGACTGCTTGTACCATTCCAGCTGCCATGTCATCTTCTCTTGAATTTGCACAAAACTTAGTAGTTAGGATCTTGCATATGTATCTCACATCATCTTTTTTGATCTTGCTAATCACAATTCCTCTACCATTATAGGATGAATTTGTGTTATCAATAACTATTTTCCTCATGTTTTTCTCATTAAAAGGAATAGCTCTAGTCTTAGATAATCTAGTGACTTCATGAATCAAATCAGCTGTAATATCTATCACTCTATCTTCTAGCCAAAAATTTCCATTATGAATTCTACTCAAAATAATCTTAGTGCATTCTTCATTATCAAATTCATACTGTAATCCATATTTGACAATTTCATTATGTTGCAAATATTCAAAACCTTTTTTCAGTGTCATATCCTGATTGTAAATCTTCTGATATTCATCTGTGAAATCACTATCATTAACTATCTCTAGTTTGCATCCAAGATAACTTCTGACATTCTCAAAATGTTAAATTCCATCTGGTACGGATGATAATGCAACCCTAGGGTCTTCTTCCCTGGGTTCTACTAGTTCCCTTTTCAATTTAGGTCTATTATTATCTTTGACATTGTGTATTAAGGAAACATCCATGATTTCTTCAAATTCATTTACTAATTCAAAGATTTGTGAAGTAAAATACCTTAATTTTACAATTTTAGGGCTTGCATAGATTCGGCACAAAGTTCTCCAAAGCCTTGCAAAATGCTTTCAATCACTGCTCTTTGATCTCCTTGACACTTGAATTCTCTTTGATGATCAAATAATACCCATCATAACCTTTTATTAATTCAATCTCACTTAGATCTGACATCGCATTCAATTCTTTTGCCGCTTCTTTCCAAAAAGTTGTCTCTGCTAACCTACAAAACTTAAAACTTCTTGCAATCTCACAAAACATAATATTTTTCTTTGTGCTCTTAACCATAGCATTAGAACATCATAAAATACCTTGCATTAACTATGCAAGACTCAATTCATCATATATCTACTTCTATACTAAATCTAAGTTCCTATTCTACTGCAATTTATATGAATTAAGTACTTTGAGATAGGTTAGGTAAAGATTCATTCTTACCTTTCAATACTTCACCTTCTTGATTGCCTTCAGTGTTGAATATGTCTCCTTGATCTATGATTTTGATAAACTTCACTTCATCTGAATTACTACAACATCCTTTCTGACTGTTACTTGCATCTTCATTTCTTCTTGCATGATTCCTGGGGTTAGGATTAGGATAAAAAACTCTATTGTTCATTCTGCAAAACCTTGTTGTATGTCCAATCTTGTTGCATATTTGACAAACAATTCCATTATTTCCATATCTTGGTCTAGCTTGATTGATTTGTGATCTGCAATTTCTAGCAATTTGTCCAACCTTGTTGCATCTATAACATACTATTCCACTTCTTCTATTCATATCTTCAGTAGATTTCTTATCTGCATTGTTAGTATTCCTAAATATTCTACTACCATCATTATTCTCAATAAATTTAGGTTTCCTACAATCAATAGTTCTATGTCCAAAACCAAGACAATTGTAACAATAACCATTAAGAGGTTTAAATTGTTTACCTGTGCAACCTCTCTTGATATGACCAATAGTATTACAAGAAAAACATCTACCTTTGGGTGATTCCTCTTGCTTCAGTGATTCTTCTTCTTTAGGTGTATCTTTAGATTTTTTGATCTCATTAGGCTTCTTCTCATCCATGCTTTCAGATATCTTCAGATTTGGTTCCTTGCCTTTATCATTTTCTTTGAAACTGTTGAATCCAAGACCAGTCTTATCATAGAATGGTTTCTGATAAGATATTTGTTCATCAATCTTCTCACTAGTTGAATATAGCCTTTCAAGTTGTTGTTTGGATTGAGTCAGTTCACATTTCACAATCTTATTGTATTTCTCAAGTTCATCATATTGCAAATTGACTTTCTCATGTTCAGATGTTACTTTAGAAAGTTTAGATTTTAGTCCTTCATTTTCAGTCTTTAGACTTTCATTCTTAGATTTCAGATTTGCTTCATTCTTTCCATTTCCATCTTTCAAACTAAGCTTCAAATTTTCTATCTTCAATTCATTCTTAAGGATCTCATTTTCTTTTTCCACATTGTCACCACAATCTTCAAAAAAAACTTCGGATTCCTTTTCAGATCTCAGATCTTCCAATTTGTTTTTTAGTTTCTCAATGAGGTTCTTCGCATCATCATACTTTCTTTTCAAAGTATCTTTTTCAATAGTAAGCAAGTCAATCTGTTCAAGAGGTTCTTCAAGATCCTTCTGTAGTTGATCCATATCCATAGAGATCTTACTCAAGATGCTAGGCTTTCTTTGAATGATTCTTTTCCGAGTAACTAAGCTCTGATACCAATTGTTAGAAATAGGGAATATTGAGAGGGGGGGGTGAATCCATATTCTACAAACTTTATCTTTTTCCCAATTATGGATATAACAGATTATCTTTATACATGCATAACATAAGAAGCTAAACAACATGCATAACAATAAAGAACTCATAACACATTATTTGTTCTCGAGGAAACCCTGGACAAGGGAAAACCCCGGTGGGGATGGTACCCACAAAGATCCACTAATCAAAAGTATCCTATTAAGGATGTTGACCCTGTTAGGAGTCTATTACAAGAATATAGTGTATCAGTCCTGATTAAGGGACTATAGGCCTTGTTAGAAGCCTCAACCCTGTTAGGATTTGTAGTACAAAATGTGATTACCAGATGAGGCCACTGCCCAAACAAGAATGTACAATAGACACTGATTACAAAATGGGTTAAGGTACATAACCTTATACTACTTGCATCAATATCACTTCACTGCTCTTTCACTATCGCTATTACATATGCTTCATATACTTCGCATCATATTACTTGTCCTTCTTTTTCAATACTACTACAATTACTTACTACTTGCTACAATTACAATTACAATTACATTTACATTTATACCAATAGCTTTATCCAAGAGTTAACATCTAGGATGTCATCCCTTTATATTGTTAAGTCATTATTTTGATAAAGAAAATAATCCCTTAACTCTTTACTAGCTCTATCTTCATATTCTGTCCTGTCGGCTTCACACTGTCTTCGGTAAAACTGTCATAACTTCTTCTGTACATGTCGTACTGACTTGCACTCTTGTATTAGGAAACAAGGTATGTCTAAGTTGTTTCTCTCTCTAGATATTTTAAGTTGATGGTGAAGACTTGTCTTAATGTTAATCATGTAAATGTGATATTGTAATACCTAATTTTAGAGCTAATTAGACCTACTAAGACTAATTATTAGCAATTAGGACCTATTAAGACTAATTAGAGGTCTAACTAGACCTAACTAGACCTATTAGGACCAAGTAGACCTAACTAGGACCTATTAGGACCAATTAGACCTATTAGGCCTTTAACCATCATTAGTCTGACCAATTAGATGTATTAGGACCTATTAGGTCCAAATAAACCTAACTAAACCTAGCTAGACCTATTAGGACCAATTAGATAGGTAACTAGACCAATTAGGAACAAAATTTAGGACCTATTAGACTTAACTAGATCTAACTGTACCAAGACCAATTAGGACCTAATAGGAACAAAATTTAGGACCCAATTATCTACCTAATTAGACCCAATTCAACCTATTAGGACCAATTATGACTAATTAGAACCAATTATGACCAATTAGAACTAATTAGGACCACGTATGTTACCCACAACCCCTTAAGATACTCTATGACCTTTATGTATAGCTTATGACATCTTATGTTACCCACAACCCCTTAAGATACTCTAGGACCACTTATGTTTCCCACGACCCCTTAAGACACTCTAGGACCTTTATCTATAGCTTATGACATCTTATATTACCCATGACTCCTTAAGACACTCTAGGACCACTTATGTTACCCATGACCCCTTAAGACACTCTAGGACCACTTATGTTACCCACGACCCCTTAAGAGACTCTAGGACTCTTATTTATACCTTAGGACCTCTTATGTTACCCACGACCCCTTAAGACACTCTAAGACCCTTATCTATAGCTTATGACCTCTTATGTTACCCACGACCCCTTAAGACACTCTAGGATCACTTATTGCACCTACAACCCATTAACATTCTAGGACTCTTATCTGGATCCCTTAGGACCCCTTAGGACCTCTTATGTTATCTATGACCCCTTAAGACCTAATAAGACCTTTTATGTTATCTACAACCCCTTAAGACATAATCAGTACATCTTAGGACTCTTAAGACCTAATAAGACCACTTACATGACCTAATAAGACCTATAATTTTATATATTTGGATATTTGTTTCCATTTTACATGCAGTTATAACATGTAATGAAGTACTTAATTATTAACACTTAGATTTCACATGTTATGTATCTAGATGGTCACTCAGGGTGCACCTCAAACTCCTGATATGCAGACCATTTTTCATATTGCTGATACAGAGATGGCTCGACTTAGAGAGTCTATCCATACATCTTCAGCAGATGGTATATATAGAGATACTTGTGCTACTATATTAACTAGTTTGGAGACTGTGACTGCCAAATTGAGGTCTCACTCCTCCTTCACACCTCAGGTAGTTGAGAGCATTTTTTGAGAGTTGAGGTCTGAGGTCTCGGGTGATGTTTCCTTAGTGACGGTTCAGAGCCTTGTCCCCAAGGAAACCATCAAACGAGAGGTTTTCCCACATTATGAGGGGAAGGTAGTGGTGAGGGAATATCAGGTCACACGGTGTGTGATTCCTCAGATCACATGTATAATTTACCCTTGATTTCTTGCAGAACATGGTCGTTATCCAAATAATGAATAGATTCTATTATATTTTGCACAATAGTTGTACGCTGAGTTCCGTTCGGGACTAAGGGTCAACTATTTAGATCTCCCAGCATATTATGGTCAGGGGATCAGTAGGGTTGTAGACCACAATTAGTATCATAGGGTTGATCGAGTTGTATAGCCTCATAGACAGCTAGCTTGGGACATGACTCCGGTAGTGGCACCGATGATGGCTGCTACTGCAGATAGAGTCATCATTGCTTCTTAGAGGGGAGTTGTGGATAGTATAGGATAGATTGCTTCTACAGCCACATCCATCACCTTAGATTCAATAGACAGATACATTTTGACTAGACTGAGTAGAGCTAGATCATCTTCTAAGGCTTCATCTAGTACTAGTGCAGGTGTGATTGAGGAGACATATAGAGCTGTAGGTCTTCCTATACCTGGAGAGATACCAGCACTGTTAGGTCATCATAGTACTTTAGATATGGCCCTTTACTTTTTGGAGGATCTCCTGCAGGCCTATCCTCATATTGTTGACATGCATAGGATCCCAAGACATTCAATTAGGGATTTCATTGCGCTTGCACGGGGTCCTGTAGTTCCACCAACACAGGACACACCATGTACTAGTAAGGTACAACATAGTGCAGAGCATTGTGCACCCACATATCACTCTACAGCTGCAGAGCCAAGTATGTAGATTAGAGATGCACGCATCACCACTAAGGGCCTAGAGAGTTTTGATGAGCATTTGCATGGGTTGGGTCAGATGGACGTTGGCACTGATGTCAGGTCATATATGGATATGTTATTTCATCTAGACGGTTCAGGTTCTACATCACTCCCCTCCCAGCTAGTGTCACACCTACACTCCTCATTACTAGAGAGGTTCAGGACCTTAGGTGGTGTGGGTGATGTAGTTTCAGTTGATGATATGATGGTGCAACGCACTGATGATCCTCCTGCTCTTGAGATCCAGGTACATATAGAATTTTCTTTTCTTTTTTCTTAGGAGTTTTAGTAAATAGTTAATTGTAGACATGTGTATTGATGTTTGTTCAATGTATAATATTTTGTAGGCACAGTTAACAGAGCATGTTACCTCTAGTGTGGGCTCAGAGCATCTTCCTATGAGAGATCCACATGATGTGACACCTACTAGTGGTTAGGTGAGTTTTAGATATATGTATGTTTAAGCATGCATGTGTACACATGTATTTATTGTTGGAGATTTGCCAGCAAGCCAGTGCTAATTGTATGTTTGTCATTGATAACAACATATGGTAAGTAGCATGCATTGAAGGCTTATACAATAAGATTTGAGTATATTTAGCATGGACATGTTATCAACATGATATCTTGGACATAGAGGTCAACTATTAGTACAGATAGTTATGTAGTAGCTTGTGTCAGCAGTGTCCCTAACAGGGTTACATGCAGTGTTCTATGAAGTGATTGTTCATATAGTCATCATGGATCCTTGCACCTTTGGATATTTAATGAAGACATGTTATTGATGTTACAATCATGGACGCAGAGTTTGATGATCAACAAAAGTGAAGTTATGCAGCCACTATTCACTAGCAATAGTTTCCTATGTTTATTTAGAATAGCCGATAGAGGTTTTATTGGTTCAGGAGTTGTGGCTATCATTACAGTATGTGCCCTTGGATTAGTGATTGGAGAAGAGTTAACAATGTTCGGTTAAGAGTGCATGATGTAATTCATCTTGAGGAGAAAGTTTCAGTTACTTTGGTAGAGCCGACAGTGTGTAGTGTGCATCTACATTTACTAATATTGGACATGTCCTAGATTGTGTTGCATGCTTAGAAGAGCTGACAAAATTATTATTGGAGTATATTATGGTTTCTCTAATATGATTTCAAGGTGGTTCTAACAGGATGACTTGATTATATCATTTAGAGGAAAGATATTTATAGGAAGTCATTTGTGATTGCTAAGGTATGGTTCAGAGTTGATTGTGAAGAGTAGAGAAGAGTGTGTGAAGTGTTGAGCCATCAGTAGAAGGTTTATGTGACCAAGTGAAGAGTTTATGCTATACATTGGAGCTGATCTAGATAGTAGGTCAAAGCACAGTTCACCAAGATCCAGATATAGTGTGTATCTATTATTCAGAAGGTTGTAGCCTTCACCCCTTTGAGCAATGTGCTCTTGGACAGTGCATCCTCACCCCTAACAGGGTTAATTATAAAAGACTCCTAACAGGGTCTGACCCTTGACTAGGTCACTCTACTAAATGCATTATAAAGACAACTCCTAACAGGGTTAATGATCTTCTAACAAGGATCATAATACACTAGTGCATATTATTAGTGGGTGTCAATTCCCACCAGGGTTTTTACCTATTTGGGTTTCCCCGTAACCAAAATATTGGTGTTTTGTTCAAGTGTTCTTTCATTTTGTTTATGCTTTATGTTTAAGTATACTTAATTGGACAAAGAATTGAAACTTGTAGATAACTGATTCAACCCCCCCCTCCTCTAAGTTATCTCTTGGGACTATTCCTAACAATTGGTATTAGAGCCAAGTGCCTTAGAGATAAAGTTTAATAGCTTGAGGTTGATCAGATGGTATTCTTTAGAAAAGATAGTCCTAAGTTTGATGGAGAGAATTATCTTGATTGGAAGAACAAGATGATGACACATTTACAGTGCATTTCTTTTGAAGTTTTTGAAGTAGCTATCAAAGAAGTTCAGATCCCTTCTCTAGAATATCTTGTAAAGGATGATGCTACTAGCAAGTAGAAGGATTTTTTCCATCAGAATGCAATAGAAAAAGAATCCCTTATATCTGATAGTGAGTTTTCAGAGATAAAGAAAGTAGACAGCCTACAAGATATGGAAGCACCTAGAAGACATGTTTGAAGAAGATAAACAAGAAAATAATGCACATAGAGAGACATGGAAGAAAAATTACAATACATTAGAGATGCTACCTGAGGAGAACATAAGAGCCTACTATCAAAGGATAAATGAAGCAGTTGGTAGAATCAGAAACAAAGGTGGAGAAATCTTGGAAGAAGACATCATGGATAAGGTGATGACTACCTTGACACCAAAATATCAAAACAAGATAAACATCCTTGATGAAACTATGAAATTATCAGAAAATTTCAAAAGAGAGACCTTAATCAGCAAGATTGTTGCATTTGAGATATCAAGTTTGAAGACAGAGCCTAAAAGTGAGGCAGCCTTCAAAGTTTCGGTCCATGGTAAGAAATCCTTGAACACTTCTGGTAATTTTGATGATGATGATATAGAAAAAAACTCTAGATGACTTCATTTCTATAATTTCTAAAAGAGAAAAGAAAGGAAAAGGAAAATATTAAGGACAATTACCATTCAAATGCTTTTAATGCAATAAGATTGGTCACTTTGCATCTAAGTGTCCTACAAGAGTTAAAAAGTTCAAGAATGACTACAAGCCTAAGTATACAAAGGAATGCTACTATGCTGGAGATGGACTATCAAATGAAGAATCAACAAAAGAGGAGATTGGATTCATTTCTCTTGAAGATGAAAAGAATTCACAAGAGTTAGCATTGATTTCACAAGCTGACATCAGGACAGATTGGATCACTAACAGTGGTTGTTCACATCAAATGATAGGAGACAAAGATAGATTTGTTCATTTGGACAAATACAAAGGAGGCATGGTCAGATTTGGAGATAACACTCCTAAACCTATCATTAGTAGAGGAGCCATCACCTTGGATGGAAAGAATAGTACTGATGATATTCTTTATGTTGATAGTTTGAAACATAACCTACTAAGTGTTGGACAGTTGCTTGACAAAGGCTACATGCTGGAGTTCAATGAAAATAAGTGCATCATTAACAACAAGGAAGGAGAAATAATTGCATTGGGATTAAAGACTAAAGGTAATGTGTTTCAGCTTAATCCAGAAGAAAATTGTTTTGTTGCTAAAGTAGATGACAGTTGGTTATGGCACAAAATACTATGTCATATCAATTTTGATAACATAGTAAATATCACTAATGTTAAGGCAGTAAGAGACCTACCTAACATAGAAAATCCGGTTGATACTATTTGCAGGGAATGTGTGATGGGAAAGCATGTGAGAAACTCATTCAGAAGTAAGCACAATTCAGCAGTTTACAAGCTGGATTTGATTCATACAGACCTATGTGGACCAACTCAAACAAGATCATACTATGGTGAAAGGTATTTCATTTTGTTTATAGATGATTATTCTAGAATGATGTGGGTTGCATTATTGAAAGATAAGTTAAAAGCATTTGAGAAGTTCAAAATATTCAAAGCTAAGGTTGAAAATGAATCTGGACTAAAGATAAAATGTCTAAGGTCAGATAGAGTAGGAGAATTCACCTCTGACAGATTCTATGACTACTGTGAAGAACGTAGCATAAAGAGATAGTTAAGTGCACCTAGAACCCCTCAGCAAAATGAGATTGTAGAGAGAAGGAATAGGATCATCCTTGATATATCACACACCATCATGATTGAAGGAAAAGTTGCACACACCTATTGGAGAGATACGATCAATACAAATGTCTATACAATCAATAAAATACAATTAAGGCATGGCACAGACAATACACCTTATGAGCTATGGTTTGGTAATGTTCCCACAGTGAAATACTTCAAAATATTTGGAAGCAAGTGCTACATCAAGAGGGATGAAGCGGTAGGCAATTTTGATGCAAGAAGTGATGAAGGTATTTTTCTTGGTTACTCTACTAAAATTAAAGCTTATAGATGTTTTAACTTAAGATTGAAGAAGATCATTGAAAGTGCTCATGTTAAGATTGATGAAAATTTTATGGTTCAAGAAAGATATCATGATTACTCACCTATGATTGAAGAAGAACCTAGACCTTCCACTAGTGAGACAATTGTTGAAGAGATGTTTGACAATATATATGTATTGTTCAATGACCCTGAAACAAGTGAAGAAGAAAATAAGAAGGAAGGTGAGTCAGTATCACCTAAAATTCCAAAGTATACATCTAGCTATCATTCTAAGGATGACATCATTGGAGATCAGAGTGGCAAAGTCACAACAAGATGAAAAGAAAAGAATTTAGCTAGTAATGAAGTGGTATGTTTACTATCTCAGATTGAACCTTTAAGTGTTGAAGATGCATGTAATGATTCTGATTGGCATGATGCTATGAAAGAAGAACTAGATCAGATTATCAAGAATGATACTTGGGAATTGATCCTAAGACCTAGTGACAAGAATGTGACTGGAACAAAGTGGATATTCAGAAACAAGATGAATGAAGTTGGAACAGTAGTAAGGAACAAAGAAAGGTTAGTATGTAAGGGATATGCACAAAGAGAAGGTATTGATTATTTAGACACTTTTGCACCAGTGAGAAGATTAGAAGCTATTTAGTTGTTTTTGGCTTTTGCAACATTCAAAAACTTCAAAGTTTATCAGATGGATGTCAAGTCAGCATTCTTGAATGGAGATTTAAAAGAAGAAGTATGTATTGAGCATCTAGAAGGATTCACCCTATCAAACAAGCCTGATATGGTATGCAGATTGAAAAAAGCTCTCTATGGACTTAAGCAAGCCCCTAGAGCATGGTATGAGATATTTGATGGATATCTAACAAAAATTGGATTCAAGAAAGGAGCATCAGATTGTAATCTATTCATAAGAGAGACATATGAAGGTTTACTACTTGTAGCTATATTTGTTAATGACATTATCTTTGGAGGTAATGACAAACTTACTGCAGAATTTGCTAAGGAGATGCAAAGTGAGTTTGAGATGAGCATGATTGGACCTATCAAATACTTCTTGGGATTAAATGTGCAATAGATAGAGAAAGGTATTTTCATTAATCAGTCCAAATATGTAAAAGAGATATTGAAGAAATTCAAGATGGATGATTGCAAACTAGTGGGTACACCTATGATAACATGATGTAAGCTTATAAAAGAAGATGATTCTCTAGAAGTAGACACAACATTATACAAGTTTATGATCAGTAAACTCATATATCTTTCTCAAACTAGACCAGACATTTCTAATGCAGTTGGCATAGTTGGAAGATTTGCAGCAGAACCTAAACAAAGTCACCTCATGGTAGTAAAAAGAATATTCAAATATTTGTAGGGCACTATAGATTATGGTCTATGGTATCCTAACTCAGAGAATGTTGAGATTCATGTATATACAGATGCAGATTGGGTAGGATGCATTGATGATAGAAAGAGTACATCAGGTGGAGCAGTGTTTCTTAGTAGAAGACTTGTCACTTGGACAAGCAAGAAGCAAAATTGTATCTCTCAGTCAACAACAGAAGCAGAGTATGTTGTTGCAGCCCTAAATTGTTCTACAATTGTTTGGATCAAGTAGATTATAAAGGACTTTGGTATTTAGATTGATTCTCCTATTTTTATTCATTGTGATAATACTAGCACTATCAATATGTCAAAACATCCTGTGATGCATGCAAAGACAAAGCACATAGAGATTAAGTATCACTTCCTTAGAGAAAAGGTGGCAGAGAAAGAAGTCAAGTTGGACTATGTGAGTACTAAAGATTAGTTAGTAGACATATTCACAAAGACCTTGCCAAATGATACTTTTGAGTATCTCAGGGAGAAGCTAAGAGTAATTCCCTTCCCTATTTCTGCTTAAAAGTAAGAAGAAAGAGCATCAGTCCTTAGGGACTGATCGATGGTTGACTACTCTACTTCAGGAGTAGTACTGATGCTTAAAAGAGTTGGCACCCTTTTCCATTGATGTCAAAGGGGGAGTAATATATAGTCATGAAAAACAAAAGTAAAGAAGGAGCAATATACTAAGGGGGAGTAGTATTCAATTATGGAAGCAGTTCAGTTGAGGAAATGAAGAATATTGAAGAATATTGCAACAGATGGAGGATCCATCCCTAGGGGATTTTTGATGAGGAAATGGAGAATGTTATAAAATAATTGTTCATTTGGGTTGATGGTGCTTTTCATTCCATATGTTTCCATCAATGCCAAAGGGGGAGATTGTTGGAGATTTTCCAGCAAGCTAGTGCTGACTGTATGTTTGTCATTGATGAAAACATATGGTAAGTAGCATGTATTAAAGGATTATATAGTAAGATTTTATTATATGTAGCATGGACATGTTATCATCATGATATCATGGACGTAGAGGTCAATTGTTAGTACAGATAATTATGTAGCAGCTTGTGTCAGTAGTGTCCCTAACAGGGTTACAAGCAGTGTTCTATGAAGTGATTATGTGTATAGTCATCATGGAGCCTTGTACCTTTGGATATGTAATGAAGACATGTTAGTGATGTTACAATCATGGACACATATTTTGATGATCATCAGAAGTGAAGTTATGCAGTCACTATTCACCAGCAGCAGTTTCCTGTGTTTATTTAGAAGAGTCAACATAGATTTTATTGGTTCAGGAGTTGCGCCTATCAGTATGGTATGTGCCCTTGGATTAGTGATTGGAAAAGAGTTAACAATGTTTGGTTAAGAATGCATGATGTAATTCATCTTGAGGAGAAATTTTTAGTTACTTTGGTAGAGTCGACAGTGTGTAGCGTGCGTCTACATTTATTAATATTGGACAGGTCCCAGATTGTGTTGCGTGCTTAGAAGAGTTAACAAAATTATTATTAGAGTATATTATGGTTTCTCTAATATGATTTCAAGGTGGTTCTAATAGGCCAACCTGATTATATCATTTAGAGGAAAGATATTTATAGGCAGTTATTTGTGATTGCTAAGGTATGGTTCAGAGCTGATTGTGAAGAGAAGAGCAAAGTGTGTGAAGTATTGAGCCACCAGCAGAAGGTCTATGTGACCAAGTGAAGAGTTTATGCTATACATTGGAACTGATCTAGACAACAGGTCAAAGTGAAGTTTACCAAGATCCAGGTATAGTGTGTATATTTTATTCAGAAGGTTATAGCCTTCACCCCTTTGAGCAGTGTGCTCTTAGACATTGCGTCCTCACCCCTAACAAGGTTAATTGTAAAGGAATCCTAACAAGGTCTGACCCTTGACCAGGTCACTGTACTAAATGCATTGTAAAGACAACTCCTAACAGGGTTAAGGATCTTCTAACAAGGATCATAATACACTAGTGCAGATTATTAGTGGGTGTCAATTCCCACCGGGGTTTTTACCTATTTGGGTTTCCTCGTAACCAAAATATTGGTGTTGTGTTCAAGTGTTCTTTCATTTTTTTTATGCTTTATGTTTAAGTATACTTAATTGGACAAAGAATTGAAACTTGTAGATAACTGATTCACACCCCCCCCCCCCTCTCAGTTATCTCTTGGGACTATTCCTAACATTTATATATTTCAAGTACTTTACATAATATATATACTATGCACATGTATATAACCAACTGTTGTACACTAAATTTGCAAGGGTCAGTCGTTGCTTTACAACTAGAGGATTCTTTTCATAGGAGTGATTCAACAGATGTGACACCTAGTAGTGGTCAGGTAAGTTATAAAAATATGTAATTTTAAACATGCATTTATAATATTTTAATTATTTTAGATTATTACTATTATAGATACATGCATTTATATTTGCAGGGATCAGTTGCTATCTCACAACCAAAGGATGCTCGTGGTATTTTCTCAGAGGTTCGCTCTGTTCGCATGCGCCTAGATGACTCCCTAGTTTAGGACATGTTGCACATATCTTTTATTTGAGACTCATTATATATGTCATTAGTATATGTTTGATATTTTTAGTTTATGATTCGAGACATATATTTGATTAGAAACATATATATTTGATTAGATGTACTTATATTTGATTCGAGACATATTTTATTAGAGACATATATTTGATTAGATGATATGATTAGATAATATGATTTGATTTTATTTGATTAGATGATTTAATTTGATGATATATTATTTGATTAGATGGTTTTATTTTATTAGATGATATGATATGATTTGATTTGATTTGATTTGATGATATATGATTTGATTAGATGGTTTTATTTTATTAGATGATATGATATGATTTGATTTGAATAGATGATTTTATTTGATGATATATAATTTGGTCAGATGATTTGATTACATGGTTTTAATTGATTAGATGATATAATTTGATTAGATATGATAAGTAATCTAACTAATTTCATCATTTTTTAGTGTCTTAAGGGGAGGTCTTAAGGGGATCTAGAATTAATATCATAAAAAATAACTAGTTAATACATGTAACTAATGGATAATAACTATTCTAACTAATTATAGAACTAATGCATGTCATAAGTAATATAACTAATTTCATCAATTTTTAGTGTCTTAAGGGGAGGTCTTAAAGGGATTTAGAAATCATAAGCATCATAAAAAGTATCATAAAAATCATTGAATAATCAAAGTATACATAAAATCTTTAACTAATATGCAAACTATAAAAATTATTGAATAATCAAAGTATACATGTGTAATACCTCAAAAATGGGCTATAAGTTCATTAACCTCCTATATCGACACATCGAACGAAATTGACATCGAAATCCTATCCTAAGGCACATCTGAACATCATCGAATCCTAATTGATTATCTCAAATTCTGCATCGGGGAATATTCCTAGCAATATTCCTATTTATCATAATTATCTTTAATTTAATGATTATTTGGCGATAAATCCTATTTATCCTAAAGTTTGATTAATTGAATATTTCTCAATATTTAATTAATTAGATTTAATACTGCCACTTAATTATTTAATTGAATTTAATTATATTTATTCCTAATTAGTATTATTTAAATTTGACAATAAATCAAAATTCCTATAATTAATTGATTAAATTCTTATTTAATTAATTAAAGCAAGTTGTCAATTTTTAATAATATTGTTTTTGAATAAAAGTTTGATTAAATGATTGATTAACCCATAAATCAATTGTTTTATTTTTCAAAATCAGTCAAGTTGGAAATAAATCACTTTATTATTAAATTAATTCATATTAAAATATGCACAATCAAGAAAAGCAGATAACTATCAATTATCAATTAAAGCTAAACTCTATTTTGAGTTGATCTCTACTTTTGCATGTTTTTATGAGTTAATTATTCGTTATTTTCAGATAACTCAAAAATCAAGTTGAGTTTATTTGAGTGATTTATGGCTTTCTTTCATGCACCTCCAAAGCCCTAGATTTCTATAAATCAAGGCTTCAGCTCTTCACAAATCATCTCATAAGTTTGCGAGCTTACTTTGCCAAAATTGTCTACGAATTGCACAACTATTTTGAAGAATTGGAATTTGGAGAGTCAAAGCTTATTGCGAATCAATGCTATTGTGAGATCAATTTGGTTTTTACATTCATTTAGATTCTTTTTCATATCATTGTTGGATCAATTCCATATCAGTTCATTCTAGATTAGATTCATATCAAGTTTTCATTCTTATTACATAGAAAATATAAAAAAAATATAGATTAATTGCATTCATATTTCATATCAGTTTTGCATTCAAATCCTTCATTTAGGTGTCGTCAAGGTGACTAATCTTGATAACAATCTGAGAACATCATACTCGCACCTATTAGAAGGCAGTAAATCACCTGGTTAGTTTAGCTTTCAATTCATTGCCCGATTTCATTTTTGCTAACCTCTAATGTTTTATTGAAGTGTTGTGTCTACAGATCAGGTACAAAATTCACACACACATTTCTGGTGCCCAGCGTGGGGCCCTGAAATGGGTTTCCCTTCATTTCTATCAATTTTCTATCTTTTGAGGTTAAGGGCTTCAAGGGTTCTGGTATACTCTGCAAGACGTAAATAAAATTTTTAGCACTTTTTCTATCAAAACTATCCGTACATTGCAATTTTTAATTTCTGTCCGTACAGTTGTTGTACAAGTTTTTTCAGAAACTCGTATCAAGAGATACCCACTATCGTACGATAGTTGATTTGATCGAGGCTCGTATCATCAGAAAAACATTATCATTTGAAAGCTTGATTGTCGTATGATCTAATACCCAATGTCATACGAGTTTCTGGACTGTCGTTTGGGAGGATACCCACTGTTGTACAATAGTTGATTTGTTTGAGAATCGTATCAGCAGGATCAAAGTGTTGTTTGGAGGTTCAACTATCGTATCATCATACACCTAGTGTCATATGAGTTTCTGGACTGTCGTTTGGAAGCAGACCTAGTGTCGTATGAGTTTCTGGACTGTCGTATGGAAGCAGACCCATTATCATATGAGTTTTCGCACCAAGTTTTCATTGTCGTTTCATTTTTTAGGGTAGTTTGTCATATTTGGTTTTCAGATTTCGACTAACGGCTAATCTTAACAATTGAAATTCTCTATTTTTGATTGACTCCTACTGGTTTTGATTGGAAAAAGTGCAAGAATTGCTAAAAATAGGTAAAAATCTACTAAGTGCATTGCGAGGAATTTGGGTAATCTTCTCAGCTGATAAGACTTCAATTTTGGATCTAAAAATGAACATCTCATGTGTCTAGCTTGAGTGACTTTTATTGCTTTCCTATCACAGACTTCATTTGGGCTATAAAAATGAACATAGTTTGCTTTTAGCATCTTTGTTACACATAGTAATGAGGCCCCATGAACACTATTTGTGGATCTTGAGAGAGTGGGTTTCCAACAAAACTCTTCTCAATGAAGGATCCCTTGTAGGTGGAGAAGATACTGAGGGAGTCTCACGTTCCACTAGATCCGTGTGTCTTCAACTTTTGATTGAGGCATTCTCTCTTCGGAGAGGTTGATAGATCATAAGGGGTTGATGTCATAGATCTTTGTGAGATAATCTTGGTCTTAGCATGTCAGATTAATCTGTATGCTTTGTTTGGGTTAAAAGTGAAAAGGCTAGGGGATTATGCTCTACTTCCTTTTTGGATAGTACCAGAAACCCAAATCCTTGAATCTAGAACTAGTCTCTATGTGGTATATCTTGTGAGTCACCTTTAGAGAGGGTTAACCATAGTGGACATTCCCTTAATTGGGTCAACCACATTGACGGAACCTCAAGCGGTAATAGCCATTTTTTCCGTGCTAGTGACAACCGCTATATAAATGTCCTTGTGGAAGAAATCTTCACAGGTGTGGTTCAATGTTGGGTTGTCAGATCTCCCTAGCAGCTCCTGATTGATTAAATTCTCGGACTGTGTCAAAAGCCTGGTGCGCCGAGATTAGAGTTCACCCCTTTGGATCATAAAAGTTGCAAAGTCAAACCATTACTAAAAACCCTAGAGAGGCCAAATTTTCATTTTTCTAGGGTATATGTGCATCATTGCAAAACATTTTGGAACATACACAATTAGCACTTCTGAGGATTAGAACGAATAAAATCACTTGATTGTTCATGTGCAAGGTTGCTTTTGCCCTTGTTCATTATTTTCAAACATGCTTGAAATCACTTGCTTGCTATTTTGCGTACTTGTTTATCTATCTGGTTACTGAAAATGAACAAATCTGTTACAATCCTTGAATCTAGACAGTACAATTTGCAAACAATCTGACACGTAAAACCCTAAATTTGCAAAATTTGAAGTGAAATTCCTTTCTAGACTTAGAAGTCATCTCACGAGGTCAGAAATTCATATGAGTTTTTGTCAAATGTCATTTCATCACTGCCTAACTATTGTATGGTAAGGAACCCAGTGTCATATGAGTCTTTCTGCCAGTCAAATTCAAAAAGTCAAATCCTGCTAGCAACTGTCGTGTCAGTTTTGCAATTGTCGTATGAGCTTTTCAATTGTCATTTCATAGCATACCCACTGTCATACGATTTTGCAAACTATCATTTGGAAATTTTTTGAAAAGTTGTCAGAATTATCAAATACTTAGCTTTTTTAGCCTATTTCCAGAATTTGTCAAACAAATCACTGTGTCAGGAATAGAGTAGTAGCCATTGAGAATCAATACACATGTCTCACAGAATCAGTACACATGAGGAAGAAATTCTAATCATAGCTATGATGAAACAGATGCATGCCATGCAAGGAAAACTTAACAAACTTGAGAAAGAAAAGGAACCTAAAGAGTTCTCCATGGAAGCTCTATGTCCTTTTCCATTTGATAAAGACTTGTACATGTCACCATGCCCCCAGAAAGAATGTGAGCAACATGACAATCCTTATGATACCTCTTCCATAGAGAGTGACATGCCCATCTTTGAAGACTATGATGACTACGATGATAGACAATGTAATGATACTTATGACACCTCTGTTCCTAAGAATCCTCCTCATCATGTGTTCTTGCTTACTACAAATGGGCCGTCACATTGGATAGATCATGATGGTGATCCATATGATTCTAATTTTGAAAGAGACTTTGATGATTTTTGTGAACAATACCTAGATGATACATCTACTTCTATTGAGGAATATAAAATGTACCACTTTGATTTAAAACGTCAATACTATAAGGATCTCTCTTCTGAGAATTCTCATGCTGAAAATAAAGATTACACTCTCAAGAAAGATCATGTTAGTGCTAAACCTTTGTCTTGTGATGGTTCCCTTCCATCCCCTACTTCCTCCAATACCCATATATTTCCTAAAGCTTCTGAGTCTTCCAAATCTTTCACAAGTCCTTCATCTACCAAAGGTCCTAATACTTTTCATGCAGTTTCCTATAGTTATCCTCAAGAGATACCTCTTAAAGAAACTAAAGCTAACCTTCACTTGGCTGAAAATAATTTCAATAATGCTAAACCCAAAGAGCCTAAGCCTTTATATGCTATAATGCCTACTTCAGCTAGTCCTCCACCATCTCTTCCAAAGTCTTCCATACAATCCCAACATGCTTCCTTGTCCTTAGAAGTGGCTCCATGTCAAGAGGACTCCAAAAATGATAAAGAAAAGAACATAAAGAAAGATCAAGATCAAGAAACCTCCATGGCATCCAATCCTTTTCATGATGTCTCTTATCCATTCCATGGCTCTTTTGATCCTACGCACCCTTTTTCATGCATTCCACCATGTCTTAAGTCTTCTCCTAAGCAAGATCACACTACTACTTACACTGTTGAGCTTATTGATAATCAAAATAACCTTACTACGCTTGTGCTTTCCAAAGATGATACTTCCATTAAGGTTGGTAAAAATGGTGTTGTTACTTCCAATTTTAAGCCTATTGAAAATCAAGAAAAAAATTGTATGCTTGTGCTATCCAAAGATCCTTGTCAAGATCAAAGTCTTCCATCTTCTTATTCTACCACTCCATGTTCGCTTCCACTTTCTACTCTTCCTAAATCTTTTCAAGCTTTGAACAATCCTATCAAAGAAGGTGCTCATATTCAAGATGTCCACGACCCTATTGAAAATCCTAATGCTCACTCTAAAGGTTCTGATGTCCTTGGTTGTCACATAGATGATGATGAACTTATTGATTATCCTTTTGCATTTTCCACGTCCATCCTTGGACCTCCTCCACCAAAAATAAGGGCTTCACACCTTCCTTCCATCTTGGGCCCTTATGTTCCTTCACTTTACCCTCCTAACTCTCCTAATTCACCATCCATCTTGGGTCCTTACATACCTCCATCTCCCATCTTTCCTCAAGATCAACATAGATGCATACCCTTGAATCCTTTTCATCCATCCACCCATCTAAACCAGTTATATCCTCCTTCTTCCACAAGTCCCAAGTCCTTTGGAAGTAACTTGAATGTTAAATACAAGAAAAAGAAGCAATACAAGAATCCATCAAAAAAAAAAGATCACCATGTCTCCTCTAATAGACATGGAAACATAAAGTCAAACGAGATATCTAAGGAAAAAACTATAAGACAAACATGGGTTCCAAAATCCATCATTGAAGATATTCTCTCTAGATCATCAAAAGGAAATAAAAAGCCTACGACTATATGGATTCCAAAGTCTCTCTTAAAAGAGTCTGGTGTTGAGAAAAAAGTGAAATTGACATTCAAGCTTCCAAAGGCTTCCAGTTTATCTCCCTCCAAAAATATTCTTCCATTCCATGTGCCTAAACCACAACCTCTACTATCCATTCTCCATATTCCTTCACGTATTCCTTCATTCACATTTCCTCCATTCTCTCACCACCCTTCAAGGTGTGTGTTGATGTTGATCTTGCCTTCCTTTCCATCTACCCTTTCACAGTCCTTCCATTCATTATCCTTCTACCTCCTATCCTTTTTCCTCACTTGCCTATTCCTCCTATCTTCCAACCTCACTCGCTTTACATAAAACCTTATCCTCCATTTTCCTCTTCCATCTTCTTTTTTCCTATCAACATCTTTGAGCATATCATTTTGAATCCTTGGCATATCATGGTTTATCCTTTCAAGGAGCATTATCTAAAAAGTTTTCCTTCTTCCAAAAAGAGAAAAAAGAGAAATGAAAAAAAATTTAAAAAAATTGAAAATGTGCCTCAGTGAAAACTTGGAAACAGGCACCTTGGTAGCAAAAGTAAAGAGAAATAAATTCATCCTATGGTGAAAACTACTTCCTTGTGGTGCCTTGGATAAGTACCATGATGAAAACCTGACAATCAAGCATCATGCGTAGTTCTTCTACATATTTCATCCATTTTGTCTTTTCTCTTTGATCTTGACAATGTTGATCTATACACGAACATTTGGCTATCTTGTGAGCTATTTTATGATGATCTTGCTTTCATTCCTTTCATGTTTAGCCTTCATGTCTATCTTCCTCCATTCATTTTTGCCTATTGCTATCCTTTTCCCCTTTGGTCTTGATCTAAAAGAAAGAAAAAAGAAAGAGTGAAACACGGTGCTATGAAGCCTCTTGACATGTCTACTCCTTTGGACTACATCCTATCTTTCTTTAGCATTACGCTTTTGTGACTTATCCTATGTTAGCCTTTCATTGCTTGTCCCAATGCACTTTACATGACAATTTTTCACTGGCTTGGGTATTCTTGAGGAGTTTTCCCTTGAGGATTTCTTCCCTTCATTCTCCTTCATTCTCTTATCTTCCATCTCTTCCACCAGCTTGCTACTCCCTCTAGTTCTCCACCTTGCTAGACATTGGGACTGCACGATATGATCTTGTTTAGGAGTTTGCAATGGAAAAAGATGCTATCAAATATACCAGTATCAGAACTAGTATCAAAACTAGTATCATAACAAGTATCAGAATGTCTACTGGGCCTACACCTTTCACTTTGGTTTATAGGTCTGAAGCGGTACTACCTATTGAGGTTGAAATCCCATCACTAAGAATCAGAATGCATGGTCTAGTAACTGATAATGACTACATAGTGTCTAGGTTGCAAGAACTTAAACTACTAGATGAGTGTAGACAAGTAGTGTATGATCATCTCAGACTATATCAGAAGAGAATGTCTAGAGGCTACAACAAGAAAGTCAGACACAGAGAATTCCAAGTTGGTGATCTAGTCTTGAGAGAGAATCCAAAAAATCAATCACATCAAGAATGAAAGGGGAAGTTTGAACCCAACTGGCTGGGTCCCTTTGTTATCACTTCTACTTTTGGCTCTAGTGCCTATCAACTCTCAACGACTAAAGGAGAATAGTTCTGAGAACCAATCAACATTCTCCATCTAAAGAAATTCTACGCCTAAGGCATTTAGTCTATGGTAAAATGTCTTGACAAAATCTTAAAAATCTGAAAAAGTCCTAAAAAAATGAACATCTTGGTGAAAACCTAGCAATAGGCACCTTGATGATTCACAAAAAAATCAAAAAATATCAAAAGTACAAAAAAATTGAAAAAATGAAAAATACAAAAAAATGAGAAAAAAGGAAAAGTGCCTTGGTGAAACCTGGAAACAGGCGCCTTGGTAGCAAAAATAGAATCTCTGCCAAGATGGTGAAAACTCAGCAAACGGGTGCCACTTGTTTCAAAATGCTCCATCTATTAGCGCAATCTTGGTCTTTCCCAGCTTTCAGTCTTGCTTTAGTTTGTACATATCTCCCGGTTTGTTTATGCATTTCTAGTTCTCAATAAGTCGGTCTATACACCAATCAGATCAAGCATCTGTATCCTATCAATGTTAAAACTTGGGGGCAATCAATGTCATATCCTATGTCCTCTAGTACATCTTAGATGACTCATATCCAGTCAGAGTCCTTTGAAGCTTCATTTGAGTCAGTCAGTCAGTCTTGTCTCCAGAAAAGATTTTGTATCTACAACAACGCAATCAAACTGAAAACTGAAAACAATCTATGCTTCATGCTTTTATCTCCTTGTATGCTTACTAATTCACATTGAGATTTCTGCATATTGTGGTCCCACAAGCTCTTTGATGATGTTCTTTTTAGGATTTAGAGAGTGATGACTAGGGGCATAATCTTTTCTTTGTCTTCTGCTTGTATGTGAAAATCTAACAACTTTGGAAATTATGGATTGAAATGGTGTCCGACTGTAAGAGCCTCTATCTCAAATTGGATGGCCATGCGTACTTCGACCATTGATACTCAAAAAATTCAAGAAAGTTTGATCTGACTATTATCTTTTTGAGTGAATTCTTTCTCCTACTGTGAAATGCAATCTTACCTAAGGATGTGAATGATAAAGGGTCACTATACGTAATTCACATTGGATTTAGAATGATCTCTTGACTGCTTGATGTGTTTGTAATGCAAGGCATATTCTGGTCATCATGATGTTTATGTTTTGATGCTTATACAAATTGCTATATCAAAATGGACATGATATTTAGGTCATCCTGGCGTTTATGTCGTGGTGCTTATATCTAATCTGACATTCTGAAAATAAAATCAATATTTATATATCCATGGTTTCCTAATCAGTGGGTGTTGTATTGATTCTTACGCATACAAATCAATATTCATATGCCTATGGTTTTATAGCTAGTGGGCATTGTATTGATTTATCCGGTTACCTAAAATTTTAATGATGATAAAAAATTGACACATGATCAGTGACTAGGTCCTAGGTCCTAGGTCTTAGGTTGCATTTCATACTGCATGTCTCTTTGCATTTTTGCATGTTTACATGATCTCACAATGGCTAAATGAACTTCAATGCTTAAACAATTCTCCACTTGTCTCTTTAAATCTAACAGAGAGTTGAAACCTAACACAAAGGTTCCTCCAATGAAACAACAAGTAGAATCCTTTTTCGGGGTCAAAATTGAAATCTAAGATCATTCATATTATTAAATACTTGCACAATTGACCTTCCATCATCACAGAAATCCAGTATTCAACTTAACTGATTATCTTACATCAAACTATCAAAATTTCAACTTGGTCAGCCATGGTCAACTCATGGTTTAACCTAGTCAAACTTGGTCTCCAGGACCTCTAAACAATGCAGAACACGTTCTCGAATGTGTATAACTACTTCTCAAATCAATTAACATGCTTCTAAACCATTCAACACTAACTTTTCTTGTCAGATTTTGATTTTAATCCCAAAGGGGGCATGGTATTGCACATCATTCAAAGTCTGTAATCTAAATCTAAAATCATATCTTTATTGATATCATATCTTTCCTCAGTAATCAAGACAACAACCACGTCTAGTTGCGGATTCATCAAAAGACCTCATCGCTTGGGGCAAATCAATCATCACTCGGGGCATATCAGATTCATCAAGATCCATATCAATCTAATATTCTCTTAATCTTGTAAACTGTATCAGCTTTTCGTAACCATCAGTTCATTAGTGTTATTTCCTTGGTTCTTCGGTAACTGAAGGGTTTAGATGTGATACCTACATGATTCTTCTAAGGACAATCGAGTCTAGAATCAGTCACTCACTTCTTCGCAATCATAAGGTTCAGAATCAGGTGTTTTGATGATTTTGTTTCATTGGTTCATCGTTGCTATAGTGAACATTATCTTTGGTCGTTCAAGACCTAGCATCTTCATATCAAATTTAATCAGTTTTTGTCTCATATCCAAATTTTGGGCTCATATCAATATCAATTTCAATCAGTTTCAATATCAAACACATACTATCTTTGAACCACTGTGCTAGCACAACAATTCAAAGTGGGGAAAAATGTAATACCCCAAAAATGGGCTATAAGTTCATTAACCTCCTATATCGACACATCGAACAAAATCAACATCGAAGTCCTAACCTAAGGCACATCTAAACATCATCGAATCCTAATTGATTATCTCAAATTCTGCATCGGGGAATATTCCTAGCAATATTCCTATTTATCATAATTATCTTTAATTTAATGATTATTTGGCGATAAATCCTATTTATCCTAAAGTTTGATTAATTGAATATTTCTCAATATTTAATTAATTAGATTTAATACTGCCACTTAATTATTTAATTGAATTTAATTATATTTATTCCTAATTATTATTATTTAAATTTGACAATAAATCAAAATTCCTATCATTAATTGATTAAATTCTTATTTAATTAATTAAAGCAAGTTGTCAATTTTTAATAATATTGTTTTTGAATAAAAGTTTGATTAAATGATTGATTAACCCATAAATCAATTGTTTTATTTTTCAAAATCAGTTAAGTTGGAAATAAATCACTTTATTATTAAATTAATTCATATTAAAACATGCACAATCAAGAAAAGCAGATAACTATCAATTATCAATTAAAGCTAAACTCTATTTTGAGTTTATCTCTACTTTTGCATGTTTTTGTGAGTTAATTATTCATTATTTTTAGATAACTCAAAAATCAAGTTGAGTTTATTTGAGTGATTTATGACTTTCTTTCATGCACCTCCAAAGCCCTAGATTTCTATAAATCAAGGCTTCAGCTCTTCACAAATCATCTCATAATTTTGCGAGCTTACTCTGCCAAAATCGTCTACGAATTGCACAACTATTTTGAAGAATTAGAATTTGGAGAATCAAAGCTTACTGCGAATCAAGGCTATTGTGAGATCAATTTGGTTTTTACATTCATTTAGATTCTTTTTCATATCATTGTTGGATCAATTTCATATAAGTTCATTCTAGATTAGATTCATATCAAGTTTTCATTCTTATTGCATAGAAAATATAAAAAATATATAGATTAATTGCATTCATATTTCATATCAATTTTGCATTCAAATCCTTCATTTAGGTGTCGTTAAGGTCACTGATCTGGATAACAATCTGAGAACATCATACTCGCACCTATTAGAAGGCAGTAAATCACCTGGTTAGTTTAGCTTTCAATTCATTGCCTGATTTCATTTTTGCTAACCTCTAATATTTTATTGAAGTGTTGTGTCTACAGATCAGGTACAAAATTCACACACACATTTTTGGTGCCCAGCGTGGGGCCCTGAAATGGGTTTCCCTTCATTTCTATCAATTTTCTATCTTTTGAGGTTAAGGGCTTCAAGGGTTCTGGTATACTCTGCAAGACGTAAATAAAATTTTTAGCACTTTTTCTATCAAAACTATCCGTACATTGCAATTTTTAATTTCTGTCAGTACAGTTGTCGTACAAGTTTTGTCAGAAACTCATATCAAGAGATACCCACTATCGTACGATAGTTGATTTGATCGAGGCTCATATCATCAGAAAAACACTATCGTTTGAAAGCTCAATTGTCGTATGATCTAATACCCAATGTCATACGAGTTTCTAGACTGTCGTTTGGGAGGATACCCACTGTTGTACAATAGTTGATTTGTTTGAGAATCGTATCAGTAGGATCAAAGTGTTGTTTGGAGGTTCAACTGTCATATCATCATACACCCAGTGTCATATGAGTTTCTGGACTGTCGTTTGGAAGCAGACCCAGTGTCGTATGAGTTTCTGGACTGTCGTCTGGAAGCAGACCCATTGTCGTACGAGTTTTGGCACCAATTTTTCATTGTCATTTCCTTTTTTAGGGTAGTTTGTCATATTTGGTTTTTAGATTTCGACTAACGGCTAATCTTAACAATTGAAATTCTCTATTTTTGATTGACTCCTACTGGTTTTGATTGGAAAAAGTGCAAGAATTGCTAAAAATAGGTAAAAATCTACTAAGTGCGTTGTGAGGAATTTGGGTAATCTTCTCAGTTGATAAGACTTCAATTTTGGATCTAAAAATGAACATCTCATGTGTCTAGCTTGAGTGACTTTTATTGCTTTCCTATCACAGACTTCATTTGGGCTATAAAAATGAACATAGTTTGCTTTCAGCATCTTTGTTACACATAGTAATTAGGCCCCATGAACACTATTTATGGATCTTAAGAGAGTGGGTTTCCAACGAAACTCTTCTCAATGAAGGATCCCTTGTAGGTGGAGAAGATACTGAGGGAGTCTCACGTTCCACTAGATCCGTGTGTCTTCAACTTTTGATTGAGGCATTCTCTCTTCGGAGAGGTTGATAGATCATAAAGGGTTGACGTCATAGATCTTTGTGAGATAATCTTGGTCTTAGCATGTCAGATTAATCTGTATGCTTTGTTTGGGTTAAAAGTGAAAAGGCTAGGGGATTATGCTCTACTTCCTTTTTGGATAGTACCAGAAACCCAAATCCTTGAATCTAGAACTAGTCTCTATGTGGTTTATCTTGCGAGTCACCTTTAGAGATGGTTAACCATAGTGGACATTCCCTTAATTGGGTCAACCACATTGACAGAACCTCAAGCGATAATAGCCATTTTCACTGTGGTAGTGACAATCGCTATATAAATGTCCTTGTGGAAGAAATCTTCACAGGTGTGGTTCATTGTTGGGTTGTCAGATCTCCCTAGCAGCTCCTGATTGATTAAATTCTCAGACTGTGTCAAAACCATGGTGCGCTGAGATTAGAGTTCACCCCTTTGGATCATAAAAGTTGCAGAGTCAAACCATTACTAAAAACCCTAGAGAGGCCAAATTTTCATTTTTCTAGGGTATATGTGCGTCATTGCAAAACATTTTGGAACATACACAATTAGCACTTCTGAGGATTAGAATGAATAAAATCACTTGATTGTCCATGCGCAAGGTTTCTTTTGCCCTTGTTCATTATTTTCAGACATGCTTGAAATCACTTGCTTGCTATTTTACGTACTTGTTTATCTATCTGGTTATTGAAAGTGAACAAATCTGTTACAATCCTTGAATCTGGACAGTACAATTTGCAAACAATCTGACACGTAAAACCCTAAATTTGCAAAATTTGAAGTGAAATTCCTTTCTAGAGTTAGAAGTCATCTCAGGAGGTCAGAAAGTCATATGAGTTTTTGTCAAATGTCATTTCATCACTGCCTAACTATTGTATGGTAAGGAACCCAGTGTCGTATGAGTCTTTCTGCCAGTCAAATTCAAAAAGTCAAATCCTGCTAGCAACTGTCGTTCGAGTTTTGCAATTGTCGTATGAGCTTTTCAATTGTCATTTCATAGCATACCCACTGTCGTACGATTTTGCAAACTGTCATTTGGAAATTTTTTGAAAAGTTGTCAGAATTATCAGATACTTAGCTTTTTTAGCCTATTTCCAGAATCTATCAAACAAATCACTATATCAGGAACAGAGTAGTAGCCATTGAGAATCAATACACATGTTTCACAGAATCAGTACACATGAGGAAGAAATTTTAATCACAGCTATGATGAAACAGATGCATGCCATGCAAGTCAAACTTAACAAACTTGAGAAAGAAAAGGAACCTAAAGAGTTCTCCATGGAAGCTCTATGTCATTTTCCATTTGATAAAGACTTGTACATGTCACCATGCCCCCAGAAAGAATGTGAGCAATGTGACAATCCTTATGATACCTCTTCCATAGAGAGTGACATGCCCATCTTTGAAGACTATGATGACTATGATGATAGACAATGTAATGATACTTATGACACCTCTGTTCCTAAGAATCCTCCTCATCATGTGTTCTTGCTTACTACAAATGGGCCGTCACATTGGATAGATCATGATGGTGATCCATATGATTCTAATTTTGAAAGAGACTTTGATGATTTTTGTGAACAATACCTAGATGATACATCTACTTCTATTGAGGAATATAAAATGTACCACTTTGATTTAAAACGTCAATACTATAAGGATCTCTCTTCTGAGAATTCTCATGCTGAAAATAAAGATTACACTCTCAAGAAAGATCATGTTAGTGCTAAACCTTTGTCTTGTGATGGTTCCCTTCCATCCCCTACTTCCTCCAATACCCATATATTTCCTAAAGCTTCTGAGTCTTCCAAATCTTTCACAAGTCCTTCATCTACCAAAGGTCCTAATACTTTTCATGCAGTTTCCTATAGTTATCCTCAAGAGATACCTCTTAAAGAAACTAAAGCTAACCTTCACTTGGCTGAAAATAATTTCAATAATGCTAAACCCAAAGAGCCTAAGCCTTTATATGCTATAATGCCTACTTCAGCTAGTCCTCCACCATCTCTTCCAAAGTCTTCCATACAATCCCAACATGCTTCCTTGTTCTTAGAAGTGGCTCCATGTCAAGAGGACTCCAAAAATGATAAAGAAAAGAACTTAAAGAAAGATCAAGATCAAGAAACCTCCATGGCATCCAATCCTTTTCATGATGTCTCTTATCCATTCCATGGCTCTTTTGATCCTACACACCCTTGTTCATGCATTCCACCATGTCTTAAGTCTTCTCCTAAGCAAGATCACACTACTACTTACACTGTTGAGCTTATTGATAATCAAAATAACCTTACTACGCTTGTGCTTTCCAAAGATGATACTTCCATTAAGGTTGGTAAAAATGGTGTTGTTACTTCCAATTTTAAGCCTATTGAAAATCAAGAAAAAAATTGTATGCTTGTGCTATCCAAAGATCCTTGTCAAGATCAAAGTCTTCCATCTTCTTATTCTACCACTCCATGTTCACTTCCACTTTCTACTCTTCCTAAATCTTTTCAAGCTTTGAACAATCCTATCAAAGAAGGTGCTCATATTCAAGATGTCCAGGACCCTATTGAAAATCCTAATGCTCACTCTAAAGATTCTGATGTCCTTGGTTGTCACATAGATGATGATGAACTTATTGATTATCCTTTTGCATTTTCCACGTCCATCCTTGGACCTCCTCCACCAAAAATAAGGGCTTCACACCTTCCTTCCATCTTGGGCCCTTATGTCCCTTCACTTTACCCTCCTAACTCTCCTAATTCACCATCCATCTTGGGTCCTTACATACCTCCATCTCCCATCTTTCCTCAATCAACATAGATGCATACCCTTGAATCCTTTTCATCCATCCACCCATCTAAACCAGTTATATCCTCCTTCTTCCACAAGTCCCAAGTCCTTTGGAAGTAACTTGAATGTTAAATACAAGAAAAAGAAGCAATACAAGAATCCATCAAAAAAAAAGATCACCATGTCTCCTCTAATAGACATGGAAACATAAAGTCAAAAGAGATATCTAAGAAAAAAACTATAAGACAAATATGGGTTCCAAAATCCATCATTGAAGATATTCTCTCTAGATCATCAAAAGGAAATAAAAAGCCTACGACTATATGGATTCCAAAGTCTCTCTTAAAAGAGTCTGGTGTTGAGAAAAAAGTGAAATTGACATTCAAGCTTCCAAAGGCTTCCAGTTCATCTCCCTCCAAAAATATTCTTCCATTCCATGTGCCTAAACCACAACCTCTACTATCCATTCGCCATATTCCTTCACGTATTCCTTCATTCACATTTCCTCCATCCTCTCACCACCCTTCAAGGTGTGTGTTGATGTTGATCTTGCCTTCCTTTCCATCTACCCTTTCACAGTCCTTCCATTCATTATCCTTCTACCTCCTATCCTTTTTCCTCACTTGCCTATTCCTCCTATCTTCCAACCTCACTCGCTTTACATAAAACCTTATCCTCCATTTTCCTCTTCCATCTTCTTTTTTCCTATCAACATCTTTGAGCATATCATTTTGAATCCTTGGCATATCATGGTTTATCCTTTCAAGGAGCATTATCTAAAAAGTTTTCCTTCTTCCAAAAAGAGAAAAAGAGAAATGAAAAAAAATTTAAAAAAATTGAAAATGTGCCTTGGTGAAAACTTGGAAACAGGCACCTTGGTAGCAAAAGTAAAGAGAAATAAATTCATCCTATGGTGAAAACCACTTCCTTGTGGTGCCTTGGATAAGTACCATGATGAAAACCTGACAATCAAGCATCATGCATAGTTCTTCTACATATTTCATCCATTTTCTCTTTTCTCTTTGATCTACCCATAAACTAAAGTGAAAGGTGTAGCCCCTATAGGTGTTCTGATACTTGTTCTGTTAATTGTTCTAATACTGATTCTTATACTAGTTCTGATATTGGTTCTGATACTTGTTTTCATACTTGTTCTAATACTGGTTCTGATACTTATTCTGATACTTGATAGCATCTTTTTCTATTGCAAACTCCCAAGCAAGATCATATCGTATAGTCCTAATGTCTAGCAAGGTGGAGAACAAGAGAGATTAGCAAGCTAGTGGAAGAGATGGAAGACAAGAGAATGAAGGAGAATGAATCTAAGAAATCCTCAAGGGAAAACTCTTCAAGAATACTCAAGCTAGGGAAAAATTGTCATGTAAAGCACATTTGGACAAGTAGTGAAAGGCCAGCATAGGATAAGTCACAAAAGCATAATGCCAAAGAAGGAAAGGATGTAGTCCAAAAGAGTAGACATGTCAAGAGGCTTCATAGCAATGTGTTTTACTATTTCTTTCTTTTTTTAGATCAAGACCAAAGGGGAAATGGATAGCGATAGGCAAAAATGAATGGAAGAAAATAGACATGAAGGCTAAAAAAGAAGAGAATGAAAGCAAGATCATCATAAGATAGCTCACAAAATAGCTAAATGTTCATGTATAAATCAACATTGTCAAGATCAAAGAGAGAAGATGGAATGAATGAAATATGTAGAAGAACTACGCATGATGCCTGATTGCTAGGTTTTCATGATGGTACTTATCCAAGGTCCCACAAGGGAGTGGTTTTCACCATAGGATGAATTTATTTCTCTTTACTTTTGCTACCAAGGCGCCTATTTCCAGGTTTTCACCAAGGCACATTTTCAATTTTTTTTGAATTTTTCTTTTTTTTTTGAATTTTTGGAAGAAGGAAAGCTTTTTAGATAGTGCTCCTTGAAAGGATAAACCATGATATGCCAAGGATTAAAAATTATATACTCAAAGATGCTGATAGGGAAAGGGAGATGGAAGACAAAAATGGAGGATAAGGTTTTATGTAAAGCGAGTGAGGTTGGAAGATAGGAGGAATAGGCAAATGAGAAAAAATGATAAAAGGTAGAAGGATTATGCATGGAAGGATTGTGAAAGGGTAAGTGGAAATGAAGGCAAGATCAACATCAAAACATACCTTGAAGGGTGGTGAGAGGATGGAGGAAATGTGAATGAAGGAATACGTGAAGGAATATGGCGAATGGATAGTAGAGGTTGTGGTTTAGGTGCATGGAATGGAAGAATATTTTTGGAGGGAGATGAAGTGGAAGTCTTTGGAAGCTTGAATGTCAACTTCACTTTTTGTTCAACATTAGACTCTCTCAAGAGAGACTTTGGAATCCATATAGCCGTAAGATTTTTATTTCCTTTTGATGATCTAGAGAGAATATCTTCAATGATGGATTTTGGAACCCATACTTGTCTTGTAGTCTTTTTCTTAGATATCTCTTTTGACTTTATGTTTCCATGTCTATTAGAGGAGACATGGTGATCTTCTTTTTTTGATGGATTCTTGTATTGAACATTCAAGTTACTTCCAAAAGACTTGGGACTTGTGGAAGAAGGACGATATGACTGGTTTAGATGGGTGGGTGGATAAAAAGGATTCAAAGGTATGCATCTATGTTGATCTTGAGGAAAGATGGGAGATGGAGGGATGTAAGGACCCAAGATGGATGGTGAATTAGGAGAGTTAGGAGGGGAAAGTGAAGGGACATAAGGACCCAAGATGGAAGGAAGACGTGAAGCCCTTTGTAGTGGTGGAAGAGGTCCAAGGATGGAAGTGGAAGATGCAAAAGGATAATCAATAAGTTCATCAACATCTATATGACAACCAAGGATATCAGCATCTTTAGAGTGAGCATTAGAATTTTCAATAGGATCCTCGACATCTTGAATAAGAGCATTTTCTTTGATAGGATCGTTCGAAGCTTGCAAAGACTTAGAAAGAGTAGAAAGCAGAAGTGAACATGGAATGGTAGAACAAGAAGATGGAAGACTTTGATCTTGACAAGGATCTTTAGATAGCATAAGCTCATAATTTTTTTCTTGATTTTCAATAGGCTTAATATTGGAAGTAACAACACCATTTTTACCAACCTTAATGGAAGTATCATCTTTGGAAAGTGCAAGTGTAGTAAGGTCATTTTGATTGTCAATAAGCTCAATAGTTTAAGTAGTAGCTTGATCTTGCTTAGGATAAGACTTAAGACATGGTGGAATGCATGAAAAAGGGTGTGCAGGATCAAAAGAACCCTAAGGTGGATAAGAGACATCATGAAAAGGAGTGGATGACATGGAGGGTTTTTGATCTTGATCTTTCTTTATGTTCTTTTCTTCATCATTTTTAGAGTCCTCTTGACATGGAGCCACTTCTAAGGACAAGGATGCATGTTGGGATTGTATGGAAGACTATGGAAGAGATGGTGGAGGACTAGCTGAAGTAGGGATTCTAGCATATGAAGGCTTAGGCTCTTTAGGTTTATCATTATTGAAAGTATTTGCAGCCATGTGAAGGTTAGCTTGAGTTTCTTTAAGAGGTAGACCTAGAGGATAACTATAGGGAACCACATGAAAATTATCAGGGCTTGTGTCGGATGAAGGTTCTGTGAAAGATTTGAAAGACTCAGAAGCTTTAGGAAATGTATGGGTATTGGAGGAAGTAGGGGATGGAAGGGAACCATCACCAGACAAAGGTTCAACATTAACATGATCTTGCTTGAGAGTGTAATCTTTATTTTCAGCCTAAGAGTTCTTAGAGGAGAGATCGTTATAGTATTGATGTTTCAAGCTAGCACGATGCATTTTATAGTCCTCAGCAGTAGTAGATGGATCATAATCAAGGCATTGTCCACAAAAGCCATCAAAGTCTCTTTCAAAATTAGAATCATATGGATCACCATCACGATCTATCCAATGTGATGGCCCATTTGTAGTAAGTAGGAACACATGACGAGGAGGACTCTTAGGAACAGAGGTGTCATAGGTATCATTACATTGTCTATCGTCATAGTCATCATAGGCTCCAAAGCTTGATGTGTCACTCTTTGTGGAAGAGGTATCATAAGGGTTGTCATGTTGCTCACATTTTGTCTGAGGGCATGGTGACATGTACAAGTCTTTATCAAATGGAAAAGAGCATAGAGTTTCCATGGAGAACTCTTTAGGTTCCTTTTCTTTCTCAAGTTTGTCAAGCTGGACTTGCATAGCTTGCAGCTGCTTCATCATAGCGGTGATTAGAGCTTCTTCCTCTTGTGTACTAATTCTTTGAGACATGTGTACTGATTCTCAATAGCTACTGCTCTATTCCTAACACAGTGATTTGTTTGATGGATTCTGAAATTAGGCTGAAAAAGCTAAATATCTAGCCATTCTGATAATTTTTTTTACCACTTTCAAAAAATTTCCAAATGACACTTTGCAGACTCGTACGACAGTGGGTATGCTATGAAATGACTGTTGTAAAACTCATACGACAATTGCAAGAAAGATTTTGACTCTTAGAATTTTTTGGCATCAAAACTCGTATGACAATGGGTTGGCTATCATACGACAGTTGGGTAGCAATGAAATGACAGTTGAAGATCTCATATGACAGTTGGGTAGCAATGAAATGACAGTTGAAAATCTCATATGACAGTTGCAAGATTTTGACTTTGAGAATTTGCTGGCATGGAAACTCGTACGACACTGGGTACTCATTCATACGACAGATGGGTTGTAATGAAATGACACTTGATGGAAACTCGTATGACTTTCTGACCTCCTGAGATGACTTTTGACTCCAAAAAAGGATTTTACTTCAGATTTTGCAAATTTTGAGTTTTCAGATTTGAATTGTTTGCAAATTTCAATGTCCAGATTTGAGGATTGTAACAGATTTATCCATTTTTAGTAACCAGATAGATAAACAAGCATGCAAAATAGCAAGCACGTGATTTCAAGCATGTCTGAAAATAATGAACAAGGGCAAAAGCAACCTTGCGCATGAACAATCAAGTGACTTATTCGTTCTAATCCTCAAAAGTGCTAATTGTGTATGTTCCAAAAATGTTTTGTAATAATGCAAATATACCCTATAAAATGAAAATTTGGCCTTGCTAGGGTTTTTAGTAATGGTTTGACTCTGCAACTTTTATGATCCAAAGGGGTGAACTCTAATCTCGACGCACCAGGGTTTTGACACAGTCCAAGAACTTAATCTTCAGGAGCTGCTAGGGAGATTTGACAACCCAACAATGAACCATACCCATGGAGCTTTCTTCCACAAGGACATTTATATAGCGGTTGTCACTACCATGACAAAAATGGCTATTACCGCTTGAGGTTCTGTCAACGCAATTTTCCCTATGAAGGGATTGTCCACTACCGTTAACCCTCTCTAAAGGTGACTCACAGTATGATACCACAAGGGGACTTGGCTCCAGATCCAAGGTTTTTGACATCTTTCCACTTTTAACCCAAACAAAGCAAGCAGATTAATCCGACACGCTAAGACAAAGTTTTGCTTCACTAAAGTCTATGATGTCAACTCCACATGATCTATCAACCTCTCCAAGGAGAGAATGTATCAATCAATAAGAGAAGGCGCACTAACCAATTTTGATTCACCAAAGCTCGTGATGTCAACCCCACGTGATCTATCAACCTCTCCAGGGAGAGAATGTATCAATCAATAAGAGAAGATGCACTAACCGAGTTGAATGTGAAACGCACTAAGTATCCTCCCTACCTACAAGGATTCTGTCATCAAGAAAGATTTCACTGGGAATCCAATCTCTCAAGAATCACGAATAGTGTTCATAGGGCCTAATTACTATGTGAGCACAGATGTATGTTTCCAAAAGCAAATCTATGAAAAGTACCCAAAAAGCAAAAATAGGAACACTTAACGCTTAAAGCGAATATGAGATGAGTCCACAAGGTGGAACACTTAACACTTCACACAAGCTAAAAATGAGTCCCCAACTTAGAAAACAAGTGAGTTCCTAAAAGCACAAAAGGGTTGCCAAGTGGAACACTTAATGCTTCTGTCCTGTTGACCCCTCCCCTTTATGGCGCTGAGATTGCAACCACAGGGCGGAATGAGGGGCTGGAGGATTAGCGAATCCAATAACCCAAGATAGCAATCAAGATCAATCACAAGTAATCTAAGACTGCCAATAAATACCTAAGGTGTCACAACCTAGTATTCAATTATGCAAATTCATAGAAAAAGCATGCAAAGAAACACTCAAGCTAAAGACATGAGAGATTTATTTTAAGGCAAAATTGAAATGTTATTAGATGAAGGAGAATACCTGGGATCCTTGCAACATGCTTAGTAGACTTTACCTGATTTTTAACAATTCTTGTTGAGCTTTTCCATGCAAGCAAGTGATGAACTCTCCAACAAGCAAACAAGCAAACAAGATGTGCAAAATATATCCAACTTATGAAAATCATAGGGTTAGTTCAAAAAATCAATTATTATTAGAAATAATAACCAGCAATTAACCCAAATGACAACTCATATCATTCATTGAACCATGTAAAAAAAAAAGTGCATACCCATCACAAAACTTTATTTTTTTTTGCTGCATTTGACCTAGTCAACAAGATTTAATTTTTTTGATATGATTTTGGCCACAAAAATAGAAATTCAGAATAGAGACCCCTACTAAAAAATAGAGAGCTTTCCAAAAATGTAAAATTTTTTAAAAAATCTCTTCATTTGTGCCCTAGAGACCTATTTTATCAAAATAGACCAGTTTTTATAAATTAACTATTTGAGCTATTATATTGTGTCAAAATTTAAAACACAAAGAATAAACCCCCTATAGAATTTAAAGAGCTTTCTGAAAACATAAAAATTTCTAAAAAATATGTTGATTTGTGTTAGATATTAATTTTTTCTAAAATTTTAAGAAAAAATTATTAAAAATTCAAAACATCTCAAAAAATTCTAAATTTTTTACTATAGCTTCTTTGATATGTGTCCAACCTACAAAACAATTTTTAGAGAAAAACTCCAAGCCGTTTGAGAGATAAAATTAAATCTTTGAAACTTTAGGGCTTTAGCTCCCCCAAAAAATCAAAACTACCATGTAAAGGTGGGTTGCCCCACGATGGGCACCAGAGATGTGTGTGTGAAAACTGTACCTGATCTGTAGACACAACACTTCTATAAAACATTAGAGGTTAGCAAAAATCAAAATCGTGTAAAATTGAAATCTAATTTAACCAAGCGATTTACTGCCTTCTAGTAGGTGCGAGATTAATGTTCTCAGATTGTTATCGAAATCAGTGACCTAGACGACACCTAAACGAAGGATTTGAATGCCAAACTGATATGAAATATGAATGCAATTAATCTATTTTTTTTTCGGTATTTTCTATGTAATAAGATGAAAAATGATATGAATCTATGCTAATATGAAAATTGATATGCAATGCTAATCTAGAAATGATATGATATATGAATCTAAATGAATGCAAAACAAGATTGATCTCACAAAGGTGTTGATTCGCAAGAGCTTTGATTTTCCCAATTCCAATTCTCCAACGTGATTGTGCAAATTTTGTGGATGAATTATGAAGAGCTGAGCCTTGGTTTTATAGAAATCCAGGGCTTTGGAGGTGTATGAGAAAAAGCCATAAATCACTCAAATAACTCAGCTTGATTTTTGAGTTATTTTTAAATAAAGATAATTAAGTCACGAAAATCATGCAAAAGCACAGTTCAACTGGAATTAGAAGTTTAGATCAACTTTAAAACTCAAAAAGATGTTGAGTTTCAAAAAGCTAACAACTTGCATTGATTTTCCAATTTGAGTTTAACTAGTCCTTGAATGTGCACATGGATAATTATGATTTAATAAATAAATAAAGTGATTTATTCTCAACTTAATTGCTTTTTGAAATAAAATAATTAATTTATGGGTTAATTAACTATTTTATCAAACTTTTATTAAAAGCTATATTATTAAATAATGACAACTTGCTTTAATTAATTAAATAAGAATTTAATCAATTATTCATAGGATATTGGATTTATTGTCAAAATTAAATAATACAATTAATAATAGATAGAATTAAATTTAATTACACAATTAAGTGGCAAGATATTAAATCTAATTAATTAAATATGAAAATATTCAATTAATCAAACTTAGGATAAATGTGATTTATCGCCAAATAATCATTAAATCAAAGATAATTAAGATAATTAGGAATATTGCTAGGAATATTCTCCGATGCAGAATTTAAGATAATCAATTATGATTCGATGATGTTTAGATGTGCCTTAGATTAGGACTTCGATGTCGATTTCATTTGATTTGTAGATGTAGGAGGTTAATGAACTTATAGCTCATTTTTGGGGTATTACAATCGTGACCCTAATGCACCTAGGGTTCCTATTGGCAAGCCACATGTGGATCATGTTACTATTACTTCTATTGTGAGGGAACATGTAAAGGCAGACACACTAGGCACGATTAGTGCTCTGACATAGACTCTCATTTAGTGTGCCATTTGTTTAGTTGAGGGTGACCATGGTCAATCTTCGAGGGGGTATATTTGTCGGTCATGTGGATGCTTGTGCACATTTGGTACTACCGAGAGAGAGGAAGAGGATCTTGGAATGATGACTGATAGTTTTCTAAATATGACATTTGGCATTGACACACAGGTAAATATTTCCATGTTCATTAAATTGCTTTGATCATATTTCATTTATAAAAGAATAACTAATTAATTTAGTATCTATTGATTATGATGAAAATTCAGGTTAAGAGTGTTAGTGGCGGTGGCAGTGGCAATGATCCTCATGTTCCCTTCTACACATCATCGTCAATTCCACAAGTATGTATAGAGTAAAACATTTTAATTAATATATTTGATTATTATGTAATTATATGAATAATTGTATCATAACTTATTATGCATGTCCATTAGACGTTCACTGGTGGACCATCGATGTTCACAACAAACAATGAAGGGCATCGTGCCACTTTCCTTGAGGTATATGTATTTTCATGTTAATTTGATTTACTTGATCATATTTAATTAATAAATGAATGAATAAGTAAATTACTAGACAAATTATGATCAAAATTCAGAGGCACGATGATCACATTCTTTCACCTGGCTTTGTGATGTCACCATTGAGTCCACAGGTATATATGTAATAATGCATTATAATTAACATGTCAGTAGTACATTCTTATATGAATGGTTATCTTATAATTTTCCATGTACATGTGCACTAGTTGAATGTTGGAGCTTCAACATCGACACCGCAAATCAAAGGATGTGGTGGAACCTTCACGGAGGTATCATTTACTCATTAGTAGGGTTGTAAAAAATATATGTAATCTTGATAACTACATAATAATTTTTTTGTTTCATTTTCAGTTATTGACATCAGAGACTCCTCCTTCTATCCGTGATACTTTGGATCGTGGAGTAGCTACAGCAGTAGCTAGTTCTGAAGCATTGATTGAGGTATGAAAGAGATCACTTAATTTTAATAGTTTGTATTGAATTTTATGATGATATTCATGTATGTATTTTAATTATTATTTTGATCATTATTGTAGGGACTTATTACTCCAAATCATCAACATGTGCCTTCGGTGGATGTACATAGTGACTATTTGCTAGCAGTAAGCGAATATTCAATTTTATGTCATTGTATAATTCAATTTTGATGTATATTAGTTATTGATGCTTTTTTTTTATTAGCTTGAGCTACAAAAGAGTCTAGATAGAAGGATGGAAGACTACAACATCCACTACATCTCCATTGATGTGACGATAGAAGACAGCTCAGGATTTGTTTTCTTCCTTTGGTGGGAAAGGACTAGATTAGGGATATGGATTATATGCATATATGGCATTAGTGGAAATATTTTTTATATATTGTATAAGTGATACATTGTACATCCATTTGGATTTGAGAAATCTAGTTTAACTGTATTGAATATATTCAATGTATGACATTATTGGACATATATATTTGGCTTCATTCCCTACGAATATATATTTTTTATATTTTAGGTATGCAATTCATGTGTTTGGTGTATTGATGTATACTAATTTATGTTTATGTGGATGTCTTATAATTTGTAAATTTCCCATGTCTTATAGTTATGCTTGCATGTTTATCGATGTATATTGTTACTATCACCCTAAGGAGACTAACTCGACAACATTCACTATCACCCTAAGGAGACTAACTCAACTCGAGGATTCTAAAAACAACTTGGAATCCACTCAAGGAATTAATCTCACTCAAGGATCTAGTTGAGTTCTCTGAGTTTTTACATCAATCCCACAATCATACTACTCAAATTCACTTCCTTGTTTCCTTGTTCCAATGCCTTATAGCACCAACTCTATCCTAGGTCACCTAGTGCACCTAGTGCCTCCACCACACCAAAACTCAAACCAGACTTCACACGCTGATCCTAACACCTTATATCATCTCAAAATGCTATATTTTCCATGTTACAACTTCCCATTCAATTCAATCAACTCATCTTTCACCCTTCCTCTTCTATAGCCCTTCTAGGCCTGCCTAGTAGTCCTCCCAACACTGAAATCAGCAATTTACTCCCAAAATCCCCAAACAACCTAGAATTTTTTTTACATTTTATAGTACCCTTTTTGGAGTTACTAAATTGATATCAATCTTAGAATTTAACTCTTTGACTGATGAAGACTTCCTTCACCCCCTAACCCTTCAACTAGGCCTAATTAGCCTCACCTAACAAAGTAACTCCTAGAACCACTAACTTCCAAGAATCCACAACCCAAAAAAGTCTTGATAAAGGATAAAAGATAACCAATTTTCAACTTAGTTTTCCCATACTCACCCATCTACACTCTCATTCAATAAAATCTCACTATTTGGGCTAGAAACCAAGGGTTTTGTAGAAAATACCCTTCCCTGCAACACCCAACCTCAACACCAGTTCCAACACCTTGTAATACATCCCAAAGGACCTTCCCATCCATCATCTACCCTCTCCAATCATCGGGTCACTTCCAGCCATGACTAGTGCTTACCTTCAACTCCTTTCACTATGATTTCACCAGGCCTATCTCTGTCTCTTCTCACCTTCTATTCAACTTCCCTACATTCAAAGATAGATCTAATACATACAATACATCAATGGAAATATCCCACCAAACCATAGTTAACACAGGGGTGGGAGTACCTTACATATTATGGAGGATTTAAACCTTTAACTTGTTGACTATGTTATAAATGCCAATCACTATCCTCAATAACAGTCAATTCCTTGACTGTAATAATAAGAAAAGTAATGAAATGAATGCAGAAATGTATAAATATAATATAAGACAATATTTCTATGTCACAACCTATCCAAGATCACATGGAATCAAACATTTATATTCATTGGTGTGTTCCCTATTCCACAGGACAGTCACAATATAAAGACATGACCTTGAATAGGTGAGGCAACATATGGAAAGGTTGTCATCTATTGACCCCAATACCAAGCCTATTTTGATCTGTGGTACCCTAATATTGGCAAGATTTATTTTATTAATAAGATTACTAGGGTGGATGTGGATGTGCAACCTTATGCTTTTACTACTAAGTCTCTATTTTTTGAGCATACTAATTATAAGTACTTGAGATATCAAGTTATTGATACCCCTGGTATTTTGGACCACCCCTTGGAGGATAGGAACACCATCGAGATGCTCAGTATTACTGCCTTGGCTCATTTGAAGGTGGTTGTTTGGTTTTTCCTTGATGTTTCAGGTTCCTGTGGTTATAGTATTGTAGGGTCCCTTAGTTGATAATTGTACCCCTGTACCAATCACTATCAATACCACAAGCCCTTTTGCATCTAAATACATATTTGCACTCATCCTACTTCTCACCCCAGAGTGGTCAGCGATGTTCAAATGATTGTGTGTGCCAAAAAAGGCTGTTAGTACCATTTAAACGACCATTCAAAGTTGTTGGAACAGACGGTTCGATGCTACGACCGACGGTTTGAAAGATATGCAATGTTGGCCATTTGAAGTGAGGAACACTATGAGTTTTGACATTGACTGAGAATGTTTTGCCAAATTTAAATGAAATTGAATCTTTGAAAATCGAGATTGACTATTGTAGGCCTTGGCAACATGCTCTTGTAGCACTTGACGACTCGATGATACCTCATACGAGCTCCAAGATATGACCCTGTAAAGATCACCGATTTCATACTGAAGGGACCTTGAGGGACACTTCAGCCCGTAGTCGTTGGCATTCAAATGACTGTGTGTGGAAAATGAGGCTACCCCTAGCATTTACTTAGCCATTTGGAGCTATTGGAACATATGGTTCGATGCTACGACTGATAGTTTTAAAGATACGCAATGTTGGCCATTTGAACTGAGGAACACTGTGAGTTCTAACATCGACAAAGAATATGTTTCCAAATTTAAATGAACTTGAATCTCTAAAAATTGAGACAGGTTATTGTAGGCCCCAAAAACACGGTCTTGTAGCATCTGATGGATTGATGCTACCACACACGAGCTCTGAGATATGACACAGTAAAGATCATCAATTTCATGTTGAAGGGACCTTGAGGGACACTTCGGCCTAGACTCGTCAGCGACATTCAAATGACTATGTGTGGAAAAGGAGGTTGCCCCTAGCATTTACCAGGCCATTCGGAGCTATTGGAATAGACAGTTTGATGCTATGACCGACGGTTTGAAATAGACACAATGTTGGCTGTTTGAACTAAGCAACACTGTGAGTTCTAACATTGACTGAGAATGTGTTGCCAAATTTAAATGAACTTGAATCTTTGAAAACCAAGACATGTTATTGTAGGCACTAGCGACACGGTCATGTAGCACCTAACAAATTGATGCTACCAAGCATGAGTTCCAAGATATGACCATGTAAAGATCATCAATTTCATGCTGAAGGGACCTTGAGGGACACTTCGGCCCAGAGTTGTCGGCGGTGTTCAAATGACTGTGTGTGGTGAATGAGGTTGCCCCTAGTGTTTACCTAGCCATTTAGAGCTGTTGGAATAGACGGTTTGATGCTATGACTGACGGTTGGAAAGATACGCAACGTTGACCGTTTGAACTAAGGAACACTTTGAGTTCTTACATCGATCGAGAATGTGTGGCCAAATTTAAATGAAATTGAATCTCTAAAAATTGAAATAGGTTATTGTAGGACCTAGAAACACAGTTCCATAACACCTAACAGATCAAGGCTACCTCACACAAGCTCTGAGATATGACCCCGTAAAGATCATTGATTTCATGTTGAAGTGACCTTGAGGGACACTTCAACCCGAAGTCATCGACGGCCTTTGAATGACTATGTGTGGCGAATGAGGTTGCCACTAGTGTTTACCTGGCTATTCGGAGCTATTGGAACAGATGGTTTGATGCTATGACTGATGGTTGGAAAGATATGTAATGTTGGCCGTTTGAACTAAGGAACACTTTGAGTTCTGACATCAACCAAGAATGTGTTGCCAAATTTAAATGAAATTGAATCTCTAAAAATTGAGACAGGTTATTGTAGGACCTAGCAATGTGATCTCGTAGAACCTGATAGATCAATGCTACCTCACAGGAGATCTGAGATATGACCCCATAAATATCTCTGATTTTATGCTGAAGTGACCTTGAGGGACACTACGGCCTAGAGTCATTGACGAAGTTTGAATGACTGTGTGTGGCGAATGAGGTTGCCACTAGTGTTTACCCGACCATTCAAAGCTATTGGAATAGATGGTTCAATGCTACGACCGACGGTTGGATAGATACACAACATTGGCCATTTGAACTAGGGAACACTTTGAGTTATGACATCGACTAAGAATGTGTTGCCAAATTTAAACGAAATTGAATCTCTAATAACTGAGACAGGTTATTGTAGGCCCCAACAACATGATCTTGTAACACCTGATGGATCAATGCTGGCTCATACAAGCTCTAAGATATGACCTCATAAAGATCACTCATTTCATGCTAAAAGGACCTTGAGGCACACTTCAAGCCGGAGTCATTGTCGGCATTTGAATGATTGTGTGTGGTGAATGAGGTTTTCCCTAGAATTTACTTGACCATTTAGATCTATTGGAACAGAAAGTTCGATGCTACGACTGATAGTTGGAAAGATACACAACATTGGCCATTTGAACTGAGGAACACTTTGAGTTCTGACATTGACCGAGAATGTGTTGCCAAATTTAAATGAAATTGAATCTCTGAAAACTAAGATAGGTTATTGTAGGACCCAAAAACATGGTCCCGTTGCACCTAACGGATTGATGCTACCTTGTCTGAGCTCTGAGATATCACCCTGTAAAGATCATTGATTTCATGCTGAAGTGACCTTGAGGGACACTTCATCCTGGAGTTTTTGGCGGTGTTTGAACAACTATGTGTGGTGAATGAGGTTTCCCCTAGCATTTACCTGGCTATTTGAAGCTATTAGAACAGACTGTTCGATGCTACGATCGATGGTTGGAAAGATACGCAACGTTGGTCATTTGAATTGAGGAACACTGTGAGTTCTAACATGTGTTGCCAAATTTAAATGAAATTGAATCTCTAAAAAACTAAGACAATTTATTGTAGGACCTGAAAATACGGTCTTGTAGCACCTGACAGATCGATGCTATGTCCCATGAGCTCTGAGATATGACCCTATAAAGATTTCTGATTTCATGTTGAACGGTTTGATGCTACAACTGATGGTTGGAAAGATACGCAACATTGGCTGTTTGAATTGAGGAACACTATGAGTTCTGACATCGACCAAGAATGTGTTGCCAAATTTAAATGAAATTAAATCTCTGAAAACTGAGACAAGTTATTGTAGGACGTAGAAACACAGTCCTATAGCACCTGATGGATCGATGCTATGTCGCATGAGCTCCAAGAAATGACCCTGTAAAGATCACCAATTCTATGCTGAAGGGACCTTGAGCGACACTTCAGCCTAGAGTCATCAGCGACGTTTGAATAACTGTATGTGGTGAATGAGGTTGCCCCTAGCATTTACCTGACCATTCAGACTTGTTGGAATAGACGTTTCGATGCTATGACCAATGGTTGGAAAGATACACAATGTTGGCAGTTTGAATTGAGGAACACTATGAGTTCTAACATCGACCGAGAATGTGTTTCCAAATTTAAATGAAATTAAATCTCTAAAAATTGAGACAGGTTATTGCAAGACTTGGAAACATGGTCTCGTAGCACCTGATGGATTGATGCTACCTCACATGAGGTACGAGATATGACCCCATAAAGATTGTCAATTTCATGCTGAAGTGACCTTGGGGGACACTTCAGCGCAGAGTCATCAGTGGTGTTCGAACGACTGTGTGTGGCGAATGAGGTTTCCCCTAGTTTTTACCCGACCATTCGAAGCTGTTGGAATAGATGGTTCGATGCTATGACTGATGGTTAGAAAGATATGCAACATTGGCCAGTTGAACTGAGGAACACTGTGAGTTCTGACATCGACCGAGAATGTGTTGCCAAATTTAAATGAAATTGAATCATTGAAAACCAGGATGGGTTATTGTACGACCCAAAAACATGGTCTCATAGCACTTGACAGATTGATGCTACATCGCACAAGCTCCAAGATATGACCCTATAAAGATTACCGATTTCATATTGAAGCTACCTTGAGGGACACTTCAGCGTGGAGTTTTCGGCGGCATTTGAATGATTGTGTGTGGCAAAGGGGGTTTCCCCTAGCATTTACTTGGCCATTTGGAGCTATTGGAATAGATGGTTTTATTCTATGACCGATGGTTGGAAAGATATGCAATGTTGACCATTTGAACTGAAGAACACTTTGAGTTTTGACATCGACTGAGAATGTGTTGCCAAATTTAAACAAAATTAAATCTCTAAAAATTGAGACAAGTTATTGCAAGACCCGAAAACACGGTCCTGTAGCACCTGATAGATTGATGCTACCTCACACGAGCTCCAAGATATGACGCCATAAAGATCACTGATTTCATGCTGAAGTGACCTTGAGGGACACTTCAGCCTGGAGTCATCGGTAGCATTTGAATGACTGTGTGTGGTGAATGAGGTTTCCCCGAGTGTGTACCCAACCATTTGGAGCTATTAGAATAGACGGTTCGATGCTACGATCGATGGTTGGAAAGATACACAACGTTGGCCATTTGAACTGAGGAACACTGTAAGTTCTGACATTGACCGAGAATGTGTTGCCAAATATAAATGAAATTGAATCTCTGAAAACTGAGACAGGTTATTGAAGACCCAGAAACACGGTCTTATAGCACCTAACGGATTGGTGCTACGTTTCACAAGCTTCAAGATGTGACCATGTAAATATTTCCAATTTCATGTTGAAGCTACCTTGAGGGACACTTGGGCACAGAGTCTTTGGCGGTGTTCAAATGAATGTGTGTGGAAAATAGGGTTTCCCCTAGCCTTTACCTAACTATTTGGAGCTATTGTAATAGATGGTTCAATGATATGACCGATGGTTGGAAAGATACGCAATGTTGGCCGTTTGAACTGAGGAACACTTTGAGTTCTGATATCAATTGAAAATGTGTTTCCAAATTTAAACAAAATTGAATCTCTAAAAACTGAGATAGGTTATTGTAGGACCTAGAAACATGATCTCGTAGCACCTGACAGATCGATGCTGCCTCATACGAGCTCCAAGATATGACCTCGTAAAGATTGTTGATTTTATGCTGAAGTGACCTTGAGGGACACTACGGCTCAGAGTCATCAGCGGTGTTTGAACGACTGTATGTGGTGAATGAGATTGCCACTAGTGTTTACCTGGCCATTCGGAGCTATTGGAATAGATGATTCGATGCTATGACCAATAGTTGGAAAGATATGCAATGTTGGTCATCTGAACTAGGGAACACTTTGAGTTTTGACATCAACCGAGAATGTGTGGCCAAATTTAAATGAAATTGAATCTCTAAAAACTAAGATAGTTTATTGTAGTCACCAACAACATGATCTTGTAGGACCTAATGGATCAATGCTTATTAAAATGATAAAGAACAAAATATGGAATTGTAGAAAATTGTTTAACTCAAGAGCTAGGAGTAAGGAAAAATATCATGAATTAGCACAAGAACTAGGAGCATACACCAAAAAATAAGCAAAGAGGAGACAAGATTTTGAAGGAGAAAAGCATAAAAAAAACCCCTGTGAATTTAATGAAAGTGGCAACAAATGCCTAAGAATGAGAGAGAGAGAGAGAGAGTGAGAGAGCAATGCTCATACAGTAATTGAGAAGAGGAAGAAATATCCTGAGAGAATGAATGAGAAAAGGAGAGCCATCTCTTTTAATAGAGATGTGAGAAAGGAGTTACATTGTAACTCCCATTTCTGTGTATGCCACATTTCACTAGTGTGTGAGACAAGTGTAGGATTCCTCATAAGGAAGAATATCTATTTTCCTTAATAAAGAAAATTATAAATATTACATGTCCTCCCACTTGCACAAGAGGACAAAATACATTAGGATACCTTGGTTTATCCAATTAAATACATAAATAACCAAGGAAAGATTAAATTCTAACACCCCCCTTTAATCTTTACTTGGGGTAATTACATCAATAGGTATCAAACCCAAATGTTTACAATGAATTTGAGATATTTCTTTTGAAAGAGTCTTCACTAAGATGTCTTTGGCTTCATCATCTTGCATGTCTTCAAGTTGTGCTTTGGAGCTTGAATGCTACATAGGACTTTTGGCAAAGTGAATAGCATGTTCAGGAGAGCCCAAATCTTTAAGAGAATATTGAGATGCATATTCATTGCCATTGAAAAATAGAGGTGGAACATAATCAAAACTTGAGCCTGCATTAAGGCAAAAAACACTAGTAGAGTGCCCATCATTGGGATCACCTAGTGTTGAATCAGTAACACTTTGGAAAAAATCATATTGAGAATCATGAGGAAAATAATTAGAAATGCAATCTTCAGTTGCATAAAACAAATCATAATATGAATCGTGAGTCATTGAATTAGAAATGTAATATTTAGTTGCATAAGATAAATTTGTAGTGTAATCATCAGAATATGAAGCATCAAGAGGAGAGTTAATATAAGCATCATTATCATTAACCTCCACAATAATCATAGGATGAGTACTATCATCATGAATTTCATTTTGAATAATAAACATATCTTGCAAAGTAACATTAAGAAAGTTAGATATAATTTCTTCTTCTTGGTCAAACATATCATCAACATGAGAGCAAGGAGGAGTAAATAGATTATTACCATCACCATCAACCTATAACAAGTTATCTCTATGAGGAAAATAAGAAGCGAGGGGATCATCCCCAAAACAAACATCATCACAAGGGTCATCCCAAATAGGAATGTTATTCAAAGCATACATAATGTCACAGGGTGGAGTAGAGGTTTGGTGAGTTTGAAATGTATTCTCCAAGACATGCCAAGCCTGATGAGCCTCAATACAATCGGTGATAAGGTGATATAAGTCTGGATTTAGTGAGAATCCAATTAGACCAAATGCTTCCTCATCTTTCAACTGTCAGGAATCCTGGTTAGCTTGAGGCGCAGTGGAAGTCGGTTTCAAATTAGGTGAAGACACAATATCAAAAAGGTGTTGAGATTTTAGAAGATCATACATGTGAGGCCTCCAAACAGAATAATTAGAACTAGTGAGTTTAAATTTTGGCATTGACATAGACATGGTGAAACAAAATTACAATAGGAAGATAATATAATTATTTTTTTAAAAAGGGAAAAAGAAATTATTAACAAAACGTTACAACCTGCAAGAAAATTTTTTTAGACCTGCAAGAAATGTTAGCAAAAAAATTAACCGGGTAAATATAATGCTTGAATACACCACAGATAGGGAAAACCTGCCAGAAGAAAACTTAATACGAACAAACCAGAACTTCAAAGACACGAAAAGAGATCTACTACAACAATAATAGACAATGAAGAAGATTCAAAAAAAAATTTCTGAAGCACACAGATGAATGGAAATAACATACAGTGGAAATAACATGCAACAAGAGCCAAACAAGATTAAGATCCTACAAGTCCTTTTTTAAAACTCTAAAAAATAGATTAACAGAAACAACACTTACTCAGAAGATTGCGAGCTAAAAAATATGTTAAAATAGAAAATAATGAAGATGCGGCTTGCATAACCTTGCTTTATCTCAAACTTAAAAAAGAGAAGCAAAAAAAAAATAGAAAATAAAACTTTAAAGTTTAACTATGACACACAAACAAATGAAATCTTTTGAAAGGCTATGCAAAAAAAATAGAGATTTATAATGCAGACAACTTCATTTATCCAATTTATCTTTTAATGTGATTCAAAAAAAATACTTTGAAGTATTTTGCAACATGAAACTAAAATGCAATCTCTTAAACGCTTTTGATCACTGAGATCCCAGAGTGGGCAATGTGAAAGAAAAACACACTTGATCTAGATTCATGCAAAAGAAATATGCAATGGAAGCAAGCTGGTTAGAATGCATAGGCAGAAAAGTTAACCTAATCATCACCTCTTCTGTAGACAACCTGCATGCAACTTTTAATATAATGAAAGAAAAAAATGCTACAACAATAACATAGAAAATTTTACTAAAACAAAGAAGAGCTATCAAACCCACGAAACTCTATCTAGTAAACTCAAAAAATAGCGCAAGCAAAGAAGGGAGCGCAAGAGGCGAGAAGATGGGATTGATAACATGCATGCAAAACAAACACACAAACAAGCTCATGCACTTCAGGCGGTGCCTTTGTGTGCAAGGAGAGTTGAGCACTGCGTGGGTGACTACCGCTGTGGGAAGAAGTGGTGGAGGAGAAGTAGAGGGGGAGATGGCCGCAGAGGGGCGGGGAAAATCGTCTACAATAGCGGAAAGCTTGTCATGAAAATTATGTTGAGTGATTTATACCTTGCGCATGTACAACTAGTGAAGGCGGGAGATGGAAATGCCCTTGTGCATGCAGCGAAAACAATACACCACGGGAACTCGCTCAGCAAGTCCTTGTAACATAAATTTTTTTTTAACTCTGCTATGCAAATAGAAATGAAAAAACAATGCTTCACTCCTGATGGAAAAAACTATTGAATCAAAATATGAATGGAGTTTCACTCCTCCGTGGCGCTTCTCTGTTTCACAGCTATAGAAGCTTTGACACTCTTTACGAAACACAAACACCTTAAAAGAGATGAAAACTTAGAAATAAAGCATGCAACTCTTGTGGAAAAGAAACAAAGCAATGCAATAAACTTAATTGGGTCAGTTCTTTTCAAATTAAAAAAGGAACCGATAATTAAAAAAATGTTAACCAAATAAACAAATAATAATAGAACCATAAACGAGAACCAATAACTAATAACTATTAACAAGTTATTAGCACTACACAACAGAAGAGGAATGTAACATCCTTACTCAGGAAACCTAGAGATTAGCAAATTTATTTGAATTAACTTCAATGTAAATAACATCGAATAGAAAGTGCACAAACTGATCACAAATTTCAAACCCTTAGATTTTAGAACAAAACCTTTCGATCATCGATAGCAAGAAAGCAGCGATAATCTTTGTCCAGATTATGTTAGATTTTAGAATATTTTTGAAGACATGCTATATCTTCATAATCTCTTATTTTAGAATATAACATGCTATTTTTGATTATGCTATATCTTGATAATAACAAAAAAGAGATACACACTAAAGACGCAACATGCAAGAATAAAAAGAGCCACAATGAGACCATGCAACTACACAAACAAGCAAGAGTCAGAAAAAAAATGAAAACTAAACTAGGATAATCAAAAAAACTAATAACAGGGTTCGACTTTTCTCGGTGAAATGACAACAAGCAGAACTATGAAACAGAGAATGGGATGTGAAAACTAAACAAAGGAGTCAAAATGAAAGCAAAACTAGGAAACAAAGAGTGGTATTATCATGTCCAGAAATTTTAAGCAGCAACTGATATCTCCATGATAGCTTGATAATGTCAAGAATGGTTTCTACAAACCTTTCAGTTATCTAATATGCTATTCCCAGCTGAATATAGATGAATAAGAACACTTTGTAGTTAAAGAGAACTCTACGCACAACAAATAACACCACGAAACCATTGAACCTAATATAAGTATTCTTTTTTGGTTATAAATAGACGAGCTGAGAGAGAAGGTTCAACTGCAAAACTCTCAAATAAGAATAAAAGTTGAATGTTATTACCTCAACAACTTCAAATTTTTTGTACGCACACATATCAACAAAGTAAAAAGGTGCATGCAAGGAAAAAAAGTGATGGCAGATATGAGTGGTTATATAACTAAGAATCGAACCAAATCTTTGCTAGAAGACAAAACTTGCGAAATAAGAACCAAAAAATGACTAAAACTAAAAACACATGCAATCAAATCTATAATGACTAAATCTAATAATACATGAAACCCAGCTAAGGTGAGCCCCAACCAAGTACCTGCAACAAGATATTAGCAGAATAGCAAAGAGATCAACCGCATGCAAAGGAGATCAAACAAAAAAAAATGAAAAACACTATGCAATAGCAATACGACCCTCTAATGGAAACCGCACCTATGATCTTTCTAACAAATGAAAGAAGGTTGACTAAGAGCCCACGATACCGAAACAACACTACAATAAAAATCTCCACTGTGCTTTCGAAAACCAGCAAGAGAGTAGATGTTTTTTGAATACAACAGAAGCTCATGTGAATTTAATAACCAGGACGGTAACAACTCTACCAAGAATAGAGATCATATACGAAGCATGCAAAAAAAATATATGCAAGGAAGGATAATGCAGAATATATCGCTACAGATTGCAAGAAGAAATAACAAATACATGCATGCAAAGATACAAGAAATGAAATTATATAGAGAAACACATGCAATGATAGAAAAACCGAAATAGAGTAAAACTGACAATGCAATGAAATAATAACTGACAATGCAATGAAGATAAAAATGGCACTAAGTTGAGCTACAAGGTAATTATAGCAAATTTTTAAAAAACTACATGCAACCACAAAAAAATAGAAACAAATGATTATTGCAGCATAATAACGTTAGTGCAAATAAAGCAAGGCAAGAGGCCGATATATAAAAAAATTAAACTATTAAAAGTTTTAAATCTTTAAAAAATTAAAATAACACTAATTTTTAAATCTTTTTAGAATAATGAAAAATATAAATAAAGATATAATTGAATGTAGAAATTTTGATAAATATTATATTTATCAAACCTGCACAAAATACAATAAGGTTAAAATACTAACAAAGTATCTAGATTTTGAAAAACAATGAAATTGAATTAAATACGTAAGTAATAAATTAACCAACTATATAAATCGGGTTTGGTGGTAAACCAGCCAAACCAAAAAAAAAATTCAATTTTTTTACTTAAATAGGTTAGAATAAGAATACTAGCAAAATATAACTCTCTCAAGAGTCTCCAATTTGGAGTGCTCCAAAATATGGTAGCTCCTTCACTTGTACACTCAAAATGAAATTAAACCAACCTACTCTGATACCATGTTAAAATGATAAAGAACAAAATATGAAATTGCAGGAAATTGTTTAACTCAAGAGCTAGGAGTAAGGAAAAATAAAATGAATTAGCACAAGAACTAGGAGCATACACCAAAAAATAAGCAAAGAGGAGACAAGATTTTGAAGGGGAAAAGCATAAAAAAAGCCCCTGTGAATTTAATGAAAGTGGCAACAAATGCCTAAGAATGAGAGAGAGAGAGAGAGAGAGAGAGAGAGAGAGAGAGAGAGAGAGAGCAATGCTCATACAATAATTGAGAAGAGGAAGAAATCTCATGAGAGAATGAATGAGAAAAGGAGAGCCATATCTTTTAATAGAGATGTGAGAAAGGAGTTACATTGTAACTCCCATTTCTGTGTATGCCACATTTCACTAGTGTGTGAGACAAGTGTAGGATTCCTCATAAGGAGGAATATCTATTTTCCTTAATAAAAGAAATTACAAATATTACATGTCCTCCCACTTGGACTAGAGGATAAAATACATTAGGATACCTTGGTTTATCCTATTAAATACATAAATAACCAAGGAAAGATTAAATTCTAACAATGCTACCCTGCACGAGCTCTGAGATATGACCTCGTAAAGATTGTTGATTTCATGCTGAAGGGACCTTGAGGGACACTTACGGCCGGAGTCATCGACGGTGTTCGAATGACTATGTGTGGTGAATGAGGTTTTCCCTAGTGTTTACCTAGCCATTCGGAGCTATTGGAACAAATGATTTGATGCTACAACCGACGGTTGAAAAGATACACAACGTTGGCTGTTTGAATTGAGGAACACTTTGAGTTCTGACATCGACCGAGAATGTGTTGCCAAATTTAAATGAAATTAAATCTTTGAAAACTGAGATAGGTTATTGTAGGACCCAAAAACATGGTCCCATAGCACCTAACAGATTGATGCTATCTCGCACTAGCTCTGAGATATCACCTTGTAAAGATTGTTGATTTCATGTTGAAGTGACCTTGAGGGACACTTCATCTTGAAGTCATTGGTGGCATTTGAATGAGTGTGTGTGGTGAACGAGGTTGCCCCTAATGTTTACCCAGTCATTCAGAACTATTGGAATAGACGGTTAGATGCTACGACCGATGGTTGGAAAGATACGCAATGTTGGTCGTTTGAACTGAGGAACACTGTGAGTTTTGACATCAACTGAGAATGTGTTTCCAAATTTAAATGAAATTGAATCTTTGAAAACTGAGATAGGCTATTGTAGGACCTAGAAGCACGGTCTTGTAGTGCCTAACGGATCAATGCTACGTTGCATGAGCTCTGAGATATGACCTTGTAAAGATTTTTGATTTCATGTTGAAGCTACCTTGAGGGACACTTCAGCGCGGAGTCGTCAGCGGCATTCGAATGACTGTTTGTTGCAAGCAAGGTTTCCCCTAGCATTTACCTATCCATTTGGAGCTATTGGAATAGACAGTTCGATGCTACAACTGACGGTTGGAAAGATACGCAATGTTGGCCGTTTGAACTGAGGAACACTGTGAGTTTTGACATCGACTGAGAATGTGTTGCCAAATTTAAATGAAATTGAATCTTTGAAAATTGAGATAGGTTATTGTAGGACCCAAAAATACGGTCCCGCAACACTTGATGGATTGATGCTACGTGACACGATCTCTGATATATGACCTCATAAAGATTTCCAATTTCATGTTGAAGGGACCTTGAGGGACACTTCAGCCCGAAGTCATCGACGGTATTCAAATGACTATGTGTGGAGAATGAGGTTGCCCCTAGCATTTACCCAGCCATTTGGAGCTATTGGAATAGATGTTTTGGTGCTACGACCAACGGTTGGAAAGATACACAACATTGGTCGTTTGAACTAAGGAACACTATGAGTTCTGACATCGATCAAGAATGTGTTGCCAAATTTAAACAAAATTAAATCTCTGAAAACTGAGATAGGTTATTGTAGGACCAAGAAACACGGTCATGTAGCACCTGATGGATTGATGCTACCTTGCACGAGCTCTAAGATATTACCCCATAAAGATCACTGATTTCATGCTGAAGCGACCTTGAGGGACACTTCGGCTCGGAGTCTTCGACGGCATTCGAACGATTATGTGTGGTGAATGAGATTGCCCCTAGCATTTATCTGACCATTCAGAGATGTTGGAATAGATTGTTTGATGCTCAACCGATGGTTGGAAAGATACGCAATGTTGGTCGTTTGAACTGAGGAACACTGTGAGTTCTGACATTGACCGAGAATGTGTTGCCAAATTTAAACAAAATTGAATCTCTAAAAACTGAGATAGGTTATTGTAGGACCCAAAAACACGGTCCCATAGCACCTAACGGATCAATGCTACCTCACATGAGCTCCGAGATATGACCCCATAAAGATAATTGATTTCATGCTGAAGCGACCTTGAGGGACACTTTGGCCCGGAGTTGTCGGCGATGTTTGAATGACTGTGTGTGGAGAACAAGGTTTCCCCTAGCATTTACCTGGCCATTCGGAGCTGTTGGAATAGACAGTTTGATGCTACGACTGATGGTTGGAAAGATACCCAATGTTGGCCATTTGAATTGAGGAACATTGTTAGTTTTGACATTGACTGAGAATGTGTTGCCAAATTTAAACAAAATTGAATCTCTAAAAATTGAGACAGGTTATTGTAGGACCCAGCAAAATGGTCCCGTAACACCTGATGAATTGATTCTACCTTGCACGAGCTCTAAATTATGACCTTGTAAAGATCACTGATTTCATGTTGAAGTGACCTTGAGCGACAGTCCGGCTCAGAGTCGTTGGCGGTGTTTGAATGACTATGTATGGAAAATGAGGTTTCCCTTACCGTTTACCCAGCCATTTGGAGTTGGTTGAATAGATGGTTTGATGCTACGACCAATGGTTGGAAAGATACACAATGTTGGCCATTTGAACTAAGGAACACTATGAGTTCTGACATTGATCGAGAATGTGTTGCCAAATTTAAATAAAATTGAATCTCTGAAAACCGTGGCAGGTTATTGTAGGACCCGGCAACACAGTCTCGTAGCACCTAATAGATTGATGCTACCTTGCATGAGCTATGAGATATGACCCCGTAAAGATCATCGATTTCATGTTGAAGGGACCTTGAGGGACACTTCGACTCAAAGTGCAGTCTACCACCAGTAAATTAAAATATTTGCATAAAATTTGACTTGGATTAGTCTATGATGTAAGGATTTTGCCTTGGTTGTTATTTATCTTTCTAGAGGAAATTACTAGTGTTCTTGACAGTGACTGGATTTGGGGTCACATTCAGTGATCGGGAGAGCCCTATTTTTGCACCAGTCATGTAGTACAAGCACTAGAATTGAGTTTTTTGGCACGGGCTGGGAAATTTTTGTATATCAACATGCGATAGAGTTTGGGGATTTTTTAGTATTTAAATACATCTGTGGGATGTATTTCAAAGTTCAGATATATGAGAAGAATGGATGTGAAAAAGATATTTCTATTTTTCATTCTGAGAAGATCCAGAGTGATTTTGAGTCACAGAGGAAATGCCCTGATCCTTCCACAAGTGCTATTCCGACGAGTTCTGATCACTTGAGGGACATAAAATTATCTGTTGATTTGAAAATAAAATCAACAAAAGATGTTGAAAATGAAGTGAAAATTATCTCTATTATATTACAGTCTCCTATATTAGATGCAAGTCTATTTGACAAGGGTTAAAGGAGCCAATCTATTATTGTCTAATGGATATTTTGGGTTTCTGTGTTTTGTTACATTTTTTTTAATAACGGGGTTTAGATGGTTCTTAAGGTAATGTTTCTTATTTTATGTGAAAATTTGTTCTATAGACAACACCAAACACATTTGTAGATAAACTCAAATTACCAAGAGAAAGAAAAATGGTGACTCTTGTGGATCCTAACATAAGGGAATGGCCTATACGGTTCCTCAAAGATCTCCCTGAAGCTTCCTTGATTCATGGATGGAGATATTTTTCAATTTCTAATAATCTTGAGGATGGAGATGCTTGCATTTTTTAGCAGGTAGATGATAGTCCATATTTTCCCTATTGTCAAAAAATGTAGTCCTTACAAGTATTTTAAAGGAGGACAAGTGCATAATAGCCTTCCATCACCAATTTTCTAGCAAAGGCATCTGAACCTGAAAAGGGAAAATGTGTGAAACAAGGAAAATAACAGCTTCAAGGTAAGAAGGTAAAACCTAGTAATGGAAGCAAATGTATTAATCTGAATAAACCAAAATGTAAACCTTCTATTTCAGAGAGGGAGAAGTTGGAATTCATGTCCTAAATAAATTTAACATATGACTTAATGAATGAAAACTCCATCAAATAAATAAATAACACAATTACTAATTAATTAAATAATTTTAAATATATCACTATTTACAATACATGTCAACTAAAATCATCGACCCAACTTGCTCATAAATACACCTAGCCATTTCAAATCTCAAAAAATTACTGATTTGATATCTCACAAATAAAACTATTTGCCCAAAAATTCTCTTGCATTAAATGCCACCCCTCCCAACACAACAACATAGGACCAAAATCCATAATAGGTACAAAACATTCAATTCCTCACAAGCCCACAATCTCTTCAAAAGATATTGGGAGCCGGTGAAAAATCCTTGTACGTATGCTCTTAATTACCCACAAACAATGCTTTAAATCAAGCCTAGTATACAATCCAATCCCATCCCTGTGCATTTGAGAATTCTAAGAAACTTAACCTGCAAAAAATTCCAGTCAATTGTTCAAACAAGCATAAAATCCATGGCTCCAAAAGCTTCTAGGGCTTCCACAACTGTTAAAGCAGATGGTATGAAATGAGATAATGAAGTAAAGGCTTCTCCAAAGAAATGAAAAGAAAAGAAAGTGATGTTCAAGCCCACAAAGGATTCAATAGTCAAAGCCATGAAATCTGAGAATAAGAAGAAGAAGAAGAGGAAGAGAAGTGTAGAAAGTTAGAAGAGGTTTATATACAAGGTGTTGAAACAAGTGCATCCCTCCAAGGGAATATCCAGTGCTACCATGGATATCATGGAGAGCTTCATGATTGATATTTTTGATAAGATTACTCGTGAGGCTTCTTCTCTGCTAAAATATAACAAGATCATGACACTTTCCTCTAGAGAAATTGAGACTACTATCAAGTTTGTTTTGCCTGAAGAGCTGGCTAGGCATGCTGCTTCTGAAGGAAGTAAGGTTGTTACCAAGTTTTCTACTGCTCTGGGTTAGGTTTTGTTGGAATATTTTAGGTTTTTTGTACATGGTGTTTATGGTAGGCTTGTTTGGAGATTAGTGGATGATAGAGTTGCTTCTTTGGGCAAGGGCTAATTAGGCCTAGTTGAAGGGTTATGGGGTGAAGGAAGTGTTCACCAGTCAGGTCGTGAAAGTATGAGAATGATATCAACTTAGTAACTTTGAAAAGGGTATTTGAAAGTGTAAAAACATTGCTAGGTTATTTGGGAATATTGTGAATGAATTGCTGATTTCAAGGTTTTAAGGGCTGCTAAACAGGCCTAGAAAGGCTATAGTAGAAGAATGGAGAAGGATGAGTGGATATGAGTGAATGGGAAGTTGTAACATGGAAAAAGTACCATGTTGAGATGATCTAAGGTGTTAGGATTAGGGTGTGAAGTCTGGTTTGTGTTTTGATGTGGTGGAGGCACTAGGTACACTAGGTGGCCTAGGAGGGTACACTATCTGGATAAACCAAAATGTAAACCTTCCACTTCAGAGAGGGAAAAGTTGGAAAGGAAATGAGATAGTGCATCCTTGAATTAAGTTGGTTCCTTAAGGCTCTTACATGGCCTTCCAAGTATTATGTGCCTGCAAGTCATTGGCATAACATCATAAAGTTTTTTTTATTATTAACGAGAAATATTTTTACAACTCGGCTCAATAGGAGCACCAGAGGAAAGAGATGACCAGAGAAAACCTCTAGTATTTCCCCAAAAAATAGAAGAGAAAGGTTGTCATTAAATCTTACAAACTTCCTGTTATACATACAAGGTAATGCATGAGCAATTTACAGTCCACCCAATTTGCAATGCTATATAAATTTGACATCACAATATTTTGTATCTCCATTTACTCCAATGAACCAATTGGATCTACCCTACCCTTGATTGTCTCAAGTATTGCCTCGTGGTATGACTCACAAACCTTCCAAAGAGTTTTATTATGCGGTCTTCCCCCATATCTGATCATGTGGACATTTGATGCAATGACGAGGTTTGAATAATGAAGAATCTTTCTATGTGTCTCCCAATCCTCAAACAACCACAACTTAGGGTACTTCATAGCATACCGTCTAAGCTATGTACCAGTTACAACCACTACTTCTATAGGGTATTCTAATTCTTCACCATCGATAACCGAGTGATCCAATTTCTTTTTTGCCTCAATACAACGACACAAATAATAATTTTTCCCTTCATTGTCTTTAGGTGCAATAAAAGTAAAAACATGGCCTGTAATGATATAAACATAATGAGGACATTAGTTTATTAAATATTTATGATAAAGTACTAAATTTGAGGTATGTGGAAAATTTTACCTGGTTATACTAGATCAGATAAGTGATCAAAGTCAATGGATGATTCCATTTCTGTTAGTTGTAGTGATTCATGGGGATGATAGGAGGCAAGTGGACTCAAAATGTGTATATCATTCATCTAATGAACAAAAGCACGCCATATGTCATGTGTCGATACTCCATGAACCTACATTACAACTTCTAAAAGAGTGTGGCTCACTCGATCCTATCAATGTACAACAATATTCATATGGTGCAATGTTAGTTTCATCCATCAACCAAAAAAATATACGAACCCTAGATTCACCTTCATTACCTAGACCCATTGTAGCATTACACCACTAGACAATACATCCCACATCTGACAATGTTGCTTTCTCTTTGTAATTTAATTATTCACGTGCTAAGGCTCTTTTAATACATGCACCTGCACCATCGTGCTCTCCCTTTCCATGACCAGCCTCTGTGAAATTCCACATTTATTGAATTCCAATAATCTTATGCATCTTGCACAACCAATAAAACATCCGAGAATTCTTGAATTGTGATGCACAATTATCTGACTGGCATATGATATGTTGATGATATTTTGTGCCCTTGTTTGCCAAATTACCATTAAATAGTTGAAAGTAACCATGTACAAACTCTGTAGAATGTGAGCAATCATCGCTGATATAAAAATGATACTCCCTCAATATCTTCATGTTCTCCTCTGTATTGTCTGGTGCATGCATGAATGCTATATGAACAAATATAGCAACCTATTGAGAGTTGTAATACTTTGCTTGCACCTCATTCTATGGTTGTAGTATGTAGTTATTTGTGAAGTCCACAACTAAAACAATGGTATCAAGTGGGAATGTGTCCTTGCACAACTTGAATTTCATATCCAACCATCGTGCTCTATGTGTATGCCTTGCATACTCATAAATAATTTTTTTACAAAAAATATCCATGAACTGATACACTGGAATTTTTTCAATTACTAAATCACATATTTTAGCCTCTTTTCCATCTTTTAGATTGTATGTCACGGTCTTAAATTTTCCAAATTCCACTATTTCATTACCAATTGCACGCGTACTCTCCATATGTTGACAAATTGGCAAATGTCGCAAACCTCTGCAATCTATGCATGTACCATTCAAGCATGAGAGCTTGTAAAATTGTTGACCATCCACTCTTTCACATAAAATGGTAGATATTAATTCCCTTGAAGATCTAGGTGGGATATTTATGTTACAATCCTTCAAAACATTGTTAGAGTGCAAATCTACAAATATATTCCTATAAACTTCAAAATGGTTAGAAAATTCAATATGTACCCTACAACAACAAGTTGTGCATGTGTGATTTATCTTCACATAAAAAGGTTTACACATTTCAAAACATCTCTGACTAATTTTAATTTGAGGATACATATGCATAAATTTTGCAAAGAATTATGTTTGATTTGAATCCAAAAAATGTTTTGGATGTGGAACACAAATTCGACTACCAATCCTCCTTCTTACAACATCTCTTTGATTAGGAGATACCCGTGTGTTATTCATCCAAAATTCTTCAATCAAGGATTTCAAAGCTTCAACAATTTCTTTATCTTTTCGTGGTAGTCTATCAAAAAATGCCCATAACTCATTTCTATTTGGATCTTCCACTCTTTGACGCCTTCCCAAGGCTCTCATTAGAGACTTTCTACTTATTTTCAATGTTTTTCTTGTCTTTCTAATGAGTCGAGATTTCTTCATTTGAGTGCTCACTATCGTTGATGTAAGTACACATCATGTGACATTACTATCTTTTGTACGTGATGTAGAACCTACACTCTCATATGCAGTCATTAAATTCTTTACAATAGATCTTTCACTTGACTAATCAATCGTTCTTAGCCCAAGAATCTTCATGATGGGCCTAAATTTTTTATTTCTCATCATTTCAACAAATATTTGACATCTTCCTATCATATTTAAATTCTCAAAAAATGATCTCCAAATACGATTAGCATTTCTTTGACAAGTACACTTGGAAATCTTGTCAGGCATTGCTTGCAAAATGTTAGTATCAATATCAATCAAATATTTTGGCTTTCTATAAATAATTCTAGGAGCATCAAAATTATTATGTGTGAATTGCATACCATCTTGAGTGCCTTCAATATGAGACGATGTTGTGACTAACCTTGGGATGTAGACAATGGTGTGCCTTCAACATGATACAAGGGGGTACATACACCTTGGGATGTAGACAATGGTGTGCCTTGAACATGATACAAGGGTGTGCCCACACCTTCGGAAGTAGACAATGGTGTGCCTTCACCATGATACAATGGTGTGCCTCCAACATTGGATGATGATATCTCTTCAACTTGGGAACTCATAGATGATGTGCCCGCATCTTCATAATTCAATTGTCTTGTTGCACCCAAATTTCTCATTCGTTTGTCTTTTTGTTTCCAATTCCAATTCTCACTTACTTTGTATTGATGTTTCATGTTCCTCATCCAAAGAAAAATCTTCTTCTATGGTATCCAATTTTTTTTGTTCACGAAGTTGTCTCATTATTCCCCTTTTCTTCTCTTTGTCTCTTTCATGCTCTTCCGGTGTTAAATTCTTTTCTCGTTTCCTTGGCATGATGATGATTTCTACATATGAATTGATTACAATTTTAAAAATATAATATAAATGTAAAACAATAAGTCAAATTATAATATAAACCTCTTACAATATGACAAATTATAATATAAATTTATTACAATTATATCAAATTATGTATTGAACAAGTCCATATCATACCAATTATAAACCAAAACACTCTTTATTCACATTTGATATGTAAAAAAATAAAAAACTTACCTCAATCGATAAATTTTGGTGATGCATGTGCGCCCTATGAAAAATAAGAAAATGGGAGAGAGAGAGAGAGAGAGAGAGAGGGTAATAAGGGAAAATATAGAGGGTACGAAGGTTGAGAGAGAGAGAGAGAGGTATGCCCTATGGAAGTCATATATTTCAATAGTGCGCTCATCTTATAGGGAATGCACCCTATTTAAGTCATAGATTTAAATAGTGATGAGAAATAGTCAGAGAGAGAGAGAGAGAGTCAAATCTCTCTCTCTCTCTCTCTGACTATTTCTCATCACTATTTAAATCTATGACTTAAATAGGGTGCATGCCCTATAAGATGAGCGCACTATTGAAATATATGACATCCATAGGGCGTACACCCTATGGAAGTGATAGATTTCAGTAGTGTACTCACCCTATAGGGCGTACACACTTTTTAAGGCATTGGAATTTACCAATCCTAAGGCTTGGATTTTCCTTGGAGATCCAACCCAAAGGCTTGGATGATTCAAATAGGCCTGAGACGTGTTTTCCAGCAGACATAGAAAAAATGACATCTTTTTTTGTGTGCTCCTTGTCAGGTTTACTCATGGCTCAAGAATGTAAAAATCAGACGACGTGATATTGCAGATCTCTCTGTTAGCCATCTAAGCATATAATTTATTTTGAATTCTGATTATGTTAAGTTTTTCATCTCTAATTTCTTTTGTGTGTATGTCTATTTTTTGTAAAAAAAATGTAGTATTTTGGGCATAGATTTTGACTCATTTATCAAATTTTGCAAAAAGTTATATTTTTAGAAACTAGACTCCATTCTACACACTTTAAAAAAAAAGAAAATTTGATTTTCAATTAGTTTTAAATGATTTCTAGGGGGAGCAAACAAAAATTTCATGTTTTCAGGATGTGTGCACTTTGTAAATTCATCAAAAATTATACATTCATCAAAAAATTACCAAAAACATCTAGGATAAACTGCGTGGTGTTAGCCAACTTCTCACTAGAGCGATTAAATTTTTTTTTTTTAAAAGTTAACATTTTAGGGGGAGCACACCAGACACTATGTTATGTTTTTTCACAAAAAATAGGACCACTTTTTGTGCTCCCCCTTTTTGAGGGCCTTAATCTGCACCATTTTCAAAATAAGTTAGTAGTTTAGGAACTAGATTCAAAGTATTACAACTCTTTTTTTTGTCACATCTTAAAATTTTGAGTCTAACTATCTTCAATTTCTTGTTGAAGTTTAGAGTTTGCTGATTTTAGGAAAAAAGTGGCATCTTATACCCCCTTTTTGGTCCCCCATCTTTGTGCACCTACCCAAAATGCAAACCATAAAGTGAGCATTATACGTACTTGATTTGGAGTCCAAATGCAACTTCCAAATTAGGCATTATGTGAAGCCTCGCAGGTACCGTCACAACTATGTAAATGCCCATTACTTTATTCTCACATCACAAACTCCAAATCGGCACTAGTACATTTCACCTAGTTTTTCTACCAAATTTTTTTACCATGAAACAAAAAATTTTGGTTGGTCGGATTATAGAAGGAAAACTTTCATTTTTTTTAAATCCATGCTCGTGTTAGTCAAAATTTTGACCACTACCGTGTATGTCAAAAGTTTGACGAACACAAGTATAATTTTTTTATAAAAAGAATTCATTTCTCATTTCATTATCACCACGGTGAATTTTTTGAAGGGGCAGCACGTGAAACCTGCACATCAGCTAGGGTGAATTTGACACTATGTATAGGGGTTGCAGTTTTTATCTGGATTTGGGCCTTTGATCTTCGAGCTTGAAATCAAATCACTAGCTAGGGCAGATTTGACACTGTGTATAGGGGTTGAAATTTTTATCTGGACTTGGGCCCTTGATCTTCGAGCTTGGTTTTGGAAACTTGTCTTTTCCTTTCCTTATCAAATAGAAGTTCATTGAGGTAGGGATTGTGTTATCTCCTCTGCATTTCGAGGGCACATCTTACTGTGATATTCATTACTCCATGCTCTATTGTGTCCATGGCATTGAGTTCATTTCTTCAGATGATTTGATTATGGCATTTGTTGTGTTAGTGAACTAGGGCATCATGTTAATGTGTGTTCATTGGATTCTCCAGTTACCCATGAGCTATGGAATCCATTTATATGAGCTAGGGTATCATTGATTATTTCCTATCAATTATATGGCACTGGTAAGTCTTTCCCAACTCACACAACCGTTATTAATACCAATATGAATAGACACGACTGGCATCGTTTCATTATCGGTTGACTGACATTGTTTCATTATCTTACATAGTGATACAAATAACCACTAATTAGTGGTTATCATAACACATTAACAATATGTTACGATAACCATTAATTATTGGTTCTCATGTGATCAAGCAATTGACTAATAAGTCGATCTTAACAGTGACTGCATAATATATTTAATGTGACTACATAATATATTAACAGTGACTAGTTAATTACCTTGTTCCAAAGCTCCCATTTTGGCACAGGCGGGGAGGATGTTGGCAAAGGTTGTGGAATTTAGCTTTACACCTGCCATTTGCATTTGCTTGAAAATTTCTAAGGCCTTTTCAAAAAATCCATTTTGTACATAGCTCGTAATCATGGTATTCCATGATACCACATGTATTTGATGTATTTTATCAAAGAGTTCACATGCCTTGTCTATAGTTCCACATTTTTCATACATGTCTACCAGGGCAGTTGCAACTACAATATCTGACAAAATTTCTTTATCTTTTATGCTTTGATGGATGTCCACACCCTCTTCCAAAACTCCCATTTTGGCACAGGTAGGGAGGATGCTAGCAAGGGTTGTGGAATTCAGCTTTACATCCACCAATTGAATTTTTTTGAAAGTTTCTAAAGCCTTTTCAAGGAATTCATTTTTTGCATACCCTGCAATCATTGCAGTCCATGAAACCACATTTCATTGAGGCATTCTATTAAATAACTCACGGACCTTGTCTATTATTCCACATTTGGCATACATATCTACCAAAGCATTTCCAACCATAATGTCTAATAGAAAATCTTTTGAAGTTGCTAATCCCTGTGGTATACACTTGATTTTTAAGTGACATTTATTACATTTATGATATAGTATAATATTTGTTAATACTTACACCTTTGAAACTAACATTGATGGAAAATTAAGCTACATAATAGAAGCCCAATTATTTGGAGTAGTAAATTGTGTCAAGTGGATTGCTATTTTTTTAATAGATTGTTGACTATTCATTATTTATAGAAATGTTGATTTTTTATATAAATCTCTGCACTGCTCAGAGGCAATAAAAATTTCTAATTCAAATCTTGATAATTCTTGTACCTCATATGAAGCCATCTTTCATGGGATTAAAACTTAGTGCTCCTCTTCAATGTAGGTTGGGAACCTTCCTCATTTTTGCACTGTGCTTTCATATGTCTGCTTCATCTTAATTCTTATCTTTGTGGACCTCCATCTATTTTGTACCAAACAACTTAATATTATGCTACTAGGTTTCTTTAATAAGTTAATTTGGATAATGATTGTTTTCCCCAAGAGCCCAAACTAAACCTTTGTGACTGATACTTTTATTTAGTTTAGTGGCATAAATCATTTTTATATCCAATAGAGAGTCTTTGCATGTTATAATGTGCTCTCAAGTTTGTTGTTTCTATGGGAGACAAGTTTTTAATTGCATTCACCAATTTTTCAGTACTATCTCTGCCAAGTTTCATTCACAAGGTTTCTACCTCGTAGGAGTTCTTTTAAAATATGCTTCTCTTGATTCAGCATAGACTGTACTATCTACTAAGATGTCACACTGAATCTTCTCCACAACTGTAGCCACCTAGCCTAGCACCATTGACTATCATAGAGATACTCTAATCTAATTGATCAAGTTAGATTAGGGTCAATTTGGAATGGTCAATCGATGGATTCACATAGTAGGTACAATCGCCAAGGATTCTTCAATGTGCCCGAGACTATCAAATTCAATCTATGATTCAATTTCAACCTTCCTATTACTACACTGCTGCAAACTTGTCTTCTTCTTACTGGTTAAATACATGGAAAGTATCTACCTAGGGCATCAAATCTTGAAGCAATATGCCTCCTTCCATAGTCTGAGCACTTATATTATTAAAGTGCATAACCTTGGCTTGCTTCTCACCCAATGGCATTGGAATCCAATGGGGAAACCGCAAGTCAAGGTTCCACCTTCATGACAGAATCGACTATAGATTTTCCCGATTTAGTCTGTCAGTGAGGTTGGGTTCTTGCGTAGATCAACACCAAATTTAAAATACAATTTTTGCAAAGTCTAGTTAAATGAATTCTAACAAGAACTATGGATACACAAATGAACCTGCAATGTGAGAGGAACCTCCAGCAATGCTATAATGAACATGCATGAAATAACAGAAATATAGAGCAAAGTAGAACTCAGAGTGAGTCTATTGATCACGGGCCACTTTGAGGGGGTAACCTCCTTTGAGCAAGCTCAATAAAATAAACTCTTCGGTACCAACAAAGGACTCAACACCCACTTATATACTAAGTGCGATCTAGAAAAGTAATACTACCTATGCATGTGGGATAATAAAATAAACTAACGGGATGACTTACAAAGCATATGCGTCCAACAACACTACACTAATAGAATAAAAAAAAGGAACACACAAGTTCCTAACATCCCCTCCCCCTCAGAAAAAAGCTTTGTCCTCAAAGCTTAAGGTGTGGAAATTGTTGCTGAATCTGAAGAAGGGGTTCCCATGTAGCATCCTCTGGTTGCATGCCATGCCACTGAATCAATACCTCAGAGATAGAGCGAGAGTGAAGCTGACGAGTGCACCGGTCAAGGATTGCCTCAGGCTCCAAAATAATGGATCCTTCCTTATCCAATTCAAGTAGAGTAGTCTGTGCTTTGATGTTAGTGCCAAGAACTTGCTTGAGACAAGAAACATGAAATACTGGATGAATGAGAGAAGAAGGAGGAAGTTCTAGTTTGTAAGCAACTGAACCAATCTTTTGCAGAACTTTATATGGCCCATAAAATTTGGGGGCCAACTTATGACGCCCTTTAAGCTTCAGGGAGGATTTCTTGTATGGTTGAAGATGAAGAAAAACCATATCCCCAACTTGAAAAGAGCGCTTAGAATGATGTTGATCTGCTTGCTGTTTCATGCGATTGCGGGCTATGTGAAGATTATCCTATAAAGTGCGAAGAATCTGATCCCTGGTGTGGAGAACTGTGTCAACTGCCTGAACTAGTGAACTGCTGGGAGTGTAGGGAAGGAGTACTGGGGGTACCTGTCCATAAACTGCTTCATAGGGAGTCATTTTAGATGCCGTATGGTAAGAGGTATTGTACCACCATTCTGCAAGAGGAAGCCACTTGGCCCATTGATGTTGTTGTTCAGAAGTGAAGTAGCGAAGATAAGTTTCCAAACATTTGTTGATGATTTCGGTCTGACCATCAGTTTGTGGGTGATAACCCGAACTCATCTTCAGTTTGGTACCAACTTGCTGAAACAATGCTGTCCAAAAATGACTGGTAAAAGCTGCATCACGGTCAGAGACAATGGAAGAAGGGAGGCCATGTAGATGAAAGATCTGGTCCATGAAGATTTGTGCAACTGAGGAGGTAGTATAGGGGTGGCCGAGGGCACAAAAATGACTATATTTGGAGAGACGATCAACCACAACCAAAATCATTGTTTTGCCACCAGATTTAGGAAGCCCTTTGATGAAATCCATAGAAATATCAGTCCAAATCCATGTAGGGATGGGAAAGGGTTCCAATAAACCAGGAGGGAGGGTCGTTTCACCCTTGTGGCATTGGCAGGTATCACATTCAGCCACCATCTGTTGAATCATCTGTTTCATTCCTTTCCAAAAAAAAATTCGCCTTGCCCCCTCATAAATCTTGAGAAACCCAAAATGTCCTGCCAAAGGAGAAGCATGGAGTTCATAAAAGACAGCCTGTTGCAAATCTAGATTTTGAGGAAGCACTAAATGCCCCTTATAGCGGAGAAAAGCACCATCCCATGAATAATGTGGTACCATAGAAGGATTATTGGCCAACTAGTGAATGATGTGAGATAAAGAGGGGTCACTGACATAGCCCTGTTGAACAGATTCTAACCAATTTGGGATTGGCATAGAAATAGCTGAAAGTGAAGCTTGATCATCAAATGTGTGGGAAAGAGCATCAGCCACAATATTGTCCTTACCCTTCTTGTAGGTGATCTCATAATCATACCCCATGAGTTTTCTGACCCATTTCTGTTGTGCAAGGGAGGATACTCATTGTTCCAGGAAGTATTTCAAACTTTGGTGATCAGTCTTGATGCAAAAATGACTCCCAAGGAGGTATGGTCGTCACTTCTGTATAGCATGCAAAATAGCCATCATTTCTTTTTCATATGTAGATAAGGCTAGATTCTTACCAAAAAGAGCTTTGCTAGTGAATGCAATAGGATGGTCATCTTGAAGGAGAACAACACCCAGTCCATTGCCGCAAGCATCACTCTCAATAGTAAAGGGCTTAGAAAAATCTGGCATAGCAAGAACAGGTGTACTACACATAGCTTGTTTCAGTTGTGCAAATGCATTCTCAGCAACCTGGGTCTAGGTAAAAGCATCCTTTTTTAACATAGCTGTCAATGGTGCTGCAATCTTCCCATAATTCTTGACAAACTTCTAGTAATAGCTAGTCAGACCCAAAAAACCCCGAAGGCTCTTGAGAGTTTGAGGATGTGGCCAATTTTTCATGGCATCTATTTTGGTAGGATCCACCCAAACCCCATGGTGTGCAACAATATGCCCGAGATACTCCACTTCCTTCTGGCCAAACACACATTTTGACATTTTTGCACAGAGTTGATGATCAGAGAGAAGTTGCAGGATGAGTTCTAGATGATGGAGATGCTTAGCCCAAGTTTTTCTATAGATGAGAATATCATCAAAGAAGACCAAAATAAATTTTTTGAGGTAGGGCTGAAATATTTTATTCATCACTGCCTGAAATGTTGAAGGAGCATTAGTGAGGCCAAAGGGCATGACTAAAAATTCATAGTGACCATCATGTGTGCGGAAGGCTATTTTAGGAATATCCTCCTCATTGACCCTAATTTGATAATACCCAGAACGAAGATCCAACTTTGAGAAAAAATGAGTGCCATGAAGCTCATCAAGAAGTTCATCAACAACTGGAATGGGAAACTTATCCTTTATGGTGATAGTATTAAGGGCTCAAAAATCAATGCAGAGTCACCAAGACCCATCTTTTTTGCGGACCAGTAGAATTGGAGATGAAAAAGAACTAGTACTAGGGTGAATAATACCTTGCTTTAGTAAATCATGAACAAGCATCTCAATTTTAGTCTTTTGATTAAAGGGGTAGCGGTAGGGCCTAATATTGGGTGGAACGCTACCAGGAAGGAGCTGAATACGATGGTCCTCTGGGAAAGATGGTGGCAAGCCCATAGGTTCAGCAAATACAGTGGAATACTTATCCAAAATTTGTTGTAGATCTGCAGGAGTACTAGAGACTGCTGATGGCTGCATTTGGATGGAATGGAGCTGAGCGATGACACCATGTGAATTCTTCTTAAGAAGATTTTCCATACGATGTGAACTGATGATGCTGAGAGACCTGGGCTGCAAGCCTGTCAAAGTGTGTTGTTGCCCACTGACTGAAAACTTCATCCAAAGCTCAGAAAAATCCCAGAGAATGGGACCAAGAGTGCGTAACCATTGGGCACCCAAAACCACATCACAACCCCCTAAGGGCAAGGCAAACATGTCAAAGCGTAGGGTATAATCTCCAATAGAGAGACGCACATTGCGACATTTCCCTTTACAAGGTAAAGTGCCCCCATTAGCAATCATGACTTCAAAGTTAGAGCAGGGATGAACAAAACAATCAGCCTATTTGGCTATGCTGGGGTCAATGAAGTTGTGAGTGCTACCAGAATCAATGAGGATAGTAAGAGGGACCTTCTTGAAGTAACCCTGAACCCGCATGGTTTGTGGGGTAGTGACTCCGGCCAAAGCATGGACAGATATCTCTGGTTGGGCTTCTGGTTCAACCTCTTCATCTACTATTTCTTGAGCATCTTCATACTCTTCCTGTTCAGGTGGGGAATCCACATCCAAGAGATAGAGCTTTTGCTGCACACATCTATGGCCTCGGGACCATTTCTCATCACAATTATAGCAAAGCCCTTTTTTCCGACGGGCTCACATCTCTATTTCAGACAAGTGCTTGATAGGAGTAGTTTTGGGAGTTGGTGTGACCAGAGGGTGTTGAGAGCCTGCATTTCGGAATGGAACAAAATTAGATCTGGATTTTTGTAAAGCATTGATCTTGTCCTCCGCTAATTTAGCCAACCCAAGGGCTTCCATCATAGTAGTGGGCCGAAACATTTTGACTTCAGATCGGAGTGCATCCTTCAAACCACTGATAAAACAACTACGAAAGAATTCATTAGACAATTCCTCTGTGTGATTAGCTAATTTTTCAAACTCTGTTTGGTATTCTCTCACTGTGCCTGTTTGTCAGAGTTTAGTGAGTGTGCCTGTGAAGTCATCAAAATCACTAGGGCCAAAATGCTTCAAAAGAAGTGTACACAATTCTGTCCAGGTGGGATCATTGTTAGCCTTGATGTACCAACGGAACCATTGAAGAGCATCATGCTCCAAATGAAAAGATGCAAGCAGAACTTTGTTGAAATCTGTAGTATTATGCAAATTGAAATACTACTCTGCCCGATAAATCCATCCAGTTGGATCAGCACCATCGAAGCGAGGAAAATCAAGCTTCGGTCCATGAAAAGGGCTAGAACTAGTGTCGGCAGAATGGCCTCGGTTCAGGCTTGACTGTTGAAGAGTGAGACCGAGAAATTTTTCATCCAGATCTTGACGTCTGGTCTTGAGGGAGGCAAGTTCCTCCTCCATGAGTTTTGCTCCTGTACGGGTGACAACCATATAGCAGGGGTTTTTTTTTGAATATTTGGAATGGGAAGAAAAAGAGAAATAGAAACTTTTTTAGTAAGGGCAAACTTGGAGTTGGGCAAAACGCAGATGGGTAATGAGGGTTCGAAGAGTGGATATGCATTTTCTGATGAAAAGAAAAAAAGAAAAATGAGGGTTTCAGGGGTGGGGAGGCAGAATGGGAAGAGCGGTCTAAGAGGGACAAAGGAGCAGAATGAGGAAATGAACCTTGTGGCTTTGATTTGGTGGCGATTGGCTGAGAAACGGAAAAGTTAGGGCAAACCCTAAAATTTGAGAAATAAGGGATTTAAGGCTTAAAAATGGGGAATTGGGGTTAGGGTCCTCAAGGAAGGAAGTATGCGAAAGGGTATGTCGGAGGTGCTAAGAAACTTTGAGAGGAAACCAGAAAGAAGCAAGGAAGCTATGGCAAAAATATGGAATTGAACTATCGTAAGAACAAGAATTTCTGTAATTTGAAATAACCCAATTGTAACACAGATGAGATTTGAGAAGAACCTAAAGAACCTGAAATGGAAAAAAGAATTTCCACCAGCAAGCCCAAGAAAGTGCTCTGATACCAGATGAGAGGAACCTCCAGCAATGCTATAATGAACATGCATGAAATAACAGAAGTATAGAGCAAAGTAGAACTCAGAGTGAGTCTATTGATCACGGGCCACTTCGAGGGGGTAACCTCCTTTGAGCAAGCTCAATACAATAAACTCTTCGGTACCAACAAAGGACTCAACACCCACTTATATACTAAGTGCGATCTAGAAAAGTAATACTACCTATGCATGTGGGATAATAAAATAAACTAACGGGATGACTTACAAAGCATATGCGTCCAACAACACTACACTAATAGAATAAACAAAAGGAACACACAGGTTCCTAACACAATGACATTAAAACTCTCTAACCATTGCATGATCGGGTTTTCTATGACAGTCAAGCCATGTGTTCAGTTCATAACCAACTGTGTAAATGTAACTAAAACTTGAAATCAAACAACATTCAAAACTAAGATGGATTCAAATAAACAATGCATACAATGAACTTGCAGAATGATCAATCCATCTACCTATTTGCAACAGATAGAGTATGATAACAAAAACGTACTCAGAATGTTTTTTGGGTTTCTTTTATTCAATGATACTTCAAAGATCATCTCCTTGTGCCAATCTTGTGATTGGACAAGGTTGAAAAACCACTTCCAAAAAGTCTTCCAACTGATCCAACCAACATGAAATCGGTTGTGGTCAATGGAGAACCAGACTTACAATCTGCCGATAGTGTTGCAAAAAATTAACAACATTTCACAATCTGTGCAACTTTGTCAAAAATGCACTAAAACTCAATAACAACTTCCTAAACTAACTAAGAGGTTGATCTAAGGTCTAGATCCCTCAAATTCCTTAAAACTAAAAAAAATAAACTAAAACATACTAAAACTAAGTTTAGCCATTCAGAGCCAACTAGGATCCCAAATCGGTTTGGGAACCAACAGTCAACTATATGAGGAAATAGTTTCAACATTCCTTAACAATGAGTTAGGAAACATTTCCCAAATGATGGGAAACAAACTTAACTTCCACTAAAACATTAACAAACATAAACAAACTTAACCCCCACTAGAACAATCTAGTGGACTAAGACATCCCTGGTTTATTAAAACACTAAAAGATTCTTGACCACACAAAAGGACCAAACTCAAAAATGAGGAAATGGATTCTAAAGATCCATTTCCTTTTATTACAACCAAACTAAAACAAAGACTATCCAGAAGTGGACTTGGGTGCCCTGCACCATGCTCCACAGGAAAAAGAAACTCAAGTCCCTTGAGTTGGTAATGCGGACAGTGGAAAACCAAGTTGCGCAATAGCTTTAGGAGTAAGCTAGGTAGCATCCTCCATGGGCTTATGCTTCCATTGTACCAAATACTCAAGATGGGTGTGCCTCTGGGTCCTCCATGCAACTCTAGTGTCCAAAATGTTGTCAATCTCCAAAGGAGATGACTTAGGAATGTCTTGGAGCTGGGCCTCTTGCATAGAACTAGTACTACCTGCAACCACAACATCAACAACCGGACCTTTATAGAGATATAGGTCAGCAACATTAAATATAGATGACAAATGAACATCAATCTAAGATTCCTACAACCTTGTGTTCTCCTTCAACTCCTGGATCTCCCTGGCAGTACCTACATTCCTTGGACGCATTTTCACAAACAATAGTCAAACTTCTTTAGCAAAGTGTTCCTCTATCCCTCTAAGGCACCATTTGTTTTAGATAATTTAATTTTAACTTTGGTTGTGTTAACATAACTATGTTGACTTTATTTTGTATTTGTTTAACATGAGAGTTTGTAGATTAATAGGAGTTCACAGATATTAGTGTGCCATAGTTGTCCATCTATAAGTAGTGAGATGCACATAACTCATGTACCTCATGCTAGTGTGCTTGGATACCTTGTATACACTATTTTTCATTAGACTAGACATTATCCAAATAGTGAGTATTTATATAAAGTCTATAACACACAGGCGGTCCTCCTTTTACACCAATTAATAACAGTGACAACTCTCACAGGCAGTTGGATAATGTCTAGTCTAATCCAAGCACACTAGCATGAGGTACATGAGTTATGTTCATCTCACTAGATATAGATGGTCATTAATTCTCAATTGAATAATACGTTCCCATAAAAATGTGAACTCCTATTAATCTACAAACTCTCATGTTAAACAACTACAAAATAAAGTCATTTCTTTGTTGTAAACATGCCATTGGTTCAGTTTTGTAATTTTTTTTGTGTTAAATGCATTTAAAATAAAGGTCTAATTCTGTAGACTGTTGATGTAGAGCCCTCTACTATCACCTTAAATAGGCCAAATCAACTTGAGGATTCAACAAGAAACTTAAATGGAATACACCAAGAAGTACCAAATGATGAATGCTCAATTGTTGTAATGGCAAAGCAATATCAGAACCACCCATTTCTGGAACTTGATTTTTCTATAGTCCTAATGATTTTTCTTCTTTCTTGAACATTGTTGACATACTTAAATGGAATACACAATACCAAATGATGAATGCTCAATTGTTGTAATGGAAAAGCACCATCAGAATCATCCATTTCTAGAACTTGATTTTTCTATAGTCATAATGATTTTTCTTATTTCTTGAACATTGTTGACATACTTAAATGGAATACACAATACCAAATGATGAATGCTCAATTGTTGTAATGGCAAAGCATCAGAACTGTCCATTTCTAAAATTTGATTTTGTATAGTCTTAATTATTTTTCTATAGTCCTAATGATTTTGAAAATTGTTGACAAAGAGTGTTTCTTTTTTTTATTATAGTATAAATGATTTTTCTATAGTCGTAATGATTTTTCTTATTTCTTGTCTTTTGTCCCTTTTTTATTTCCTATGTCAGTGCTTCATGACAGGATTTTGTCACCTTCTTTTGATGGTATATTTCATTCACTCTATGTGGAATACTATTTTGTTCACTATTTTATTTCAGCTTTATATTTCTTTCATTTTTCATATACACAGAGACTACACATGTTGATAAAAAAAATGATCTATTTAATTTAGGTTTACTTTTCATTATTGTAAATGGTTAATATTTATGATGGTACTCCTTGGTGTATTCCATATAAAAATAATAAATGTAGTAATTATGGTGTGGTGCATTGTTGATATAGGCTCGATGGCTCTTGTTAATGTGCCAAACTATCAATGTGGTGGTGGGTAGTGTGTGTTGAAGACTTCACGGACATACAGAAACCTTGGATGACAATTTTGGTGCTGCCCAAATAGAAAAAAGGTTTCTAATGTGTATATATTTAATGTTTATAATGTAAATACTATTCATTATATTATAAGAACTAATGTAGATTGGGAATCACAGGGAAATAATGGCCACAGATACTTTAGTTGGGTCGATGACAACTCATCTGCATCTATCTACCCATCTCCACTTATCCGTGATGAAGGATTTGAGTGCAAAATGTGTTAGGCTAGGGCAAATTCTAAAATTATATTTTTATGATGCCTTCTCTATATTGTAATCGCATATCTTTGTTGCAGCCATATGCAAAGATGAACTCAGGAATTAGTTAGTTTAGTATTTTCATATTGTAACTAATATTTTAATATGGATATGACGTAACTTCTCTTTACCTCAAGTGCGCATATATATGGTTTACATCTTTTTTTAGAATAATTCTTCATATTTATGGCTCAGGTGGGCCCCAATCTGCTATCAATCACATGATTTAATGTATAGTGTTTTCTTGGTTATTCCATTTGTTCCTTGACCTTTGAAGGCCATTTGGTAATTTCAACTACACCTAAGGATCCATCAGTAGTTGTGGAAAATAGGATTCATGTTGCCATATTGCCCAAGCTGTGAGATGGGAAAAGAGAGGCAAGAATAGTGGAAAGAAGATGATATTCCTGAGATCATGGATCATTTTCAAGCTTCAGTGAGGCTTTCGTACCATGCACTATCTGTAGATTTGTATGCAATGCTGATTTAGGCTAGAGGTAAACTACATGTGTCTTGTAAATAACATTGTTGAATGCAATCTCTTTTGTGCATTCTCAAGAGTTTTCCCACCAATACAAGCGTAAATAACACATTGAACATAATCTACGAACACTGTGTGGTATGAAGTCTCATTGAAGTTTGATATACAAGAGCAGGTGACATGGATCCCCCACATGATAGAGGCTGCGGGGATACTCCTCCCACCCATTAGTGATCTTTATATCTATATCATGTAACATATTTCATAGTTTTCATAGGTTGCAGGACACATCAAAGGCAACAAAGGCCAGACTGCAAAAGATTTCACAATAGCTAACAAACATAATTGTAGGCATCTTGGTCACAATTTTTTGGAGACAACGTAATTGAGTTGTATACCTAGACAATGGAGATCAACTTCTGCTCCTCTAATTCCAAGTTGACACTATGAGATCCAAAGACCATAGATAAGGAATAAATTTAGAGAGCGGAGGAGGGCCATAATGACCAAAATAATACAGGACAAACCTCAAGTTAAATGAGGCAACTGCAAACATTTTAATACATTTTTATTATTAAATAATGAAATTTGCATATTATAGTGTTCTAAGCCCCGTCTATGCAAATTTTATTATTTAATAATTAAATTCTATTAAAATGTTTGCAGTTGCCTCATTTAACTTGAGGTTCATCCTATATTATTTTTGTCATTATGGCCCTCCTTCATTCTCTAAATTTATTCCTTATCTATGGTCTTGGCCATGGGATCCTGCAGTGTCAACTTGGAACTGGAGGAGCAGAAGTTGCTCTTCATTGTCTGGGTATACCACTCAATTACGTTGTCTCCAAAAAAATGTGACCATGATGCCTTCAATTATGTTTCTCAGTTGTTGTGTCCCAGGACCCCTTATGACCCTTTACGACCCTTTACGACCTCTAAGAATACATCTTAGAGGTCTTAAAATGTCGTAAAGGGTCATAAGAGGCTCCTAGGAGGGGCCAAATGAGCTTCCACCTTCACGTGGTTGGCCCTGTTAAGTAGAGAATGTTAATTAAACTATTCTTGAAACAAAGAGAAGTTCAATAATTTAAGGTCTTAGTCCACAGACAAATTAAATTAGACTTACTAAGCCTCTTATTGTAGTTTTTAATAAGATTGATTTGCAACCACTAGAGACTACTCTACAAGCTTGAAGAAGCGGTATATTTTGGAAAATGAAGAGTGGAAAGAAGATGATATTGCTAAGATGATGGATGGACACAATGTTGTAGACTTTATTGATCTAGATATCTTGCAGAGGCTTGAAGAACTGGACAGGGAAGAAGGGCTTAGGATGGCAGCTAAGGGTGATGAAGATTTCACAATAGCTAACAAACATAATTGTAGGCATCATGGTCACATTTTTTTGGAGACAACATAATTGAGTTATATACCCAGACGGAGTGCAACTTCTACACCTTCGATTCCAAGTTGACACTATGGGATGGAGAACAACTTGGAACCAGAGGTGCAGAAGTTTCTCTCCATCATCTGGGTATACCACTCAACTACATTGTCTCCAAAAAAATGTGACCATGATGCCTACAATTATGTTTCTCAGAGAATGTTAAACTATTCTTGAAACAAAGAGAAGCTCAATAATTTAAGGTCTCAGTACAAGCACTAGCATTGAGTTTTTTGGCATGAGCTGGGAAATTTTTATATATCAACATGTGATAGAGTTTGGGAAAAAAACTCTATTGCATGTTGATATACAAAAATTTCCCAGCCATGCCAAAAAACTCAATTCTAGTACTTGTACTACATGATTGGTGCCAAAATAGGGCTCTCCCAATCACTAACTGTGACCCGCTAGCAACAAGAAACAGAACGAGTGTGGACACCTAAAGATAAATATCAGATAGGGGAAAAGCACCTGCAACAATAGAGGCAATAGCTTTAGATACAGATGAGGATATCCCAAATCCCTAATATAATAAATACAGTGAAGAAAAAGAGTAATGCATAAATTATTACTATTTTGGAAGATGCAAATCCAACCAAGGAGATGCTGAAGAGGACAGATGAATTGATGGTGCAAGCACATCATTTTGAAGTAAGTAATAATGAATCTTTAGTTATAACAAAAGTTCAATAAAGGTTTATATTTTATACTCTTTTATGTCGTGAACTAAAATATGTATTTGTTCTTATTATAGGATTTTTTTCTTGCTCAATTACCTGGTCATGGACATCGCGGTGAGGCCGGTAGTAGCATCATGCAAAATAGTAATAATTTTTGCATTGACTCTTTTTAGTTTTTTCTTCACCGTATTTATTATATTAGGGATTTCTAGGATATCGTCATCTGTATCTATAGCTATTGCCTTTGTTGTTGTGGGTGCTTTTCCCCTATCTTGAACATCAAATTGTGACAAAAATATCAATAAAACTATCATAATAACTCCATGAACATTGTTTTAAGTAATTATCTATGAATGTTGTGTATTAATATTGAATTATATGTCATGTTAATGAATATTATTATGTGTTAATGGGGAATTTAGATTGATGTTAGGGGGAGGGGGGTGAGGCCAGATGAGCTTCCACCTTCACGTGGATGGCCTTGTTAAGTAGAGAATATTAAAGTATTCTCAAAACCAAGTGAAGCTCAAACTAACATACCTTCATTATTTAATCAATTTCATTCATTTTAGGTCTTTTCTCATAAGTGCATTTTGAATGTGTCATTGTCAAGCAACTATCAAATAAAAAACTAGAAGGGCCAATAGTCAACTTCTCATTGTCATTGTCTAGCATGATTCAGCTTCATTTTGTGTAAGTATTCTCGTATTGAATGCGTCAACCTATCTTGGCCTAATGTGGATTATTTCATTGGTTTGTGTTTTTGAGTAGGTGAAGTGTTAAATCAGTTCCTATATTCTATTCTTAATTCGTTCAAACTGCAGGAGGGCCTGACAGATATACTCAACATAGAATTGATTTCTAGTCTGGGCAATTGAACACACTGAATCTTTGGCTTGAGAGAAAGAGTTGGGTAATGTTGTTTCTGGAGACCTGTGCAATTGTCCTTAGTGGCCTCTTTTCATTTTAACATGTATTTTTATATATATATATGTAGTGTCCATGTTTTTTTTTAATACAAATTCTTTTTGTGTATATGCTAGTGCTATGGAACCTAAATAAACAATTATAAATGTAATAGATAATGTCTTTGATGAAGGAATTGATGTACCACATGTAAACCAAAATCCATGCTTAATGCCATTTTGTGCAAAATGAGTTTGTCTATTAACATATCAGATTTTGTTACACCCTTCATGACTGTAATGTTTAAGTTAAGTATTGATGCAATTTTCTAAAGTAGCAAGTTTTGTTGTCATTGTTTTTTTTCTAGTGGTTCTGAGGAGATCAAGAATTATCAAGGAAAGATATTGAAGTGGAAAGGAAAAGTTTCTGAGAGGTTAAAAATATTGAGTCATCGATCAGGTATTCTTTTTTTTAAGTAATCGCTACAAAAATGGTTAAGTTTTCTTGAATTTTTAAAATAAGTCATAATTATTCAGTATCATATTCTTAGCTGCAAGTTGCAGGTCTTCATACCATAAATTTTAGAGTTCAACTCTTACATGGACAAAGTTGTAGGTTATATTGAACCATATTTGATCTTTTTTGACTCTTTAGTTGTCAGATCGATTAAATTCAGATCCTAGTTGTCATTGTGTTTGGGACATAAAGCTTTATTTAACTAAATTAATTCTTTTAATATTGAGATAAAAAATGTACAAATAAATCCTAGACTAGGGACTGCATAGAAAACTATCATATGAAGAACTATTGAAATGGTGGTATCAAAGTTCCTTACAAGAAATCCACATATCAAAATCTAGTTGTAGGATTGAAAAAAAAAGACAAGATAAAAAAGTTCATAGGTCCATACAAGACACCCACCAAAATATAGACCATCAATTTATAGAACCCTTGCAAGATATCCCAAGGAATGACAGGTAGTGAAAACCAGATAGATAACAAAAAGAACATAGCTATATGATGCCTCACCTATTTGAGGTAAGCCAAACTCGGTCCAATTCTCTTAACAATGGTACATATCCATCCAAGTGTAGCAACCTTCAAAGATTTGCAGTGGTAAAGAGAATCCCCATATTTTATCAGCCTAACATAGTATTTGGCCACTTTGGCAATGAGATTGTGAGCAATATTGATCTGGCCAAGGGCCAACTTGTAGTGATCTTTATCATATAAAACATTTAGAAGATCTCCATAAAATGGATGCACATCATCTTGGCGGGGGAAATCATCTTAGCAAATACATCTGAAGCAGCAACAACAATAAATACATCACTGACACTTTTTGGGCATATTTCATTGATTCCTCAAAATGAGCAGCCTTTATTTCAGCTACCTCATCACTATCATCCTCATCCATTGCCTTGGGGTTCTCACTTCTTTTTCTTTCATGTACAATATCCTGTAAAAGTGCAAAGGAAAGAGAACATGAAAAATTGAAATAATAAGATACAAGTTGAGGAAAATTGAATCAAAAAATGTAAAATTATAACAAACTAGTTCAAAAAAAACCATTACGAAACTCATAACCAAATCTAGTTTGCAAAAGTCGCCACAATTGAAACTCACCTTCTCAATATTTTTTCTAATAGCATACTTGCAAGCCCGCTAATAAATCTCTATAATATTGGCTCCATTGAATCCTTGGGTATAACAAGCCAATGCCATTAGGTATAATGAAAACTATTTTCTTGGTTGTCATACCATCCATCTCCGTCAACAACTGGTTAAGGACTCTGTCTACAGCACCACCAGCATCCCCAACACTGCTTCCACACTACAAATGAGCAAACCAATTATGCATCACTCCTCAAAAGCCTTCTGGAGATTGCTTTCAATTTCTCCAACCAACTTTGACATGATCTCAAGTCCATTGATACAAAAAAAGAAGGCACTGATTTCATTTGCCACTGCCCTAGCAATTAAAGTTTTCCCATAACCAGGAGGCCCATAGAGTAGAATACCCTTTGGGGGCTTCACACCAATAGATTTGAATATTTGTGGGCATCTAAGAGGAAGATCTACCAATTCACAGATCACCAGTCAGAATTTGTTGAACTAGACTTTCTTTGTTGTAGAATTGATTTAGTAGAGAATATTTTCCAGCAGGATTTTTTTTTAAAGCAAGGTTTTCGTAGCATTATATACCACTTGAGAAAAAGTTTCCATAGCTAAATTTCCTTTCCATAGTTAATATTTCTCTAAAGACTTACAAGTTAGTAATTCCTCGGCTAAAGGGTTGATAAACTAAATAAAGTTTCAAACATATGAACAGATAAAACTCATACAAGCAAAAACCGGAGCCAAATTGAATAGCATTGGCTATTTGTCAGCGGAAGGTCCCTACTAGAACATACACATTTGTCACTTCATTAAGATGACAATTGTGTACTAAGTTTCCTAACTATATAATTCATCATCAAAATTTATTATCTATTGTAGAAAATACATCCGAAGCACCAACAAAAGCACTAGGAAATCAAAATTTAGAATCAAAGCCTTGAGATTGTTGTAGTGTTTCTGCAAAGGCTTGATACTTCTGAATATTAGTATCATTGATACTTCTTCGGGCATATTTCATTGACTCCTCATAATGAGCAACCTTTATTTCAGCTACCTCATCACTATCATCCTCATCCATTGCCTCAGGGTTCTCACTTCTTTTTCTTTCACGTTCAATATTATCCTGTAAAAGTGCAGAGGAAAGAGAACATGACAAATTGAAATAATAAGATACAAGCTGAGGAAAATTGAATCAAAAAATGTAAAATTCTAACAAAATAATTTAAAAAAAACCGTTAAGAAATTCATAACCAAATCTAGTTTGCAAAGGTCGCCATAATTGAAACTCACCTTCTCAATATTTTCTCTAATAGAATACTTGCAAGCCCGTTGACAAATCTCTATAATATGTCATCAATAAATATAATGGATGGGGCATTCTTCTCAGCCTCCTCAAAATCCTTCCAGAGATTGCTTTCACTTTCTCTAGCCAACTTTGACATGATCTCAGCTCCATTGATACAGAAAAAGAAGGCACCGGTTTCATTTGCCACTACCCTAGCAATTAAAGTTTTCCCAGAACCAGGAGGCCCATAGAGTAGAATACCCTTTGGGGGCTTCACACCAATAGATTTGAAGAGTTTTGGGCATCTAAGAGGAAGCTCTACCAATTCACGGTTCACCAATCAGAGCCTATCTCTCAAATAGTTCAAACAAAATGAAAAAACCAACACTTTCATGCAGAGCAAGTAGATGGATTGCTAGAGCCCAAAGCAGTCTGGAAAATAGAACGAGTAGGGACCTACTGGCAACAAGCAACAGAATGAGTGTGGACACCTAAAGATAAATATCTAGACTAATCATCGATGAGGATGCCGTTGGTGATTAGTCTGGATATTTATCTTCAATTTTTTTTTTAAACACTCTGCGTTGCGTCAAAATTTTGACCTACCTACATTGAAAGTGTGGCCAAAAATTGACCATTTTGTGTTGAAATGTGGCATCATGAGTTTGGCATCCTGGTCGAAGCCGCTAAATATTTTGACCAAATGTGGTTGAAATATGACCGTCGTGAGTTTGGTATCCTAATCGGAGTGATCAAAGTTTTCGACCCATATTGGTCAAACAATCGACCAACACACAAACACTTACCAATGTTATCTTCGGCCTAGGTTGCCCTCATTTTTTATCAAGAGTGGAGTTGGCCATTCGAGAGGTTCAGTATATGGTCTATATTTTGATGCAAATAATAGTGACAAACTCATTGGTCGACCATTCGACCGAGTTGGGTAGAAACTTTGACCAATAGTGTGTCAAAAAATGGTGCAAAATGTACTAGTGTGGGCTTTGTAGGTACCATCGCAAATATAAAAAAAGGCCATTCATTTATTGTCATTGTAAGTTTTACATCGCTACTAACAAGTGATTCAATGCAATTACTTTGGATTTTAGATAGAAACTCGTCAATCGGGAGATTTCATAAATAAATAAATTGCCTTCTTCAACTATAAAATCATAGCATCACTATGTTGAGGAGTGAAGGCCAATAGTCATAATGTTTTATTTTCCCTTTTATTATGACTCCTCAATTCGAAGACTCTTCATTATGTAATAATCTGGGAGCCTTCATATATGTTGCTCCTGCTCATTTGTAATCAATCTTTTTCAATTAATACAATACTCTGTAGTCTGGACGTAGCCACAATTTTTGGTGAACCAGGATAAATCTGGTGTTTGTGTATTTGTTAATTACATTGTGTGTCTGTTGTATATTTCTTGCTTTCAATTCCTTTCAATTGTTATCAAAGCACACGTTGTGCAGATTGGAAATCTGGGTTGAATTTCTAGAAAGATGGAAGATATGAAAGTGGAGAAATTCACAGGCAAGAACTTCAGCCTGTGGAAAGTACAGATGCATTCCTTGCTAATCAATCAATATTTTGCAATCACAATCGAAGGAAAATATAACAAACCAGTAGTGATGTCGGATGAATATTGGAAGAATATTGATGATAAAAAAATGGCATCAATCTTTCTTTCACTGTCACAAAATGTCTTGTTCAATGTCTTGAATGAAAAGACAACAAAAGAGGTCTGGAACAAACTTCAGAGCATGTATGAGACGACATTAGCTGCAAATAAAATCTTCATTATGAAGAAACTCTACAAGATGAAAATGAAGGAAGGGACTGCGATGTCAAATCATATAAATGATTTGAACACTTTATTATGTCAAGAAACCTCGATTGGTATGACACAAGATGAAGAAGCCAAATCCATCATCTTGTTATGTTCTTTACCCGACAGTTGGGATCCCGTAGTTACAATAGTTAGCACTTCAAATTCCACAAAGGACAAGCTAGTCTACGATGAAGTGGTTGCCACTTTGCTTAGTAAAGATGTGAGAAGAAGTAACAAAGACACTCCATTCAGTGATGCTCTTACCATGGTCAACACCGAGAGAAGGGGAAGAAGCCCTCATAGAAGTAATAACAATTACAATTACAATCAAAGAAAATCTAGATCACCCAATCGATCAAAGTCAAGAGGTAGAAATGGAGAGTGTTGGTTTTGTGGTAAACCTGGCCACTCAAAACAAAATTGTCGGGCTTATAAGAAAGCACAAGAAAAAGTGAGGAATAGTGAAGCCAATAAAGCCTATGATATAGATGAAGCTTCTCTAATTCTTTCTACATGCGACTCAAAATCAGATTCTTGGGTGATAGATTTTGGAGCCTCCTTCCAAGCCACTTCATGTACGGATTGCTTTACAAATTATAAGGTGAATTCGGAGAAGTATATTTGGGTGACAAAAAAGCATGTAAAATCATTGGGAAAGGTATTGTTAGGAATGAATGCTGAATGTTGGTAGTCATTTTGTAGTAGTTGTTGTTGCATTCATGACTATGATTGTCATTGATGTCAACACAGTGATCTTCTAGAGACTAGCAGAGAAGTAGACAGTGTTTTGATTAGCACACATGGGATATTGTAGTTGGAGCTATGTGATGTTGAGGTTATACTCTTTGATATGTTATATATCTATGGTTAAGAGTGTAGATAGTAATTCATTGATTCATGAAAGTTATGAGGATTTTGGTAAAAGCAGTATTCAGGCAGTGTTCCTGAGTAGCGGTTTGTGGAAATCGGATGATATCTCCTAATCAGGATGGAATTTGGTTTTGCACAGTTAAAGGGAAGTTTGAGACACATTGATGGTAATGTTTTTCATAGTGCAAACTTTGAGGTCACACGCGTGAAGAGATATTGCATTTGGAAGCCGACAGCTTTTGTGTAATTTTGATGTAGCGTATGGAAACTTTTATCTTGTAATTGTGTGCCGAGTCATTTGTAATTATTTGAGTGTGGTATAAAGAAATGAATGTTTTTCCTTATTGTATGAAGTTGAAATGTAAAAGAAGTGTGAGCATGGTTTTGTTGCATGTGAATATAAGCATGAAGTGAAGAAAAGAGCCTAAGAGATTGTGAAAGTGAAATTGTGAAGGAAGACATGCGAAGTATAGAGATCTCGAATTAAGATTTGATGTAGCAGTGAGTGCGGTTTGGCACAGTAAGGAGGTAACATATCTCATATTATTCTGCTGAATAATATTAAGGTTATTTGGATAGTGTGTTCAGTGATCTTACCCTGAAGCTATTTGGGCAGTGGGTCCTTCTATCTTCCATAACTCTTAACAGGGTTAGAATCTTTTAACAGGGATTCAAAATCTCCTAACAAGGATTTATATGTACTGAATGTATTTCATAAGACTCCTAACAGAGTCCATCCTCTCACAAGGAATATTCATATTAGTGCATCTTTTGTGGGCATCATTCCCACCGGGGTTTACTCTTTGATCAAGAGGTTCCCTAGTCAACATATCTTGTGTTATTGTGTCATTGTGTATGAATATCTTTGTATGGTTAATAATTACATTGCTTACATGGTTAAATGTTGTTGAATATGTTAAAATTTATAATTATTTGATAACTAATTCACCCCCCCCCCCTCTCAGTTATCTTGGTGGACTTTATTTTCTAACAATTGGCATCAGAGCAGCAGTTCCTTGAAAGGAAAGTTTAACAGCTTAAGGAGATCCATGGTGAATTTCAAGAAAGAAAGCCCTAAGTTTGATGGACTAAATTTTGATAGTTGGAAGGAAAAGATGAAGACATATCTATTGTGTTTAGGACCAGGCTATTGGTTGATTACAAAGAATGAAAGGACTATAATTGAAGAAGACAGTCTTGAAACAAGTTCTAAAGATGAGGTAGATCTATTCATGTGTAACATACTTGCAAGAGAAGCACTCTTGACAGCACTTCCGGAGAATGAATACAGTCAAGTAAAATGTTTTAAGAAATCTAATGAAATTTTGAAAGCTTTACACTCTACTTTTGAAGGTGATGAACATGCAAAAAGAGCTAGATTACATAATTAGATATGTGCATTTGAAGATATTAGAATGATGGAAGATGAATCTGTTAGAAGCTATATTGGTAGAATGTCAAAAATTATTGCAGGGATAAAATCTTATGGAGGATCAAAGACAGAGAATGAAGTGATATGGAAAATTATGAGGACATTGACTCCAGTATTTAAGCAAACAACACAGATGATTGAACAAGTTATACCTTGTACTACAAACTTTACAAGAGAGACTCTTCTTGCAAGATTGGAAGCAGCAGAGATGAACCTGAGGTTATCAGGAGACTTACCTAGAATGGAGACAGCATTTAGTGCTCTTAGTATTCATCCTACTTTGTCAAGAAGTACCAGTGTGAGTGGAGATTATGCTAGTAGCAGCAAATCTAGAAATGAAGAAGATAAGAAGATTAAAGAAGGTCTTTCCTTGCTTGTGAAAAGAGAACCAGACGGTAAGAAAATTTTTAAATGTTGGACTTGTCAAGAATATGGTCATTTTGCATCTAAATGTCCTAAGAGAGTTAAGAAGTACAGAAATAATTTCAAACCTAGAAGATCTAAGGAATGTTATTATGCTAATGATGAAGATCTTGAAGCTAGTATAGAAAGAACTTTGAGTGAAAGTGATACTGAGAATAATGATGAAATAAGATTTGTAGCAATTAAAGAACAAAATTCTGAATCTGATGTTAAAGAAGAAAAAGCATTAGTTTCCCAAGTTGAAAAGAAAGCTGATTGGATTATAGACAGTGGTTGTTCACATCATATGACTGGAGATATGAAGAAGTTCATAAAGTTTAACAATTATGATGGAGGAGTTGTTAGAGTTGGTAACAATGCACCTTGTTTGATTAAAGGTATAGGATCTATTACTCTTGATGGAAAGACTAATACTGATGATGTTTACTTTGTTGATGGATTGAAACATAATCTTTTGAGTGTTGGACAGTTAGTGGATAAGGGATATCAAGTTTGGTTTACTGAGAAAACTTGTGTGATAAAGGATAAAGATGGAAATCTAATTGGAACTAGATCTAGAACCAGAGGTAATGTATTTTAGTTGAATCCTATTGAGATGACATGCTTGATTACTAAAATTGATGACAGTTAGTTATGGCATAGAAGTTTTTGTCATATAAACTTTGATAACATTGTGAAAGTGAGTACTACACTTGCAGTAAGAGATTTGCCTAAAATTATGAAGCCTACTAACATGATCTGCAAAGAATGTGTGATGGCTAAGCAGAAGAGAAGTTCATTTCCTAGTAAGAAGTTCACATTGACAGAGAAGTTGGAGATTGTTCATACAGACTTGAGCGGTCCTACCAAGACTAGAGGATTATATGGAGAAAGGTATTTTATGATTCTTGTTGATGATTTTACAAGAATGATGTGGATTGCATTTTTGAAAGAAAAATCTGAAGCATTTGATAAGTTTAAGATTATTAAGAATAAAGTTGAGAATGAATTTGGAATGAAGATTAAATGTTTGAGATCTGATAGAGGTGGAGAATTTACTTCTAGAGAGTTTAACACTTTTTGTGAAGTGAATGGTATTAAGAGACAATTTTCAGCCCCTAGAACACCTGAACAAAATGGTATTGCAGAAAGAAGAAATAGGTCAGTAACTGAAGCAGCGAGAGCTATGTTATTTGAGAATGACTTGGTGAAGACATTTTGGAGAGAAGCAGTGAATACAATAGTATATACAATAAACAAAGTACAAATTAGAGAAGACACAGATAAGACACCTTGTGAATTATGGTTTGGACATGCACCCTCAGTTAAGTATTTTAAAATTTTTGGAAGAAAATGTTATATAAAGAGAGATGATGATATTGGAAAGTTTGATCCTAGAAGTGATGAAGGTATTTTTCTTAGATATTCTTTGAAGAGCAAAGCATATAGATGTTACAATAAGAGAACTAAAACTATTGTTGAGAGTGCAAATGTTAAAGTTGATGAGAAGTTTAAAATTTAGGAAAGAATGCTTGATTATGAATCTGATGAAGAAGCTAATCCTCGGCCTAACATTGAAACTACTAAATTATTCTATGAGACTGACAGTGAATTGTTGAATGAGAATCATACTGTAGAAGAAACTAGAGAAGAATCTATAGTTGAAGCAAGATCTATGACTATGACACCGAATAGGTATCTATCTAGACATCATCCTATTGAAAAAGTTATTGTAAGTTTGGACAGAGGAGTTATGACTAGAAATAAGGTACATTTATGTTTGATTTCTCAAATTGAACCTAAATCTACTAATGAAGCTTGTGAAGATGAACATTGGATTAATGCTATGAAAGAAGAACTAGATCAAATTGAAAAGAACAAGACATGGGAATTGGTTCCTAGACCTAAAGACAAGAACGTGATTGAAACTAAATGGGTATTCAGAAACAAGATGAATGAACAAGGAGAAGTAGTAAGAAACAAAGAAAGATTAGTATGTAAGGGATACTCGTAGCAAGAAGGAATTGACTATGAAGAAACCTTTGCACCAGTAGCAAGACTTGAAGCAGTAAGAATGTTTTTGGCTTATGCAGCTTTTAAGAAATTCAAAGTGTATCAAATGGATGTGAAGTCTGCATTTCTGAATGGTGAATTGGAAGAAGAAGTCTACATTGAGCAGCCTGAAGGTTTTCCTTTGACTCAAGAAGGCGATATGGTATGTAAACTGAAGAAAGCATTATATGGACTAAAGCAAGCACCTAGAAATTGGTATGCTAGATTGGATAAGTATTTATTGAAATTGGGATTTACTAAAGGAACAATAGATAGTAATCTGTACAGAAAAGAAATTGAAAATGGATTGTTAGTTATAGTTAATTTTGTTGATGACATTATCTTTGGAGGAGAAGATGAAGCTAGTGACAAATTTGCTGATGAAATGAAGACTGAATTTGAAATGAGCATGATTGGTGAGATGAAATACTTTTTGGGATTATAGATAACATAGAACAATGATGGTATCTTTGTTAGCCAGACAATGTACTTGAATGATTTGCTGAAAAGATTTGGAATGGAGAACTGTAAACCAGTTGGAACACCTATGGTTATAGGACACAAACTATCAAGCAAAGATGAAACACCAGTAGTTGAGCAAAAGAAATACAGATCCATGATTGGAGGATTGCAGTACTTAACACACACTAGACTAAATATAAAACTTTTAGTTGGAATGGTAGCAAGATTTCAAGCTAAACCTAGAGAGTCACATTATGTAGCAGTAAAGAGGATATTGAGATATTTAAGAGGCACAATGGACTATGGATTGTGGTATGAAAAATCTGATGATTTCACCTTATATGCATATATAGATGCTAATTGGGGAGGTAGTGTTGATGATAAGAAAAGCACCAGTGGAGGAGCCTTTTTTCTTGGAGGAAGATTGGTTTCCTGGTTGAGCAAGAAGCAAAATTTTATTTCACAAAGTACAGTAGAAGCAGAATATGTAGTAGCTGCAAACAATTGTAACCAGATAATTTGGATGAAGTAGATGCTGAAGGATATTGGAATTAAGTTTTTTGAGCCTGTTGTCATACATTGTGACAACACCAGCACAGTCAATATGTCTAAGAATCCTATATTGCATTCTAAAACTAAGCATATAGAGATCAAGTATCATGTTGTAAGAGAGAAAGTTGGTGAGAAAGTTGGTGAGAAAGAAGTCAAACGGGAGTACATAAGCACAAAGGAACAGATAGCAGACATATTTAAAAAGCCTTTTCCTAAGGATACATTTGAGTATCTGAGAGGTATGCTTGGGGTTATGCCCCAGCCTACTTTTGAGTAATGATGTAGTTGATTGCATCCGTCCAGTGGTATATGAGCCCTATCTTTTTCTAGACTGGATGTTGATACTTCCTCTATGGGGGAGTATGTGTATCTAAGCTGAGTCATGAGGACTCTTGTGAATGTATTTTCTAAAATAGTGTCTTTGGACATTGAGTTGTTGTTGACATAGTGATGAAATTTCTATCATTGATGTCAATGGGGGAGAAGTGTACATGAAAAACCCTATGTACTATTTGTTGGAGAGAACTTAATAGGATAACGAAGCAAGATTTGATTGATGAAGAGGATTTGAAGAATTTTCAGAGCATCAGTGTTGCAGTATTGGATTTTTGGAACATTGGATATTTTTCATCTATGTTGCCATCAATGCCAATGGGGGAGATTTTTAGGAATGAATTTTGAATGTTGGCAGTCATTCTATAGTAGTTTTTGTTGCATTCATGACTATGATTGTCATTGATGTCAACACAGTGATCTTTTAGAGACTAGCAGAGAAGCAGACAATGTTTTGATTAGCGCACGTGGGATATTGCAGTTGGAGCTATGTGATGTTGAGGTTATACTCTTTTATATGTTATATATCTATGGTTAAGAATGAAGACAGTAATTCATTGATTCATGAAAGTTATGAGCATTTTGGTAAAAGCAGTATTCAGGCAGTGTTCCTGAGTAGCGGTTTGTGGAAATCGGATGATATCTCCTAATCAGGATGGAATCTGGTTTTGCATAGTTAAAGGGAAGTTTGAGACAAATTGATGGTGATGTGGTTCACAGTGCAAACTTTGAGGTCACATGAGTGAAGAGATATTGCATTTGGAAGCCGACAGTTTTTGTGTAATTTTGATGTAGCGTATGGAAACTTTTATCTTGTAATTGTGTGTCGAGTCATTTGTAATTATTTGAGTGTGGTATAAAGAAAGGAATGTTTTTCCTTGTTGTATGAATTTTAAATGTAAAAGAAGTGTGAGCATGGTTTGGTTGCATGTGAATATAAGCATGAAGTGAAGAAAAGATCCTAAGAGATTGTGAAAGTGAAATTGTGAAGGAAGACATGCTAAGTACAGAGATTTGGAATTAAGATCTAGTGTAGCAGTGAGTGCGGTTTTGCATAGTAAGGAGGTAGCATATATCATATTATTCTACTGAATAATATTAAGGTTATTTGGATAGTGTGTTCAGTGATCTTACCCTAAAGCTGTTTAGGCAATGGGTCCTTCTGTCTTCCATAACTCTTAACAGGGTTAGAATCTTTTAACAGGGATTCAAAATCTCCTAACAGAGATTTATATGTACTGAATGTATTTCATAAGACTCCTAACAGAATCCATCCTCTCACAAGGAATATTCATATTAGTGCATCTTTTGTGGGCATCATTCCCACCGGGGTTTACTCTTTGATCAAGAGGTTCCCTAGTCAACATATCTTGTGTTATTGTGTCATTGTGTATGAATATCTTTGTATGGTTAGTAATTGCATTGCTTACATGGTTAAATGTTGTTGAAGATGTTAAAAGTTATAATTATCTGATAACTGATTCACCCCCCCCCCCCCCCCCCCCGCTCTCAGTTATCTTGGTGGACTTTACTTTCTAACAAGGTGATGTTGTCTTGCATCTAGAAGGTGGAACCAAATTGCTGCTCAAAGATGCTAGACATGTTCCTCAATTAAAGAGGAATCTGATTTTAGTCATCCAACTATATATCCAAGGCTTTAAAATAGAACTCACGGATACATGGAAAATAGTCAAAGGTTCATTAGCTATTGCAAAAGGAGAGAAGACCGGTAGTCTCTATATTGTGAAACCAATCAATGAGGTGGGAGCTGCTATGACAGTTTTGGGCAGCGATGTGGCACTTTGGAATCAAAGATTAGGCCACGTGAGCAAGAAAGGACTAGAGGTAATGCTCAAAAGGGATCAACTACCAGGTCTACAATCAGAAAACTTGGAGTTTTATGGGCATTGTCTCTACGGCAAGCAAAAGCAGGTAAAACCATTGGAACTTGTGCACTCAGATGTCTTCGGTCCTACCAAGGTAAGTTCCTTAGGAGGTGCTAAATATTTTCTTACTTTCCCTGATGATTGTACCAGGAAAGTTTGGATATACATGATGGAAAATAAATCTGAATTATTTTCTAAGTTTAAAGTTTTCAAAGCTCTTGTTGAAAACCAAAGAGGTCACAAGATTAAATGTTTGAAAACAGATAATGGAGGGGAGTTTTGTTCACTGGAATTTGATAATTATTGGGCAACAATGGTATTCGTAGGGTGAAATTTGTCCCCTACACCCCTCAAGAAAATGGGGCAGTAGAAAGGCTTAATAGGACAATACTTGAGAAAGCTCAGTGTATGCTTTCCAATGCAAGTTTGGGAAAAGAGTTTTGGGTTGAAGCATGCAATACAACGGTCTATTTAATAAATCAAAGTCCCTCATCAAGGTTGAGCTTCAAAATTATGGAAGAGGAATGGAAAGGAAGAAGAGTTTCATACTCTCATCTTAAAGTCTTTGGCTATCAGGCTTTCATACATGTCCCTAAGGAGAGGTGAAGCAAACTGGATCCGAAATCATAGCCTTGCATATTTTTTGGATATGGAGAAGAAAAATTTGGCTTCAGACTTGGAGTCTATCTGATAAGAAAATCATACGGAGCAGAGATGTAGTATTTAATGAGAAGATATTTCCTCATTCTAAAGATGAAGCTCCTATCAGAGAACATATTCCCCTATTTGAGATGATGGACAATGGAAATAAAAACTCTCCCATATACTCACATGTTAATCCCACCTCAAATTCTCCCATCTTTGTTCTATCCATGATGCCTTAGCTATCACAAAGTTCAGCATCAGGAAGATTGGAAAATGAAAATTTTCATGACTAGAATCCATACAGTGGCAATCAAACTACCTCTCCACACGGCTTTGACTCCACCAAAGTCTATTCCCCTGCATCCCCTGCTCATGGCATGGAGAACACTGATCACATGGAACATGGTACACAACAGTCTAAAGAAACATGACATGAAGACACTGTGGTTGGGAGTCACAGTCTTGACTCAGCTACAGACCATTGCTCTTGGCCTCCTGTGGCAAATCATGAGGATGAAGACTCCTTCCCATCTCATGGAAGACCTCAACTAATTCACAGTAATCCTCAACTAATTCTCAGCAGAGAGAATATTCACAAGAGTCATGTTTCTTTGACTCCACACGCACCTAACTCCACTAGTAGGGAGAACTCACAGCTCAAAAAAGACCAATCACAACAGGGAGCAACACATTTCAAATGCAGTCTCTCCACCACGCGCAAATTGGCCGCACTCCTCACCCGTGACCACTCATGCGGGTGAACAAACTCTACCCCCTCTCCAGCATAGGAGAGCTATTAATGAAGGGACCGGGAGACCTATTAGTAAAGGGATCCATTTGCATGAGGAGTTTGAATATTTTTCACACAGCCATCGTGAGGAGTTTGCCAGCATTCAAACGTCACTTGTAATGCTTGGGGAATCTTCAAATCGTGGTCTTTCACCACAACCAAAAAATAATTCCTTGGAGGATCATCTACATTTACAAAAAACTTCACAGAATTTGGGGAGTAATAAATGGAATGAAACAGAGAGGCAGGGAATTAAATAGGGAATTAAACATTCAATTGGAAGAGCTACAATTTCTGGTTCTCCATTTGAGCTAGTTCAAGATCAAATAGAAAGCATAGAACCTCAATTAAGGAGATCCACAAGACAAAGGAAAATGCCAGCTAAATACTCTGATTATGAGTTATTGTTTGTTGAAGAAGCAGAGCCTTCAATTCTTGTTTCAAAATTTTCAAAACCATCTACATTTAAAGCTGCTCTCAAAGATGTCAACAGTGATAAATGGAAAACAAGGATGCATGAGGAGATAGATTCTCTACTTAAAAATCATACTTGGGACTTGGTCTCTCTTCCGCCAGATCGAAGACCACTTAGGAACAAGTGGGTATACCGGTTAAAAGAAGAAGATGAAGGTAGAAAATGCTTCAAGGCCAAATTGGTGGTAAAGGGGTCTGATCAAGAAAAGGGGAAATATAGACTTTAATGAGATCTTCTCATCGGTTGTCAAAATGACAACTATCGGAATAGTCTTGGGATTAGCAATAGCATGGGATCTTGAGTTGGAACAGCTTGATGTGGGGTAAAAGCACAATAAGTTGTCACCCTTTTACAAAGGAAGAGGCTAACAACACCAAAACTGAAAAACTTCAAGGGCATAAAAGTCACATTTCTGTTAAGAATTTGAAGATGATGTAAACTGATGCAATGTGTAAAATAGGATAAATTTTATGCCTATAATTTTTAAAAATTTATTTGAGCAAAAATTAATATGTTTTTTTAATTTTTAGGTCTATTTTTCATATCCTGAAAAATACTACAAATCGAGGAGTTTACTTCCCATCAAATCATTATAAGTAAAACATTATTTTTCTCTCCAATTTCAAAATATATTTTAGATGACATGTATATCTAGTGTAGGAAAAAAGAAAGAAGTGTTTTTGATCTATAGTTTACTCGTTATAAGTATTCAAAGTTGAACTTACCTGAAATCAACAGTTTTTGTCTCCCGTCACTTTTCCCCTATCAAAACTATACCAAAAAACAAAAAAATTACATATTATTGAAGAGGACTCTCTCCTCTAGTGTCGTATATGATTTTAAATTTTTTTTGAATTGATTTAGTATTTTTTTATATTTTCTGAATCAACGTCTTCTCAAAGTTTAATATACCTACATGTAGTTTTTAGCAAATTTGTTTAATGTTTTGTAGTTGAAACAATATAAAATTTATATGTCCAAAATCGTACTTCTGAGATCTAGAAAAGGGTACTTTTAGTTTTTTAACATTTTCTATTTTGATTAGAGAAAGGAACAACAAAAGTGCAAAATTCTAGTTTTTTGTATTTTTGGAGGTTTGGCTACCAACATGGCATGCCACCTAGGTAGACTCAGCCGAGTCCGACTGGGATGAGTCTAACTGGGCCAAGTCCGACTGGGCTGAATTTGACTAGGTCGATTGAGTCCCCCTAGGGGTTGTCCCCACTCGAACAACCAAATAATGTGCAAATGAGGGGCTTGGGATGTTTTTTGATATTAAAAATATCATTTAGTCTCGACCGAGTACCACTCAGCTCAGTCTACTAGGCCATGTAAATGCCATTCAACACCGCATGGTGCCTGTGTGTACTCGATCATGTTAGACTCGACTGAGTCTAACTAGGCCGAGTGATTTGAGTTAGCCCAAAAGGTGATACTTGATTTTGCTTTTACCTTGTGAAGACCACATTCCTACACAGTGATGTAGAAGAAGAGTTATATATGGAGAAACCTCAAGGATTCATCAAGAAGGGACAAGAGCATCTTTATTGCAAGCTAAATCAGAGTTTGTATGGCCTCAAGAAAGCTCCAAGACAGTGGTATATAAAATTTAATCTCTTCATGGCTGAAAAAAATTTCACGAGATGTGAATCAGACCCATGTGTCTACTTCAAGAAACTTCCTAATGGTGAATTCATCATTCTCCTTCTTTATGTTGATGACATGTTAGTGGCTAGCACAAACAAAAGAATAGTTAATGAGTTAAAGGAGAAATTGGCAAGAAAATTTGACATGAAGGACTTAGGGGCAGCCAAGAAGATTCTTGGCATAACGATCACAAGAGACAAGAAGAAGAAGGAAATTATATTATCTTAAAAACAATACATTGATAAAGTTGTTGAGAGGTTTGGCATGGATGATGCTAAAGTTGCTCCCCTTCCTCTTGCTGGTCATTTTCGCTTAAGTTATGAATTGTGTCCAAAAATACAAGAAGAAAAGGACTTCATGGAGAAGATTCCTTATAAATCTACAGTTGGGAGCATTATGTATGAAATGGTTTCTACTCACCCCAACATTTCTCATGCGGTGGGAGTTGTGAGTAGATTCGTGAGCAATCCCGAGAAGGCTCATTGGGAAGTAGTTAAGTGAATACTAAGGTATTTAAAAGGAACTTCAGATTATGCATTATGCTTTGGAGGAAATAAGGTTCAGCTGCAAGGTTACACTGATTCTGATCATGCCAAAGACTTGGATAAACGAAGGTCTACCACTGGATATACCTTCATGTTTTATGGAGCTGCCATTAGTTGGGCTTCAAGGTTGCAACATTGCATTGCTCTTTCTTTAGCTGAGGCTGAATACTTAGCTCTTTCCAAAGGTGCAAGGGAAATTATTTGGCTTCAGCGATTGCTTGGTGACTTGAAAGTTCATCAAAATGAGTATAAACTATTTTGTGATAGCCGCAGTGCTATCTTCATGGCTCATAATCACTCATCACAACGTCGCTCTAAGCACATTGATGCACATGCTCATTTTGTTCGTCATGCAGTTGAAGAAGGAAAGCTGGAAGTTGTTAAGATTGATAGTAAGATCAATCCAATAGATATATTCACAAAGGTTTTTGCCAAAGAGAAGTTTGAATGTGCAAGGACTTCTCTTGGCCTTGTGAAGAAAAGATAAGTCAGCACTTAAGTAGGGTATTGGGTGATCAGTTGCAGCATGGTTGTCCTTCAGGTGGGAGTTTGTTGAGGACCGAAGGCCAACAATCATAATGTTTTATTTTCCCTTTTATTATGACTCTTCATTATGTAATAATCTTGGAGCCTTTATAGATGCTGCTCCTGCTCATTTATAATTAATCTTTTTGAATTAATATAATACTTTGTAGTCTGGACGTAGCCACAATTTGTGGTGAACTAAAATAAATCTGGTGTTTGTGTATTTTTTAATTACATTGTGTGTCTATTGTATATTTCTTGCTTTCAATTCCTTTCACACTATTCTCTATTCTCACATAATAGATAAGTGACTGCACAAATGGCGAAGGGATAAAATATGAAAAATGCCCCAAAGTCGGCATTATCATAATTTCTACAATCCCCTTTATAATGTCATAAAAAGGATTACAATCCCCTTTATAATAACCGCTAGAATATCCGCAATACATAATTTAGTACTGCAATAGTTCACTATGGATTATGACTGTATTGCAGATATTGGAGTGGTGCACATAAAGGGTATTGTGATATTTATAAGGCTGGTTGTAATGGCACCTGTAGAACTTCTGATAGTGCTGATTTCGGAGTTTTCTTGTGGAGTGGAATAAAGGTGGGACTTTTATCTATTATGATATGTGATGGGAGAATGCAGGTCTTGTGAGCCTATGGTTATATATATAATTTCATCATTGGGCTTTGATTAGGTTAAATTTTAGTTTGAGTCAAATAGTTTTCCAATAAAATTATTATAGATCAAATTTTATTTATGTAATTATAACAGAAATCTTTTTAAATGTAATGTTAAAATTATATTTAATTTTTCATTTTGGTAAATTTAAATAACATATAAATCTTACAAATCTAATTATATTTTATACATATATAATTTTTTATTACTTTTTTCTAATTTTGTAATTCTAAATTATCATTGTCCTATGAAAGCTCTATTGATCAATATTTTCTAGTAATTACATAAATTCAATTTATTGCCTATCACTATGTCCACTACTCACCCTTACATAATTTACATGATTTACATTTTTTACCATATATTAAAACCAAATATTGTTCTAGTACTTCCAAATTTACCATAGATTTTGACCTTTATTGATCTTAGATTTCATGGTTATAGTTTAGGGTTGCATCGTTAAACCTAATTTTCATTTTTTCTCTCTATTTTTTATATTGGATCATGAGACCTTTCAAACATTCTTCTTTACCTAATTTCCATATTAGTTACAAGATTTTGATATATTTATTTAAATTATTGTGTGATGATATATTTATAACATATCATTACTTCATTTGTCTAATTATATGCTTAATATGGACTCCATCTTTATAGAATTTTTATTTTATCATAGTTCACCTTTATCCTCCTTCACATGCAAATAAAATAAAATCTTATAATTTTGGCAATCCTTAGTTCCTTTTGTCATTCCCTCAATGATAATCACTTTCCAAGAGAGAGTAATGATGTTCTTTCAGCAACAAAATGTCATTTTTTGAAGAATTGTCCATTTATTGCCTATCACTATGTACATTACCCACCCTTACATATCCTACTAATATTTATCAAACCCAAAAATTGTTCTAGTATTTCCAAACTTACCATGGATTTTGATCTTTACTGTTCTTACATTTCATGGTTGTAGTTTAAGGTTGCATTGTTAAACCTAATTTTCATTTTTTGGCTCTATTTTTCTATTGGATCATGAGACCTTCCAAACATTCTTCTTTACTCGATTTCCATATTAATTACAAGATTTTGATATATTTATTTAAATTATTGTGTGATGATATATTTATAACATATCATTACTTCATTTGTCTAATTATATGCTTAATATGAACTACATCTTTATAGAATTTTTATTTTATCATAGTTTGTCTTTATCCTCCTTCACATGCTACTAAAATAAAATATTATAATTTTGGCGATATTCTTTCAGCAAGGAAATATAATTTTTTCAAGAATGATAAAAAAACCATATTTTGTACCTCTTATGCTAGTGAATATCATTTCAACCTAAAGATAAATTTAGTACATCATATTTATAAATGGACCCTTATGTGGAAAACCACCTTAAATGTATCTACTCTCTAAATCTACTTAGGGGTGACCCCACAATAGTGGGTTACACTTTTTTAGACATACTGATTTTTGCTGAAATAACACATTTATAATAAAATATGATGATTTAAGCCTTGAGAGGTTCTATTTGAAGGAATTAATTAGAAATGGTTAGCTCAAACCCTCTTAAATAAAAAAAATATTGATATAACATATATACTCACAATTCATACCTACAATGGAGTCTCCTTCGCACCTATTAAAATGCTGACAAAAAATCACTTTGACTTTATCTTTTGGTAGATCAAATGAATCCATTTGAAAAATCTATCTATGTAGTAAGGCACTACAGAAAAAAATCTTTCCAGTGATTATAATGTTAATATATATTAAGTTTATTATGACTTTTTTTTTTAGTTTTACTAAACATAGATATTTCACCGTATGTCTACCTCTATGTTTGACGCTTATGGAAAAATGGTAAATGAGAGAAAAAAATTCTAAAAATTATCTATGTCTTAGGTTTTTAAGTTCTCTTTCTATCAAAATAAATAAAAATGAAATTGGACAAATACATGACAAGTTATAAGCTATGTAGTCAAGGTATGTCAAAATTATAGTTTAGTCAAATTCAAATATTAATAAAATATGCAATAATCATGATAATGTCGTCAAACCAATTGCATGCCCTCTATATGGATGTTAAAAAACTAAATTCGAAAGAAGCATATTGATATCTATTTTAGAAAAGAAAAAAAAAATTCTCTATGAAAACAATTTAACTCCTTGAAAATGACATTTTCAGCAACATGCCAGTTTTCGTGGGAGAAAGAAAAAATCATTCAAATCGATTCAAATATATATATATATATATATATATATATATATATATATATATAGAGAGAGAGAGAGAGAGAGAGAGAGAGAGAGAGAGAGAGAGAGAGAGAATCTAGACATAAAATTGTAAAAGACTCTAATTTACTTCATCTTCTGATTTCAAATGGTTTAACGACAATATTCATCTGAATGTGAAATTTTTTTTTCAAAATGTAGAGTTCAGTGTCCGTTCAAGCAAAAAAGTGCAACCCACTATTGTGGGTTCACCAATAGATATGCACATTTTAACTTGTTATTCTAGAATAAATGTAACAAATCTAGAAAATCATATTCACCCTCTTTACAAATTCATTAAATGGATTCATGGTCCTAAATATAATAATAAAATCCAGAGGATATAGAGGAATTATACAAGGTAAACATAAAAAAGAGTATAGACATTTTGATGGCTCACATGAGTTGAAACTTTTGTTGATACTTGTCTAAATGTACTTTTTAGAAATACTTCCCACCTAAAAGGTTGAATCAGATGGTGTTCAAGTGATCATTATGGTGTCATAATTTTTTAATTTGTCTATCCCCGAACTATCACCTCATTGTCTTGTTTCCATTCCCTAACAATTCAATGACTTCTTTGTATGTTTATGCTCTTTAAATGAAGACATGTTTTTTTCCTATAAAAGTGACCAAAGTCACCAAAATGATATTAATATATCAAGAAAAAGAGTACAAAATATATCTTGATAACAAGAATATCCAAAGAATTTGAACATGAACAAATCCCAACTATACATACAAAAAAATTACCCATATAATTTACAACTACCAACCAACCCCAATGCTAAATGTACGAGCAAGAAAACATGCTAAAAAAAAAAAGGGCTACACCACAACTATATATATTCAAAAACCAAATACTTGTCCTCTCATCTAGAGGGGAAATATCAAAAGTATAGTGTCAATCGTCCAAATTTGTCTCAAAAGAGTCTTTAGGCACCACCATGGATAAATAATCAAAAGGATCAGACATAGAATCTTCAATACCGTGAGACAAAGATGCCACAATATTTTAATCAAAAGGAGCCTCTGACTTCCAAGTCATCACGAGGTAAAGGGTTACCTATGAGAGTATGAAGCCCCAACATATGATCAAGAGAAGTTGATATAAGAGCAAGATCAAACTCCTTAAGCAATTGCCTGCTGAAATCCTTGATAGGATCCTTAAGAGAACCATCCAAAATACCTGGCCTAACATCAGAAAAGAGCTCTAAAATATAATTTTGTTAGTAATATATTGCGAAAAAGAATAACACCATCAATAAGAAGGGACCCGAAATCCAATCTATGATTAAAAATGAGATATTCAATCAACTCTAAAAATAATTGTATATTAATTTTTTAATTATTATTGCTACATCTAAAAATAGATGTAGCAATAAGTAATTATTTTTTTTTAATTTTATTCTATTCTTATGTTAATTTAAATTATTATAAATAATATTTTATAATTATAAGTAAGAAATATTATAATTTAAATATATTATAAATAATATTTTATAATTATTTATAAAGTTAAACAAAGTTATTATTAGTACTTGCCGATAGGCTAAGCAAGTACTATTGCATCATTAACTAGTGATTAAATCAAAATATTTAACTTTATAATATCTAGAAATTAATTTTTGATCATCTCATTAGATGAATGCATTTGAAGTCTTATTACAAGAGTGAACCAATTAAAATTTACCACGTTATTTATTGTAGATAATATATATTTACAATTTATTATAATTTAAATAACAACCTATGATATTATAATATATATTTATTTTTATTCATATTTTAAAATTTTTTAAATTTTTATTTGTATTATATACTAATTATACATTAACAACTATTTATGTAAAAAAATTATGTGATTTTATTTTCTTATAATTTTTATTTTTTCTTTACAAAATATTAATATTTAAATTAAACTATATTAAATTAATATTTAATATTATTATAATAGTTTTATTTTGAAAAACTTATTAAAATTTAGTTTAAAAGATCAATTTATTTAAATTTATTTATTTATAATAGTTTTAATAAAAATTCTTTTATAAAAATTTATTACTTCTATTGTAACTATATAAAACATAATAATTAAAAAATTAATATACAATTATTTCTAGTATAACTTAAAAATATATAAAAATTTATTATTTTTACTATTACTATATAAAACATAGTAATTAAAAAACTAATATACTATTATAGTTTCTACTATAATTAAAGGCAAGTACTTAGCCACTACGTGACACTTGTTACAACTATAATTATAGTAATTTTATAATTATTTATAATTACATATCATTTTACATATAAATTAAAATTAATTATATACTAACCCATCTCTCATGAGAATGAATTGAACACTTAGAACTCATTGGATCTAGGTGATGCTCACAGAGGTCACCCATCCCAGTACTACTCCAACTTGAGCGCGCTTAACTACAGAGTTTCCTCTATGGTTAAAAATAATAATTTTTGGATATTATAAAGTTAAAAATTTGCAAATGAAAAAATTATAATGGAATATAAAATATAATTTATTTTGATTCGTGTACAAAGTTCATTTAATCACTAGTTAAGATACACAATTCAAAAAATGATACAATAGTACTTAGCCTACCGGCAAGTACTAATAAAGTTAATTATAATAGCAATACAATTAAATTAAATTTTTTTAAAAAATTATTATAAGATACAAATAACATCCTCTTAATATGTGTTGTTTATTATGGTTACACTTCCAGTGACACACTTAGCTTATTATGGTTACACCTCTTGACACAATTTATTTCTATATTGGACATAATAAGCTTAACAATAACTTTAATACAATTAAATGTATACGATAAGGAGATGAATCAAAGAATCCAAATACAAAATCCAAAATGCAAACCACAAAGTGGGCATCATACGTACTTGATCTGGAGTCCAAATGCAACATCCAAATTAGGCATAATTATGTGAAGCCTCGCAGCTACCGTCGCAACTATGTAAAACGGCCATTACTTTATTCTCACATGATCACAAATGATATGTGAATACCTCCAACTGCAACTGCAAAATCCAAAGGAAAACTGCAAATTGGGCTTCGCAGGCACCGTCGCAGCCCATTTATTTATTGTCATCGTAACTTTCACATCGCTACTAACGAGCGACTCAAAGCAATTACTTTGGATTTTACATAGAAATCCATCAATCCAGAGATTCCATACATAAATAAATTGCCTGCTTCAACTATAAAATAGTAGCGATATTAACTGACTGCACAAATGGCGAAGGGATGAAATATGAAAATTGCCTGAAAGTCAGCATTATCATGAAGCCGGTCGTGAACGGATTGCAATCCCTTTTATAATGACCGCTATAATATCCGCAATACATAATTTACTGCAAAAGTCCAATATGGATTATGACTGTATTGCGGATATTAGAGCGGTCATTATAAGACTGGTAGTAATGACACCTGCGCAACTTCTGATAATGCCGATTTCGGAGTTCGATTTTGGAGTGAAGGCGGGACTTTTATTATCTGTTATGATCTGTGACGGGAGAATACAGGTCTTACGAGCCTATGGTTATATATATAATTTCATCAGGTTAAATTTTAGTTTGAGTCAAATAGTTTTTCAATCAAATCTTATTTATGTAATTATAACAGAAATCTTTTTAAATGTAATGTTAAAATTATACATTTTTTTTTCATTTTGGTGAATTTAAATAACATATAAATCTTATAAAACTAATATTATTTTTTACCATTTCTTAAAACCAAATATTATTCTAGTACTTCCAAATTTACCATATATTTTGATCTTTATTGATCTTAGATTTCATGGTTATAGTTTAAGGTTGCATTGTTAAACCTAATTTTCACTTTATTCCCTCTATTTTTTATAGTGGATCATAAGACCTTTCAAACATTCTTTTTTACCTAATTTCCATATTTGTTACAAGATTTTTGACACACACACACACACACACACACACACACACACACACACACACACACACACACACACACACACACATATATATATATATATATATATATATATATATATATATATATATATATATATATATATATATATATATGTCCTCACTTCATTCGTTGAATTATATGCTTTATATGGACTGCATCTTTATATAATTTTTATTTTATCATAGTTTGCCTGTATCCCCCTTCACATGCTACTAAAATAAAATCTTATAATTTTGGCGATCTTCAGTTCCTTTTATCATTCCCTCAATGAAAATCACTTTCCAAGAGAGAGTAATGATATTCTTTCAGCAAGGAAATGTCATTTTTTGAAGAATTGCTCATTTATTGCCTATCACTATGTACATTTCCCACCCTTATATAATCTACATGATTTACATTTTTTACTATTTATCAAACCCAAAAATTGTTCTAGTGCTCATAAGTTCTAGATTTGTTTTAAAGTGTTAGCTGCTACCCATGTGTGTTACTCTTGTTGTTGGGTGTCATCTAAAGCTTCTTATATGAAGATGGAGAAGCTGATCCACGACATTTTGTGGGCCTTTGGAGCTGACTCTCATGGCTTCCATAGGGTTGCCTAGGAGTATTGTTGCCTTCCCAAAGCTTCTAGTGGTCTTTGCCTTGTTTCTGCTCAGAAGAAAGGTATTGCTTTATGTGCCAAATGGGTGATTAGAGCTCTTTCTGGGGATGAAGCTTGGAAGGTCCTGTTGAGGCATTGCATCTCTTCAGGCTTTCCTATTCACAAACCGGTCTAGAAGGGGATCAATTTTCAAACCCTTCTTATTATATCAAACCTTAGTTCAGATCCAAGGCACTATTGTTGTCAAAAACATCTAGAGAGTCTGGGAAGCAGTTAAACCTTGGTTGCAGTGGGTCTCTCGTTTAACCATCACAACATCTAGTGGTCACCTCTTTTTCATTAGCAAGGGCTTCCACTTGCTAGGATCCATGGTTTGCATGCTCTGTGTTTTCACAAACGTGGCATCAGAGCCCCCAAGGATCTATTTTCTCGTTCCACCATGAGTCTCCACTTTTGGGAAGATCTTTAGGTGCAGTTCAGGCTTTCTCACTTGGGTCGATAGACTTTTTACCTTTTGATCTCAGCCTTACCTCCTCATTTGTTGCATAAGCATGGCATTCTTTCTATCAAGCCCTGGTGGAAGGATTAGAAGTGGTATCCTTGGACTCCTCTCACTAACTACAAACCCAGTATGGGTTATTCTTGGTTGGTGCCCCATCTATCGATTATTGACACTTTGAATCACATATGAAATTTGTCCTCTTCTCAGACGACTTGGCGAATCTGATTTCTTACTATTTGGTCTTCTATCACAGAGCCCAAAATTTCTCTTTTTTCTTGGTGTTTTCTTTTTTAAGGCTTGCCTCTGGGTGCCATGCTTTGGCACTTGGGATTCCCTGATCCTAGGTACCCTTTCTGTGGCCTCCCAGAGACTTTCATGCATATTTTTTGGTTTTGTTACCGAGCTCAATAGTACTGGAGCTAGATTCATGATTTCTTTAAGCCTTTTCGGCCAATTCCTTTTTCCTGGCATATGGTTTTGTTGGGTGACTCACCTAGAATGGCTGCCAAATCGACCTAGATTTGGCATGCTTTCAGGATGGAGATTCTTTTCACTTTTTGGAAAGATAGGAATGTTTTTCTTTTTACTAACAACTTTACATGGATATTAATATATCTATGTATACTAAATCTTGTATATGTAATAATGTAATGCTATAGATTCAAGTGTAGGAAGATAAAGTGGCTCTGGAAGTGGCCCACTTGCAGGAGATTTTACAACACTGGGGCATATCCAGAGTGTTGTTGGATTCTCTTTCTGTTGACTGCATTTCAACCTATGGCCTTTGTCATGGTCGTAGCTCTTTTGCTTGCCATTCTCAGACTCCTCAATCTCAGGAACCTCATCATTCCTCTAGTGGCAGAGACAATTGGAGGCATCACTCAGCTTCTCCTCCTTGCCAGAGTTTGGCCTATGGTTGGCCTACTGCTCCTTCTCCTCCTGTTGTTGGTACTGACTACCCTTTGGCCACTAGAGATGTTTCGTGGCCTCCTACCACTTTTGATAAGTTCCCTCATCTGGCTTTTGCAATCTCTCCGAGGCCGGAGGAAGGAGAAATAGAAGAAAAAAGATGAAGAAGATGGTTGGACTCTTCTAGACCAACTTCCAAGCTCCAATGTGTGGGGAAACCCTGAAGACAAAGATCCTCCTCCCTTAGTTGCGACTACTCTAGCTACTTGGGGGATTATTTTAATATTTGTTTTATGAATAGTTGATGTCTCCAATTCTTTACCGAGTGACTCTTGCAAGGTAATCTTGTATCCCCTGGCCCCTTTTTTGTGAATAGTGTACTTTATACTTTTTTTTTAATGGAAAAGGCCTTTGTTCATCAAAAAAAATTATTCTAGTGCTTCCAATTTTATCATACACTAGTACATTTGAGGCCATATTCCGATGGCTATCTGTCGGATTTGCAACACTTATTTATTGACACTTGGACAGATGTGTCCATTGGTGTTTTTGCATTGCAAATTTCTACAAAAGTGATAACCGTCAGTATTTTGACATCATTTTCTGTCAGAACTTGCCACCTTAATAGCAACTTTACTATGAGATTTCATACGGTATATCTATCAAAACTCCAACAAACCATGTGGAAGTCCCTTCGAAAAACTCTGTCAAAAATCATGTCAGAATGGCGACACATATACAATTATTATCCGACAGGAAAACCTGTCAAAGATATAGCATTCCCATCATGAATATCTATTGAAAAGGGACTCTCGCTGATGTTATAACTGTCGGTATGGCAACAGATATGCAGTGACTATCTGATAGGACAACCCATCAGATGTATAGCAGTCCCGTCGCACGTATCTGTCAAAAAGGAGTTCTCTCTAATGTTATACCTGTCGAGATGGAAACGAATATGTAGTGAATGTCCGACAGGAAAACCTGTCAGATGTATAGCACTGCTGTCGAAATAATTTTCATTCTTGTTGAAAAAGTGACGAATATGCACATTAAAGATAACAAAGCTCAAGAGACCATTATAGTTGGTCTTCGTCAAGTTGGTCCATATTATTGCAAAATAGTTTACCTTTCATTAGCTCATCGAATGTAGGGATTTGAAATAATTTAATAGAATATTTTCATGATAGCATATATTATTTAAGTTGACATTGCACTAATTTATCTACTTCGCGCACTTGTAGACTACGAGGATAGCGATAAAGAAGCATCTCCTCCCATGGCCTACATTATTCAAGCCACAGAAGGAGATGCTTCTTTATGGCTGTCCTCCTAGTCTACAAGTGTGCAAAGTAGATAAATTCATTCAACATCAAACTAAAATAGTGTACATTATACATGAAAACATCATCTATTAAATTCTTTATGATCACTGCATTTGATGAGCTAATGAAAGCTAAAATATTTTGTCAGTAATATGGACCAAAGACAGAGACCAACTATAATGGTCTCTTGAGCTCTTCTATCTTTAGTCCTAGCTACTGGGTAAGGCCTGGAAGACTTCTACCTACCGATCGTCGAGAATAATCATCGCCTTACCTTTATGTACACTGCACAGTATCCAATATAAGAGAAGGTAAAAAATATGAATGGATAAAAGAAATGAAAGATACAATAATATTATCTTGTTGTTTACCTTCTCATAATTGATCCCAGTCTTGCAAAAGTAATTTTATACGATCACTAGCACATTTTGTGCATGGATGAGAAACAGTATCCAAAGTTTCTAGATTCCAAGAAGAGGTATGAGTGGAGGCCAAAGAAGGGATATTTGTGAAGGTTTTATAGATGTAGGTTACTGAATCATCATCTCTCCACTGGTACTCAATCTGGAAACCCTCGTCCTCACTTTTGTCCTACCTTAGCTCAGTAAAGAAGATATTCTCTAAAATGTTAGACATCTAGCAAATATCCACAGAAATCCCTTCTGGCCTCCACTGAATATACATCTTCTCAGAATCTAAAAACTCTCCATCATTTATTCTCATCAATGTACGAATAAAATTGTGAGAAAATGCTTAATCCCTAATTCAATCTTTGACAAATAAAATTGTGACAGAACGCTTAAAGAATATGGAAAGATCACAATGTTTAGAGACACACTTGACTCCAAGTGCCATGTACAACAAAAGTAATTTGTCCAATTTGGATAGTAAATCTAATTTAACTAAAATGACAACCATAGCTAACACAAGAGGCTAACCTATTTTAAATATTCTTCACTTTCTCAAACCATAGTTTATGATACTTAGTTGAGGTCCATAAGAATATCTACAATTAATGGTTCTTACATGAGCCCACAAGAATAGCTTAGTAGCACAACAATTATAGAATAAACATGTCCAATATTATAAATAGCATTTGCTTTCACTAAAAATCACTCAAAATCATTTCTCAAACTCACCCATTTGCAGGAAAAGGGAAGTGGTTGAGTTATTTTCTCTTGCTATATTCAAAGACCTACTGCCCCACAACAAAGAACATTGTAATAAGACCTTTTAATCCTAGTGACAAGAACATAGACGCATTATAACTCATTTTTAAAGAAAATAAGCTTTCTATAAAATGAAAGGTTCAACCTAATTAATACTAGCACTTGCACTCAAAGGAGGTGCAAGAGATGCACCAATAGGCATTTAATTGCAAAGCATAATTGAAGCATTAATACATAATAGAAGTGAGTTTTTTAAAGTGTAAATGAGAAGCCAACATAATCAAAGCACATAAATTGAAAAGATATTTATATAATGTAATGAAATGGAGAATAACAAGTGTATGAACACCAAACAGGTAAAAGGTAATGATTTACCTTCGACAAAAATAGGGAAAATTTATACAAAACAATTGTTGTTGAAGTGAAACAAACTAAAATGTTATACCATCTCGTGCATCCAAAATCCCATGTTGAAGTGAGACCAACTAAAATGTTATAATTAGAGGCCAACCTTGATAGTGATCTGGCTGAAAGACTTAAGAGAGACTTTGACCCAAGAGCTTCATCATCAAGCTCTACAACCTCTTGTAGCTATCTTCGTAGCAACAAGAGTCATTGGATACGTCAAATTTCTCAGAAGTTTGTACTTAGTTTGTAGGTTGACTTTGTACAAAGTAGATTGTAATTGAAAATTTAAAAACTATTTGCATCTAGTCATTATTCATGCACTATGCAATATGCATTGTGAAACACAATGAAATCAGCAATGTGTACAGAAATGAAAAAAACTATATTCCACAATTCTTGGGCTAAACTCTAAATTTATTTTATTTTTATATCTCTATGCTATTGAGACCACTTCCATTTTATTAAACACAATTTTTCCCAATTAAAAATTTCAATTTTTTGCAAAAAACATGATCATTTGGTTTCCTGGATTTTCCAATGATATTTGTTGTTATGATCATGCTCACAATAAACATACTTAATTCATCATCACTATTTTTGTTGATTAAATTGCATCAATGATATTTCTCTCTCTCACTGGACTTGTCAAGAATAGTCAATTAATTTGGCGACTAAACCTTTTGGTGCTATTCATAGTTTGGGGCAAAATTAGAGTTCAATGGGACAATTTTTCCTTGAATTCCCCACTCCTCCAAAGGAAACATGAATTCAAGCCTCCTAGGGTTTCAAATTAATAATTGAAGACAAAATCATATAGATAGATTTCAATCATGTCAAGGATTTCACTATTAGGTTGATTGAAATCAAAACCTTGACATTTACACATGAGGGAGGGTAACCCTAGGGTTATATCCATGTTGAGAATATTGCCAATGGAAGAAAGTATTTGTGGAATAAAATTCCACATAAAAGGTAGAATGTTTTTAACAATGAGTCATCTAGAGCTTGAAAGGGCTAATATCTCATTGTTTATAGCATTGGGATCCCATTTAAGGGCCCTAAAGGTACAACTTCCAATGTTCTTGAACTCTTTATTAATTACAAAATCTTGCATATTTTTATCTTTGAAAAAAATTACAAATAATCCCTTTTTAGTTTTCCCACAAAATAAGATTTAAATACCTAATTCATTTTTCCAAATATCACAAAACCAGTCATCTAGGAATTTCTTAGCCATAACCTTATTTACATCATAAGAAAAAAGAATATTGGGATGTTGTTTAACCTTTCTTTTTATTTACATATAGCATCAAGTAATTATTCATTGGGAAAAATAGAGAGTGTATGTATGGGTTGAGGAGAGCACTTACCATATCATTCTACATTATCACCATTGCAAGTGGAAACCCTAGATTTTAAGAATGCAAATGGAGGGTAACTTACAAAATTATTGCAAATAATGTCTTTGAATGACTTAGGGTTAGTAGAGGAAATAGGTAGGTCCTTTCCCGAGTGCCTAAGAAAGCCTCCAGTCATGTATTCCATCTCAATCTTCCTGTATCAAGTAGAAAGAAAGTACATATAAGAATAGAAACAAACCTTCATAGGAAAAGCTTAAAATTGAATGAAAAGAATTATAGCAAACATAGAAACTATAAAGCCCGATAAATGATCAAGGGATAAGGAGCCATTTATGTGGCCAATACCCCTAGATTCTAAAGTAGAGAGCCCACTACAAATGCTAGAATGAATATTATTTGCAATTAAATGATTTACAAGGTTGCGAGAGCCTAGGGATCAAAACACAAAATGCATTGCAAGCCTAAGAATCTTTGATTTTCATCATTTTTGGAGTAGAGGATGTTTTCACAGCAAGATGCAAGGCACTTCCATTAGGGTTTCAAATCCATCATTTTCTTTCACGTAGGTAAGAGATATTTTATAATTTTAATTATTATTCAAATACATATAAGAAATCTTTTATAATTTTAGTTATTATTAAACACTTATATTAAGATTTTTAATTATATAAATAAAATTAATACTATCATTAAACAATACCATCATTGCTATATCAGTTTTAGGATTCAATTGTATATAATTTTTGTATCATCAACATTTCAGATCATACTACATGATCCATCATTAGGATACAAGAGAGCAAGAGGAACATAAAATTGAATGTCATTATTATAAACTTTTAAAAATAAATACCTTAAAAATAAATAAAACTTAACTAAACATCCTTCCATTCCAACATCCTTCATTTTATTTATTTATTATTGAACTATTTTGTTATTTATTGACATAAAATATTTTTTAATTCATTGATATAAATTTTAGATATTTATTATTAATGTATTTTTATTTTATATACTTATTATTGAACTAGGTTTTAATTGGTTGACATAAAACATTTTTTTGTACTTCATTGATATAAAATTTTACATTATTTTATATATCTATTATTAAACTATTTTTTATTACATTGAATATAAAAAAAATTAGTTCATTAATATGAAACTTTATATTATTTAACATTGTTACTTATATTTTTTTACAAAGTTCATAAAACTTGTTAATGAAAAATATATGTGAAAAGGTAGTGACACATATATAACAACTCTTAGTTTGACTTAATCTCTTCTGAAGTAACACATCTCCTCAAAATAAATGAACCATTAATTTAAAGCTTAGATTAGCTCTATAGAATGATGATGTTGTTTACTATTTTGGACCTCCCCTACTTTATGGAAAGCTCCTAAGTATCACATATACTTTTTAAGTGGGATATTTACTAGCACTTGCACCTTTGAGGGGTGTTTATATATATATATCAAATGATGATATTGTGATATATTTATTGATCTCTATCCCCCTCTATTACTATATCTATTGGCTAGTGGACCTAAAAATAAGAGAAAAACACATTTATTAATTTACACGAATAACAAGCTATAAATGCACAATTCATACAAAATATTTTTTATATGAAACATACATATAAACATTAGAATAATGAATTATTATTAATTCAATTACAAATTCAAATATTCAATATGCTCAAAAAAACTAATATTCAATACTCTCCTCATAAGAGTTTCATCTTATTCTCTGACTATACTTACATCACTCACCACCAAATTTAGCAGGACCAATACTAGATCAAAACATTTCACTACACCCTACTATTTTATAGGGTCCTACAGGGTAAGTTTAATTTTGTAGATTTGGCTAGTAGACCAAAAAATAAGAGAAAAACACATTTATTAATTTACATGAATAACAAGCCATAAATGCACAATTCATACAAAATATTTTTTATAAGAAAGAAACATGTAAACATTAGAATAACGAATTAAAAACAATTCAAAATGCTCAAAAAACTAATATTCAAAGAATTGAGCAATTTGAACTTTTTCACCACCTCATTCCACCATTGGGATGCAAACTAGATATCAAGTTTAATTTATTTGAATTGTACATTAATCACAAAATTAATTTCAATGTTTGATATTAGTCCACCTTTAAATAATTTATTCTTGTTTATATTGAATACATTCACAATCTACTTCATACCATGCCTATTTATTCTATAAACATTTATAAAATAGTGCTTTCCCCTTGAATGGACATGATATCTCAGAAACTAAATGTCAAGTTATTACATTTAAATAGTATTATTTTTACTATAATAAATTTCATCCTTCCTAGCATATAATCCTTAGATCCTAAAGTTGCATGTTCATCGAAATATAAGCTATTCTGCATCTTCATGGAAGCCTCCTCCACACTAAAATACTACTTATCTACCTGCCAATAACTTTCCTTCAGTATCATAATTTAGTCTTATCTCCTATTTTTATCCTAACTAGGCTTCTCTAACATGTTTTTACACAACATGCAAAGTAGTAACATCCTAGAAATATAATTTGTTAAGAAGTGAAGTTATATTTTATCAGTTCTGAGCAAAGCCAAATAACTGGAGTGATTAGCATTTATTTCTATACAATAAAAAATAAATAAATATCATCTACATCAGTTAAAATTTTCCTCAACACAAGCTCTTTAAAAATAAAACACTTAAGAGGAATATTATGCCTGTTTACCAATAAAAAAAATCATTTATAGAACTCAATATTTGTTCCCTTACAGAGAAGAAAAGCTACACATAGGACAGGTAGAAAGGAAGCATAAGGTGAGCTGCTAAATACTTTCAAATGATTAAAAGAATGGAAGAAAATAATGTGAATAATGTGAACAGTGTACCATTGGGCACTATGCAATTGGAATCTCTACGTGAGGGTGAAGATTCGTCTTGTTAATGTGTAAGTAAGGTTAAAGTTTCACAGAAACTATAATAACAAGTCTAATTTACGATCATTCAGCATAATTGAATACCTTGCATAGTTACAGGTTTTATGGAAATCTTTGAAATGGTGGAAATGAACATTTACTAGAATAAAATAGAAATTGAAATTGAAAATGTGAAAGAAAGCAATAGAAACAAAGGGCAATTCTAATTTTCTGGATTGTTCTGAATTCAATAGTGAGCTTGTATTCGCTCCAAAATAACTGCACTAATAAGTAAGAGATAGGAACTCCCAGAAATTGCACTTCTTACAGGTATTTCTAATTCTCAATGCCATAATCAAATGCAAAAGAATAACATACTAAACTTTCAAGAACAAAATTATTCTAGATTCATAACAAGTTTGCTAACCCAACTCACAACTAGCTCTAATACCATGTTAAACTTAGTTGTGAAGCCACTCAAGATCCAAATTAGGCATTATGTGAAGCCTCGCAGGTACCGTCGCAACTATGTAAATGCCCATTACTCATTTATTCTCACATCATCACAAACTCCAAATTGGGCTTCGCAGGCACCGTCGCAGCCCATTTATTTATTGTCATTGTAAGTTTCACTTCGCTACTAACGAGCGACTCAAAGCAATTACTTTGGATTTTAGATAGAAACTCGTCAATCCAGAGATTCCATAAATAATAAATAAATTGGCTGCTTCAACTATAAAATCGTAGCATCACCAATCTCTTTCTCACAGAATAGATATTAACTGACTGCACAAATGGGGAAGGAATAAAATATGAAAAATGCACGAAAGTCAGCATTATCATAAGTTACGTAGGCATGATGAAGCCAGTGGTAAAAGGATTGCAATCCCCTTTTAATGACCGCTAAAATATCCGCAATACATAATTTAGTACAAGAGTCTATATAATGGATTATGACTGTATTAGTGTATTGCGAGTATTGGAGCGGTGTATACAAAGGGTACTGTGATATTTATACGACGGGTTGTAATTATACTTGCAGAACTTCTGATAATGCAAATTTCGGAGTTTGTTTCGAATGGACTTTAATATGTTATTATCTGAGATAGGAGAATACAGATCCTTAATAAGCTTATGATTAAATAGACAATTTCATCATTGGACTTTGATTAGGTTGGATTTTAATTTGAGTTGAATAGCTTTTCAATAATAGATCAAATCTTGTTTGTGTAATTATAACAGAAATCTTATTAAACGCAATGTCAAAATTACACATTTCTTTTCATTTTGGTGAATCTAAATAACGTACAAATCTAATTCTATTTTATACATATCTAATTTCTTTATTCCTTTTCTAAAAAATTCGTAATTCTAGATTATCATTGTCTTATAAAAGTTCAATTGATCTATATTTTCCTAGTATTTGCATCTATTCAATTTATTGCATGTCATTATGTCCAGGACATTTCCATTTCTACACTTTTGTTGATACTTATCTAAATGTACTTGTTAGATATAGCCCCACCTAAAAGGTTAAATCTTGCTTGAATCAGATGGTATTCAAGTGATCATTATGGTGTCATTATTTTTTAGCCCATAGGTCATTTGTGGGAGCTTTGCTCCTTGAAAATTATTTTTTATCTCAGAAAATTGTGAGCCTCTCCACCTATATTTTTTTCAGATTATGAAAATAATTTTAACTCAATACTAATCTTCTTACATATTTTTTCCACTTCTATTTCTATTTTTCTTGAAAGTGTAATTAGATACTTCCAAAAAACAAATAGAAGTTTCCATAGAAAAGAGAACTTCCTCAATTAAACTAAAACATTTTGCATTTGAGAACATCTAAAAATCCTAATTCAATTTCATTTTTTCCCTATATGTGAAAACTAAAAAGTCAGGTTCATTTCCAATATGGGAATTAATCTAGAATTGGAAAACTAGAATTAGTTTTCCTTCCCAAAATTAAATTCCCAATTCCAATTCCATGCCTCAATTCTAATTCCAAGTTTTGAGATGGATTGGTTGAATGCTCATTTTGGACCAAAATTAGAATTAGCCTATACCAATTCACCAATTCCAGGTTAATTCCAGCAACCAAACGGGCCCAATTTACATCTGGTTTTATTTTACTATGGCTTAGTAAAATTCAGCAACATTGTTGTGTATAAAAATATATATAACAAAAATACCGACCAAAATAGATATATATATATATATATATATATATATATATATATATATATATATATACATACATATACATATATACATATCTACATATACATATATATATATATAGATGTATATATATATACATATATATATATACATATATATATATATATATATATATATATATATATATATATATATACATATATATATATATACATATATATACATATAGATATACATATACATATATATCTATATGTATATATATATATATATATATATATATATATATATATATATAACAAGGCTATTGTGGCTATTTGGATTTTGTAGGTGAGCAGTTTGCTTGACTTGATGAACAATCTAGTGACAAGAGTTGTTTCTATATAATTTTTTTAAGATGCTATATAATAGTTTTAAGATGTTATCATAACATAATTACACTTTTTTAATATTCCAATCAATTAAATGATGTAATTAAATTTGATTTTAATAACTATTTTTTAAATATGAGAAAATGTATTATATTAGATTAAAAATCTATGTGAAATATTTAAATTTTGATTTATAATTATTTTTATTTAATTTATTTTAAAATATTATTAATTCTTATGTCAATTTATATATTCAAAGTCTATTTATTAAAAGAATCTAATTCTAAATCTCAAACCTACAAAATCTAAAAAAAAGTAAATTGAATGCTTGTACAAATATTCTAATTCTAAAATTTTAATGTTCAATTTAGAAAGATCAAATTTTTATGTTTCAAAATTTTAGTCATTAAAATATAATATTTCTAAATTTAAAAAATAAAAATTATCTACATATAAAGTATTTCAAAAATAATTTACATAATTTTTAATTTATAAATTTTTTTTCACATATTAGTTGTTTGTAAATCTTAAATATAAAAATATTTCTAAATTCAATAAATAAAAAATGCATTTTTGCATAGATATTTCAAAAATAATATATATATTTTTTAGTTTTCACTTTAGAAAGGTCAAATAGACATTATATTATATGATTATATGTTTAGGAAGGTTACAAGATAGATATTATTTTGTGTTTCATATATCATTTATTTGCTATCTTATGCAATAAACCATTCAAACTTCTATTGGCTTATCATTACACATACAAAAACGTGCAACTGCTAGTTTAATTTATTGTCCCCAAGCTATCACCTCATTGTCTTGTTTTCATTCCCTAACAATCCCATGACTTCTTTTAGTGCTTATGCTCTTCAAATGAGGAAATTTCCTTTTTTTTTTAACAATTGACCAAAGTCATTAAAATTATATTAATATAGCAAGAAAAGAAAGTTCAAAATATATCTTGATGACAAGGATATCTAGAAGGTTTGAGAATGAACAAGTCCAAACTATATATAAAAAAAAACCATCAAACTTATAGCCACCCACCAATCCCAAATGTCAGATAACCAACAAAGAAAACATGCTACAAAATATAGGATATGCCACAACTATATATTCAAAAACTAATTACTTGTCTCCTCATTCAAAGGAGAAATATCAAAAGTATAGTGGCAGTCATCCAAATTTATCTCACGAGAGTCATTAAGCACCAATATGGACGAATGAGCAAAAGGATTAGACATAGAATCTTGACTACCATGAGATAAAGATGCCACAATATCTTCATGAAAAGGAACCTTTGACTGCAAGGAAGGAAGAGCTAATGGTTCCAAGCCATCACAAGAAAAAGGATGCCCTGTGAGATTATGTATCCCCATCATATGATCAAGAGTAGTTAATACAGGAGCAAGATCAAACTCAAGCGACCTCCTAAAATTCTTAATAGGATCCTTAAGAGAACCATCCAAAATACCATACCTAACATGAGAGAAGAGCTCTTGAATATAATTGTTAGCCATATATTGTGAAAAAAGAATAACACTAGCAATAGGAAGGGACCCGAAATCCAATCTATGATTAAGAAAGAGATATTCAATTAACTCTAAATAAAAAAGAGAGGGATAAAGATATTTTTCAGCAATGAATAACACCATAGGAGCATCCAATAGAAAATCCATAATAACAGATAGAAAGCAAGAGGTAAGATCTAAGAGCAAGGTAGGGGAATCGTAGATTAGTCATTCATTACCAATTAAAGACTGAATGGTCTTCTTAATATGTGAGCACCCCATATTTTAAGACCAAGGACAATTTCACTGTATCATACTTATAATCAATCCTAACCTACCATTGTTGTTGAGGAAATGAAATCATGTACTCCTTCATTTGAAAGAGACAATGATTAACAAGACATAAGCAAACTGCTATTCAGCAAAATAGGACCCATAGCTTATATAGATAGTAATGTCGTCAGCTAGAAAAGACATGAGAGATTCACACAAATGAAATCTCATCATTAAAACAAAAAAGCATCTATATTCAAGGATCTGTAAGAATAAGAATTAATGATAGGAAGATAAAACTAAGCCAACAATATAATCCACACATTTGAATTAATGGATAAATCATGTTCGCCAATGTGTCCTTCATTGAGACATATATAAGCATGTGTATAAAACTACCACATGAGAGATGAAGTCTAACAAGGAAATATAAACCTAAAGAGAATCTACATGAAATAACATGGAGAATGAGGCATCAAACCTTGTAGTTATAAATATTCTTTGACAAAGCTCATTCAATTAATAAAAAAATAAAATAGACCGATCAAATCCCATCATAAAGCATGCAACACAAGGATTGCATAATCAATAATAGTACAAGATGAGCCAATCCTGTCTCATCATTAATTAAATAACCCCCAACCCCCAAAGGAAAAATATACTACCTATATTAATAATTCTAATAAAAGGTTAGTACCAAAGATAGCCGTGAAAACACATCAGTTTTACAAACATCAAAAACTGAGATTTGAGCAAACTTTGGAATGTAAATCAAGAAAAAAAAAATTGCACAGATGAACAATGAATATTCATAAAATATACTATTAGAATTGGGATTGTTGCAGTGGTATCAGAGCCAAGTTGTAGAACCTGTAGAAAAATAAAAAATTACAGGCTCTGGAGTTTTGTTTTTTGATTGTGAAGTAAATGATTTTCTTGGTATAGTATAGAATACAAAATAGATTTTAGATTGAACAATTTATTGCAATGTATTCTTTAATTTCAATTGTTGGAATAGTTCTTTCTAGGAAAGAGAATTATCATGAATGGTTTTGAAAATTTAAAAATACTCTTATTTTTAATGATTTGTGGGATGATATTTGTGAAAGCAAAGATGATAGTGCAGAAGAGTTAGAACAACCTACAGATCAAAAAGAACTTATCATCTAGAAGAGTAAAGATAAAAAGGCTTATGCGTTGATTGCCGCCTCAATTAGTGAAGAGGTAAGTAGACATATAATCTCTTGTAAAAATGCATTTGCAACATTAAAGAAACTCAAAGATCTATATGATTCACATTCAGAACTTGAAATCATTCAGTTGTTAATGAAGTTATTCAATTTAGAGTTGAAAGATAATGATCCAATGAAGTTGGCTTCTGAAATTAGAGCATTATTTCATGATATTAAAGCTACCAGTGTAAAAGTTGATCTTCAACTCACTACTTTTATTAAAGCTCTTTATCCTACCTATTCACACTATCTTGAGTCTCTTCAAGCTAGTGAGAAAATGAAGGATATAACATTTGATAAACTTGTGGAAAAAATCACAGAGAGAGAAAAAGCCTTTGGGAAGAAGGCATCAATTTCAAATGCTGAGACTTTATGTCTTGCACAGCAGGGGCAAACATCTAAAGATAATTTTTCTAGACAAGACACTAGCAATAGAGGTCGTGGGAGAAGACAATCTAGTGGCAGAGGTGGCAACCAACATTCTCAGTCACAACACTAGCACAGAGATTATCAACACAGAAATATCCAATCAAGAGACAAGCAATCTATGCAATGCTATAGATGTGGAAAAATGGGTCATAGTTCCAACCTTTGTCGAACTCCTTGGGAGAAGATTTGTGATAAGAAGGAAAAGCCACCAGACAAAGGTAACCCTCATGAATCTACACACTATGTTGTAGCACATTGCAATGTTGGGATTGAAGAAGTTTTTAGTACTTCATATTTTTCTTTGAATGATACTTGGTTGTTAGATATTGGAGCCACATGCCATATGACATTTAGAAGAGATTTTTTTGAGACATTTAATGATCAAGTGGATGGAGTAGTATATTTTGCTGACAAATCTGAATTAAAACCTTCATGCATTGGTTTTGTTAGACTTAAATTACCAGGTCTTGCTGATTACATACTTTCTAATGTTCTTTATCTTCCACGGTTGAGGAGAAATTTGATATCCCTTGTGAATATTAGACAGCAAGGTCATTCAATGCATATGTTTGATGGCATCATTGAGATTAGACGATCTGTTGATTCTGTTATTATTATGACCGGGGTAGAAGTTGGAACACTTTTACATTTGAAAGGTACTTTCACATTCTCAGAATACCGCAAATTTCTCTCAGCATAGTGGTAACTTGTCTTCTAGTTTGTTATGGCATGCAAGATTTGGTCACATTAGCTATGATAGTCTCAGGATCATGAAACAAAAAGGAGTTCAAGGGCTTCCCACTATTCCGAAAAATAATTCTCAATGTGATGCTTGCATTTTAGGCAAATACAGTAAACAACCTTTCCATGATTCTATGTTTCGAGCTTCTAGAAAGCTAGCTCTCATTCAGTCAGATTTGTGTGGGCCTATGCCTATTCCATCAGCAAATGAAAATAAATATATTATGACTTTTATTGATGACTATACCAGGATATGTTGGGTTTATTTATTAAAGGAAAAATCTCAAGCTTTTGATACCTTCAAAAATTTTCATTTGTGGATAAAAAATGAAACTCAACTCAATATTGGAACTCTTAGAAGTGATAATGGTGGAGAGTACACTTCTAAAGATTTTTAAAAATATCTACAAGACAATGGCATAAAGCATCAAACCATTATTCCTTATAATCCACAACAAAACGGTGTGGTAGAACGTATGAACAGAACCCTATTGAATATGGTTCGATCTATGATGTTTTTTCAAAATGTTAAATTAATATTTTGGAGAGAAGCAGTTCTTTGTGCTGTCTACATAAAAAATAGAAGTCTGTCTACTGCACTAGAAAATAAATCTCCTTATGAAATGTGGCATGGTCGTCTTCCCCATGTAAAGCATTTTAGGGTTTTTGATTCCCCTTGCTATGCTTTAATTCCTGAACAGCTAAGAAATAAATTGGAAGCTAAGAGTAGAAAATGCATTTTTTGGGGATATTCTACTACTTCTAAAGCTTATCATCTATAAGATGAGGAAAACAAAAAATTTGTTGTTTCTCGAGATGTTATATTTCTGGAATTTGGAAAAGATGCCTCCACTATTAATAAACAGCTTTCTCATCTTGATCGATTTCATTCAATAAAATTCTATCATGAATGGGATAATGCACTTCCAACTCTTGCAGGGGGGATTCCTCTTCTCAATCAATCTCTGGAAGTGATAGAGAATGTGAAAGAGTCTAATAAATTTGAAATTTCTTGTGAAGAACATGCTGCAAATGAATGTGAACCAGTTTCTAACGAACTTGTTACAAAAGAATGTGAACCAAAAATTGAGAAAACGTCAAAACAACCAGTCTGTAGAGGGTAAAAGCACAATAAGTTGTCACCCTTTTACAAAGGAAGAGGCTAACAACACAAAAATGAAAAAACTTCAAGGGCATAAAAGTCACATTTCTGTTGAGAATTTGAAGATGATGTAAACTGATGAAATGTGTAAAATAGGATGAATTTTATGCCTATAATTTTTTAAAATTAATTTGAGCAAAAATTAATATATTTTTTTAATTTTTTAGGTCTATTTTTCATATCCTGAAAATACTACAAATAAGGGAGTTCACTTCCCGTTAAATCATTATAAGTAAAACATTTTTTTTCCCCCAATTTCAAAATATGTTTTAGATGACATGTATATCTAGTGCAAGAAAAAAGAAAGAATTTTTTTTTCGATCTATGGTTTACTCGTTATAAGTATTGAAAGTCGACCTTACCTGAAATTAACAATTTTTGTCTCCCGTCACTTTTACCCTATCAAAACTATACCAAAAACCAAATAAATTATATATTCTTGAAGAGGACTCTCTCCTCTAGTGATGTATATAATTTTAAAAATTTTCTAAATTGATTTAGTATTTTTCTATATTTTCCGAATCAATGTCTTCTCAAAGTTTAATATACCTACATGTAGTTTTTAGCAAATTTGTTTAATGTTTTGTAGATGAAACAATATAAAATTTATATGTCTAGAATCATATTTTTGAGATCTAGAAAAGGGTACTTTTATTTTTTTAACATTTTCTATTTTGATCTAAGAAAGGAACAATAGAAGTGAAAATTTTAGTTTTTTTGTGTTTTTGGTGGTTTGGCTGCCAACATGGCATGCCACCTAAGTAGACTCGGCTGAGTCCGACTCGACCGAGTCCCCCTAGGGGTTGGCCCCACTCAAATAGCCTAATAGTGTGCAAATGAGTGGTTTGTCATGTTTTTTTATATTAAAAATATTGTTTAGACTCGGCCCAGTCTAATGGGCCACGTAGATGCCATTCGGCACCGCGTGGCGCCTACATGTACTCACCCATGTTGGACTCAGCCGATTTTAACTTGGCCGAGTCTAACTGGGCCGAGTGATTTGAGTTAGCCCAAAAGGTGACACTCGATTGTGCTTTTACCCTAGATCCCTGCAATCCAATACAATTCTGAAAAGGTATGATGATTTTGAATTAAATTTTTCTATTGTTGATGAACCTTCTTCATTCCAAGAAGCAACAGCTAGTGATGCATGGAAAAGTACAATGCAAAGAGAGTATGATGCTCTCATAAAAAATGGAACTTGGAGGTTGGTGGATGCTTCAATTGGAACCAAACCTATTGGCTGCAAGTGGGTATTTAAAAACAAATATAAAGCTGATGGATCTCTTGACAAACATAAAGCAAGACTTGTAGCAAAGGGATATGCTTAGAAAGAAGGTGTTGACTACACTGAAACATTTGCTCCTATAGCAAAATGGGGCACTATTCAAACTTTGTTTTCTTTAGCAACACAAAAAGAATGGAATATACATCATATGGATGTTAAGACGACCTTTTTGAATGGAGATTTGAAAGAAGATGTTTATATGTTGCAACCTGAAGGTTTTGTTATCAAAGGTCAAGAACAAAAGGTATGTAAATTGATAAAATATTTGTATGGTTTGAAGCAAGCACCACGTGCTTGGTATGAAAAATTAACTGAGCACCTCCTGCAACTAAACTACAAGCACTTTCATCTAGATGATGCAACTCTCTTTGTCAAGAAAATTGGTAGATCAATTGTATATCTAGTTCTATATGTTGATGATCTTCTCATCATAGGAAATAATGATGATTATATTACATCTATTAAAAGAGATTTGAAGAAGGTTTTTGATATGACCGACTTAGGGTTACTACATTATTACTTAGGTATTGAAGTCATTCAAAATTTTAAGTTTATTTTTATTTCTCAAAAGAAATATATTGGAGAGTTATTATGCAGATTTGGCATGGAAGATTGTAATTCTGTTTCCACTCCAATGGAGCAAAATTTGAAGATTTCTTCCAATGAAGGAAATGCTTTTGAAGATCCAACCAAGTATAGGCAGCTTGTTGGAGGTTTGATTTATGTCATGACTACTCGTCCAGACATTACCTTTGCAGTGGGAATTTTGTCCAGATTTATGCATAAACCATGTGAAGGACATTGGGTTGCAACACAACAAGTTTTGAAATATTTAAAAGGAACTCAGACTCTTGGTATAAAATATTCAAAGGTTTCTGATTTTCATCTTATTAGCTATTCAAATTTAGCTTTTGATGGCGACAAAGAGAATGGAGTATCTACTTCAAGTTATTTGATGATTATGGGATCAACTGCTATCACATGGAGATCAAAGAAACAAACAGTTCCTGCTGACTCTACAACCGAAGCAGAATATGTAGCAGCAGCTCAAACCACAAAAGAAATTGTATGGCTTAGGAAAATCCTTGATGATTTGGGGGATAAATAGATGACTTCAACGCCTTTATTTGTTGATAACAATTCTGCAATACAATTGGCCAAGAATCCTAGATTTCATCAGAGAACCAAGCATATCAACACCAAATATCACTTGATTCGACATCATGTTGAAGCCAAAACCATACAGTTGCAACATTGTTCTACCAAAGCCCAAATCGCTGATATCTTCACCAAAGCACTTGGTCGTGTCAAATTTGAGCGATTCAGAATGCTCCTTGGCATGACAGATATCCCTTTAGATTAAGGGGGGAATGATAACTAATCAACTAATCCTACGGGATATTTTATTTATTAGTTATCTTTAGTAATTTAGTTTTAGTAGTTTATTTTTTATAACATTTTGGTAGTTTTCTTCCAACTATCTCAACAGTTCGGATTGTAATATATTTTTTGATTTTTTAATTTAATGAAAGTGTGTGCATTTTTATTTGTATTATTTTGGGCCTGTTATAGTGGTATCAGAGCCAGGTTGTAGAACCTGATGAACAATGAATATTCATAAAATATACTATTAGAATTGGGATGAAACTGGGATGAATGGTCCAACCATCCATAACAGTAAATGCCATGAAACACCTCTAGGAACACAAGTCAAAATAATACCCCAACTATGACCATTTCCAAATTAAATATCCAAATTACCCACACTAGTTCCTTTTGTGCATAAATAATAGGGGTTTAGGAAGAGTACAAAGAGTATCCTTTGAGACTTCTTGGTAAGAGGGAGATTCGTTAATATGAGTGAAGGGCATGCGCCCATTGAGAGAATTAGAGGATAAGAATTCGATAAAAAACTTGATTAATGTTTTGATCATTCAATATAATTATATAACGTAGTAAATAGTTAACCATAACTATTAACTACTTACAGGTACGGAGGTGAGCAGTTAACCAAACTGCAATGTATTTTGCCAACATTCCCCCCCTTAATACATTGATCCCGAATGATCATACTCACATTGCCCTAGGAAACCCCCCTTAACGCTTACATAACAAAACATGCTATTTAAATAATATGAATACATATTTTGAGAAAATATTCTTTTGAAGTAGTAGATCCTGAACCAAGAAAGGCTCCATCAAACTATCTTGTGACCCTCGGAAAGGTGTAGCTTCAAGTTGTGTTCTAAAGCTCTGAATCCCGAACTCTCGAATCACAGTCTTGAATTATTCAACAATGATCCCTAAGAGATGCGATAGATCTCTATCATTGTCTAGTGACTGCGAAAGGGTATAATTCTCGATCATATACTCTGAAGCTTGTTGGACAAAAATCCATACTGAGTGCAATATCAAGTCCCAAACCTTGTCTCCAAAAGGAATCTTCAACAGACATGCATTCTACAAACTTGTCAGCATTATAAAGTTAAACAAAAAAAAAAGAAACAAGAAAGCCAAAAATGCTTCTCATGCAGAACATCATCTCAAAGCAAGAAGCTGACTTGAGATGATGGAAATTCCTCCATCCTTTGATGCCGCCAACCTCCAGATATGTAGGTTACATATTACCCTCCCAAAGTAGCACTAGATGATGAAATACAACCCTTAAGAGCCGAATTGAAATACTATTGGACAAGCTCTTTACCATGGTCATCATGAACATCCTTAATCAGATTGAATGTTGTCCCCATGACAATGATATGAACTTCAATCCTAGCTACAATTATTTTCAAACCTTGTATCTCCATAACACATTTAAATCATATTTTGATGTGAAAAGGCCCAAACTTCCAACCACATAAGCTACCCTTATGACTCCAAGACTTAAAAAACTCAACAACAAATAAACTCTCAAATACTCTTATCTTCGAGAAACCCTAAGTATTTAAATTAAACTCAAACGACAATGTGCCCTTGGAACCTCATTGCAATCACTCTCATTTCTCTTGTATTTATCCAGCATATCAAAGGCGGCTAATCCAATTACACAGCAACTCCAAGCAAACAATTATTCTCTGCTCATACCACTGTGAAAGATCTCTTCAATATTAAAAGATACATTCTGTTGTGAAAGATCTTTATTTAATGTTAAAAGAAAACTTGCAGGATAAGATTGTTAAAAGATAACTTGCAGGATAAGAGATTTGCGTAAGCCTTTGATAACAGATTTACCTTCGCTGTTTAATACATGTCTCACGGCTCCTACAAAGACTGTGATTGCATCCTACCTTCCTTAGACCGTAACTGAGATCTTTACTATGCAGATCGGGTTCCAATCTCGAGCAAGTATTTAAACATGCGCTCACCAGATTTACCTTTCTCCAATACAGATATCGAGTATAGAATAACGTGATCTTGGCTGTGGCTGCTCAATACATTCGGTTGCATCAAATACCAATAACTCTGCAGTAGATTCTCTATCAAATCAATTATCTCTCGGCTTCATACAGCATAAGCCAAACTTACCAATTATTCAATAACTGTTTCAAGATTTGAAACCAGCGCATTGATGGAGTAACAGTTCTTGAAAAAAACCGTTTCACTGTTGCAAGTGTAAATACTCAGATTCTAAAGCAATCGCATGTTGAATAAGAAAGACCACTATTTAAAATCGGGATTGTCATGGCTCTGATACCACATGAGAGAATTAGAGGATAAGAATTCGATAAAAAACTTGATTAATGTTTTGATCATTCAATATAATTATATAACGTAGTAAATAGTTAACCATAACTGTTAACTACTTACAGGTACGGAGGTGAGCAGTTAACCAAACTGCAATGTATTTTGCCAACACCCATTCCAAGAATCTTCCCATAAATTAGCCTTTTGACCATTATGTATCAACCATGATAAATGTGGCTGGATGACATGCCTACAAGATGAAATGAAATTCCATATTTTTCAGCCTTTAACCAAATTATCAACAATAAAGATTATTTCCATAGAGTAGGAATCCAAGTATTTTGAAAACACCAACCTGCCTCATTTGGAATGAGGGTTTTGGTAGAGTTTCCAAAGCATTTTGCACAAAGATCTTGATTATGTAAAGCCAAATTTCTTAGAAGTCAAATCTCTTATAGTTTTTAGGGAGGAAAACTATTTCCCAAGCAACTAAGGACAATTTGGGTTTCTCAATAACATTTTCAAACCATAAAAAATGACCTAAGAATAGATTGTAAGTCTTGAATTTTACTCTTTGTCATATTTAACATAGACATAAGGTATATAGGCACAACATAAAGAACAAATTTAATCATCATATTTTTTCTTGGAAGAGTGAGCCATTTATACTTGAAATAGAAGAAATAATCTTAAGGACCAAAATTGATGTTTTTAATATCTTGAGAAGAAGAGAATCCATAAATATTTACAAGGAAAGGTACCCACGGAGAACCCCAAAAATTGTATAAGATGTGGTTGTATCATGGGGGAGACATTCATAAAAAAAGAATTGGATTTCTGGGGATTCACCAAATGTCCCAAAGCTAATGATAAATCAGAAATAAGGTCTTTAATAAAAATTGATTCCCTAAGAGAATCTTGGCCAAAAAACTAAGTGTTATCAAAAAATAGAGTGTGTATGACTCTCATTGAGACTAGCCAACCTAACCCCTTTCCATAATCCCCTCTGAGTAAACAATTTAATGGCTTTTCTTACCCATTCAGCCATGATAATAAATAATGAAGGGGATAAGGGATCCCCTTGTTTGATACCCCTTGAGATAGAAAAAAAATCTACAAGGAGACTCATTAATCAATATGGAGAATCTAGGGATCGTAAAGAAAATAGTTATCCAATTCATCAACCCTAAGTTCAAAAAACCAAATCTTTGAAGAATCAAAAATAAAAAATCCCAATTAACCCAATCACACGCTTTCATCATGTCAAGTTTCAATATCATTTCAACATGTATTTTCTGAAGCAATGGAATGTAAGATTGCATAAGTAAGAACATCCCCATCTGGGATCTCCCTCCTAGGAATGAGTCACCCCTGTTCCTTTGAGACAATTTTAGGAATTATCTTAGCAACCTAACTAAATAGCTTTGGTGATAGTTTTGTAAAGTGTATTACACAAAGATATAGGATTGAAATCCTTAAAAGACTTAAGATAATTACCCTTAAGGATAATATAAATCCATTTGTTATTAAGCTCCCCAAGCATAGTCTTATTTATTATTACCTCCTCCAAGTTAGATAAAATGTCCAGGGGCTATCTAAAAGCTCCTAGAGTTTTGAAAGAATATAACAATAAAACCATCAGGTCTAGGGGCCTTATCTTGGGCCATGAAAAAGACCACCTACTTCAACTCTTCTAATGTAAAAGGTACCATGAGCATCCTATTATCAATCTCTAGAATACAGTTAGGAATAGACTCAAAAATTGAATCCTTCTGCATGATGGGTTTAGTTGTAAGCAATTTTTTAAAGAAATTAATATCTTCTTTAGTGATATCATTCTTATCCTCAAGAAGGAAACCATTTGTATTTGCAATACTAATAATTCTATTATACTGCCTTCTCTTTTTTGTCACAGTATGGAAAAATTTGGTGTTTCTATCCGCATATCTTAACTATAATTCCATAGACTTTCATTTTGAATATATATATTCTCTAACCAAGACCTCTTCAAGGGACATTTTAAGAAATTTTTCTATAAAAAATGAATCTTAACTCATACCTTCCAAAATTATACATGGAAGCTCATCAATAAAACAAAAAAGCGTAAGAATTAATGATAGTAAGAGAAAACCACAAGGCTTTTAATACACAATGGAAATGTGTGAAATAATTCCATATGTGTAATATCTTAAAATCAAGCCATCAATATAATCCACACATTTGAATTAATGGATAAATCATGTCAGCCAGCTTATCACCTCAAGGATAGATAATTTGAAAAATTATGACACCATAGTTATCTCTTGAACACCATTTGATTCAAGCTAGATTCAACCATTTAGATAGGGATTATTTCTAACAAGTGCATTTAGGCAAGTATCAACAAAAGTTTCAAGTCATGTGAGCCATCAAAATCTCTATACTCTTTTTTATGTTTACCTAGTATAGTTCATCTATATCCTAGGGGTTTTATTATTATATTTAGGACCATAACCCATTTAAAGAATTTGTAAAGAGGTTGAATATGATTTTTCTCGATTTGTTACATTTATCCTAGAATAGCTTTTAAATGTTCATTTATAGACTAGATATATTTGAGATGGTTTTCCATAGAAGGGTCCATTTATAAAGATGATGTACTAAATTTGTCTTTAGGTCAAAATAATATTCACTAACACAAGAGGAGCAAAATATATATATATATATATATAATTCGTCAAAAAATGGTATTTCCTTGTTGAAAGAATATCGTTACTCTCTCTTGGAAAGCAGTCATCATTGAGGGAATGACCAAAGGAACTAAAAATCGCCAAAATTATAAGATTTTATTTTAGTAGCATGTGAATGAGGATAAAGACAAACTATGATAAAATAAAAATTCTATAAAGATGTAGTCCTTATTAAACATATAATTTGATGAATAAAGTCAGAATATATATATATATATATTAAAAAGATTTTATAATAATTACAGAAATAATATTTGATCTATAATAAATTTATTGAAAAGCTATTGGACTCGAACTAAAATCAAAGTCCAATGATGAAACTATATATATAACCATAGGCTCATAAGACCTGTATTCTCCCATAACAGATATAACAGATACAAGTCTCACCTTTACTCCAGTCCAGTCCACAAGCAAACTCCGAAATCGAATTATCAGAAATTCTGCAAGTGTCATTACAACCAGTCCTATAAATATCACAATACCCTTTATATGCACAGCTCCAAAATCCTTAATACAGTCATAATCCATGGACTCTTGTAGTAAATTATATATTGTGGATTTTGGAGCGGTCATTATAAAGGGGATTGCAATCCTTTTACGATTGGCTTCATCATACCTGCAGAAATTATGATAATGCTGACTTTCGGCCATTTTTCATATTTTATCCCTTCGCCATTTGTGGAGTCACTTATCTATTCCTAGAGAAAGAGATTAGTGATGCTACGATTTTATAGTTGAAGCAGCCAATTTATTTATTTATTTATTTATGGAGTCTCTGGATTGACGTGTTTCTATCTAAAATCCAAAGTAATCGGTCCTTAGTAGCGATATGAAACTTACAATAAATAAATAGCCCAATTTGGAGTTTGCACTTGCAGACAAACATTGAAAAACAATCCAACAAGCTGTTGATCGCCATTTGGCTTCCTTGCATTCATTTTTGAGGTAATGGTTGATTTTATCGAATGACATATAATTTGTGATTTGAGAATAAATGAGTAATGGGCATTTACATAGTTGCGACGGTACCTGCGAAGCTTCAGATAATACCTAATTTGGAAGTTGCATTTGGACTCCAAAGCAAGTACGGATGATGCCCATTTTGGATTTTGCTTTTTTATTCATTTCTTTTTCAACATTTTGATTCTGAAGATGAATTATAGAATATGATTTAAAACGTTGATGTAAACGATTCTTACACAATCTAATGGAAAAGATTAAAACAAGATCATACATTCTTATCATCTATTGGAACACAAGAATATGAGAAATGAAGTTTTCCATCGCCTAACTCTTCTTTGTTGTGTGCAACGTTGATAATGCTCGTTTTATTAACATGATCCATCAAAATAAACGTTGACAACCCTTCTGGGTGACTCCCCAAAGTGAATCATCTAATAAAGCGTGACAACTAATGCCATGTCACACTCCCAATAAACCTCTTTGATGAAGAGAATGTGTTTGTGGGATTCACAACAGTTTGGCATTTGACAATCTTCCCAACAAGTATGTCCTTGTTTCTTGTCGCCTTGCTTAAACATCACACGCTAAGCAATGACGCTTAATGTGGGCCCCTCAAGATTATAATGCTTAGTGTGGGCCCCTCAAAAATTACAACCCTTACATCATGTTCCCATGTTGTTCCTTGAATGAATTTTCTACTTTAATCAATAGAGTGTTCCATGCAAAATAAAAATTGTGGGAAAAGGAAAATTTAGAATGTTTTTCTATTTTTGTGGAGCAGTTATTTTTTAACAAATGAAAATAAGTTGTGGGAAAAATGGGGGGTTAGAAATAAGTAGTAACTACTTATTGAAAAAATCGACATATGTCTTCACCATTTTTTTTTCATAATAAAAATGACTAAAAATTGATTTAAAAATAATACTTAAGACGTTTAAAATTAAGCAGCAAACATTGTCATTCACGGGACCACCGGCTCCACAAATTGTGGGCACAAAAAGTTCAACAACAGCTACTAGCAAAAATAAACTAAGCAACAGCATGAGGACATGCTTTTAGTGTGAGCCCTCAAGAATTACAACTCTGTCTCTCTTTCCTTCGTTCCCATTTGCTAGAGATAATCATCAATTTCAAGAAGTGAATTGTCACTAGTGCAGAAATTGTGAGGGGACTTTAATTTTTTTAATTTAATACAAACATGCATACACATTGCAATATACACATGGGAAGCTTAGGCTCTCAAAAAGTTAAGTTTGAATGAGATTGTCCACCCTTTTAAAATAATTTTTTTTTAAGTTGGATTTTTTTTTAATTTTTTTTCTTTATTTTTAAAAATTATTTTATCATATAATGTGATAATAATAAAGAAGTAATATTTATTGATATTAAAATTATATTTGTTAAATTTAGTAATTGAAGAAATGTTGATTTATTTTTTATATTATTATATTTATTATTTAATTATTTATTTTACTTTTTACTTAAAAGTTTTTTTTATATATTATTTAGTTTGATAAGTTATTTTATTTTTTAATAATAATAAATTATAAATAAGATTTTATATTTTAACAATGAATAAAAATATTTTTATTTTTATTTTATAATATTTTTATATCAATATCATTTATAATATTTGTTTAAATAACTTTTAAAATTAATATTTATATTTTATTGTATACTTAATTGTATTAAAGTTATTGTTAAGCTTATTATACCTAATATAGAAAATAACTGTGTCAAGAGGTGTAATCATAATAAACTAATTGTGTCAGGAAGTGTAACCATAATAAACAACAAGTGTCAAGAGGATGTAATTTATGTCAGATAACAAAAATTTAAAAAAATTCCTAATATAATTAATTTAATTGTATTGACATCATTATTAACCTTATTAAAATGGGTAACTAGTGTCATTAATAAGCAATGGGTGTCAAGTGATAAAGTGTAAAGAACTAATATATATTGGAAAAATATTACATTCTAAAAAAATAAAATGTAAATATAAATATCAGTGTTCCTGAACTCGTCGTGAGTTTTCTGAGTCAGCGAGCTGAGGAGAGGTGAACGAGTTTTAATGACTCGGTGAGTCATGGCTCATGACTCACATAACTCACCAAGTTTGTGCTTTATGACTCATGCGACGACCATCCTATAAAATCTAAAGTTTTAAACCAAACATCACATCTTGGTTGTTCCAGCCAAAATATTTTTGCATCTCATGGTCATAGCACCAAGGGTTTATTTTATTCGCGCAGTTCTCAAAGTTAACCAAATTCCCTCATAATTTTTTCCTATTAGTTGTGGGATTTGTGGTAGAACAAATGTTGAAGTGTTAAGTTGTGAAGGTTGGTTCCTTATGTTTTTCTTCTTGAGGTTGATGATTACTTATCTAAAAGGTGAACTCTTCTGACAATAGGTTCTCCATGGTAAATCTCTTGTGCTACGATTTTTTAAGTATTATTTTCAATCTCCCCATAATCCTGACATAAAATTACCTCTGTTCATTTAAGCATTTAAGCAACTCAATAAGAAAAGAAAAATTTCAAACCAAGAGGTTTATTTAACAACTTAAATATTTTCTCAATTGTATTCCTTAATCTTAGTTTGTTTTCTTCTAGTGTGCCAAATTACAGGATGCTCATTACTATAGAAGGTTGTACAAAAGGAAAAGGTGATTTGTTCCTTTGTAGTAGTTGATATCCACCAAGAAGTCAAATAGAAAACTAAGAAACGTGGCCAATCAAGACAAGTGGATGCCTCAAGATGATGAAGCAAGGTTCATCAAGTTGAAAGTAGATGCCCAGTGAGTATTTCCCAATCAATGGTAAAGCTTTACCAGTTGAAGAAAATAGGAACAATTCTCATGAGAAATCAATCTAGGAGTATTCACTAATCAGATCCAAGGAATCTAGACTTAAAGGAGTTTACAGTAGTATACATTATCCAAAGACTCACCAGAGGAATCCATTATCTTGCTATTATGAGGATGTATACATGGAGTCAAAATAATAGGAGCTTAAAGGACTATCAATACATAAAATAATGTATGTTTATGTATGTGATTAAATTAGCTTCTATTTGATGATGTTATAGTGTCTTTAAGCTTTATTCAATAATGGGTGCATGAAACAAGTTTAAATTAGTTAAAAATATCTAAATTTCAAGGGTTTTTTTCATTTTGTCAAGTCGTAGCTGAGCCATGAGTCGAGTCGGCCTTGTCGAGTCTAAGCTGAGTCCGAGTCTGGGAACTATGATAAATATTATTTAGAAGTTTTTAGTTAAATATCATAAATAATATTTATATACAAAAATAAAGTAATTTGTGAAGTTAAAAAGAAAAGTACAAATTTAATGCCTTGGTCACCGGGCACACCTTGCAAATTTTTGGCATCATGATTATAGAGCCAAGAAGTTAGTTGACATTGATTATTCAGTCCTAGTACCATGTCATGGCCGCAAACAATCAAATTAGGCCATTGGCAAAAAATATTGAGATGGAAAACATGATGTATTAATCCACCCTATAAATGTTGATGTGGTGTTGACCCGTTGATCACACGAGATAGAAACTCAAAATAGCAACATAATTTGTCATTGATCTAACTAAAGATGCTCAAGCCATATTTTTTTAAGAGCATGAGGTTGGTGAGCCCACCTAAGGCAACATAACATGTGTGCTAACTGGATCAATGTAGCGAAAGATGATTGAATGTGTGGCTTCACACTTAACTCTGACAAACAAGAAGAAGAAATGCAAAATGGTGATATACTTTTCCATTTCACGAAGATTCCTTTTCGCCATTGTGAAAGTGTGACATTCAGAAAACATGATGTGTTGACCCCCCATGGAAGATAACATAACATGTTTTCCCTGAAAGATTTTTAGCCCATGATGAAGTGTCTCAGATTGATTATCAATGATTGGGCTAAATGATGGAAAAATATAGCCAACATTATGGGTATGTGTAGGATCATGGTACGCCAAAAAGTGGCAATGTAAAAAAATGAACTTTTCACTAGTCCAAAAGTGCACTAAAAATTTTGTTGACTTTTTAGTAAGCATGGGTGTCAATACACCTGCCAAGCCACAAGCCAAAGCATAGGCCTAATCAAATATCTGATAATATCAGATTATCGGATATCCAATTTTCACCAGTAAATTGTATTTTTAGCCCGCGACTACATTCAACATTTTCATTGTGAAAACGTTGAACACAGCCCAAAGGATTTCGCATATCAAAAATAATCTAATATACGATTTTCTCAAGATCAAAAGGTAAGTTAAATTTTTAAGTTTTTTTTTGTTTTTTAATTGAATTTGTATTTTTTTGTAAAAATTAGGGTTTAAATGAGATTCTTTATTGTTTTTTAAATTGATTATAATTGTCTATTTTTTTTTAATTGTAATCTAACATGGACTCAAACCAATTAGAAAACCCTCCCAATGATCCCGTAAATAATCCAAAACCACCTCCAAACAATCCCCCACCTTTAGAAGACCAACCAGTCTCAAACCCTCAACGTTTATAGGATCTCATAGGAGACAATCTAAACCAGCTTAGAGGATATCAAGCCACATATGCCAATATCCCCACAGTGTGCCCCATGTTTTCCACATTGAACTCCATTATTGAAAACATGGAGAAACTTGCTGAGCAACATAATGTTGCACTTCTTTGGCGTGATTCCATGCATGCCTAGATTGACGATGGGCTTGACTATGATCAATTTATGAACCTAAATATAATAAAACATGACATATGTAATTTATTTTTGTGGATCCCAAAACTAGTTTAAAAGTGGACCCTAAAAAACCCAAGTTGTCAATTAAATGGTGCACAAATGATGCAATACGTGACAACTTTTGGGACCGCTGGTGGATGGTTTTTGATAGACCACCCCACAACAATTTGGATGTCCCATTGTATTTCATAAAAAAATTGCATGTTGAATCTGTGCTCGGTCACAAGGTAAATTATTGGAGCATGAGACCAAACCAGGGTGTAGGCTTAGGCGCTCCTCAGGACAGACCATGGGCATACCGAGTGAAATCCCACACATATGTCCCCCCTCCTGAGATTTCACCACCTCCTACAGTGCAGCATCTTGATATTATTGTTGAGGTCGGCTCACAAACTATTCAAGCCATTCACACCTTGAGTGATCTACTAGTTATGTAGAGAGCGACATTGTTGCCTCCTCATGTTGATGCTTCTGGCCCTTCCACATCCTCCATGAGCTCACATGTTTGTGTGCCCCACACTTGTATTATGTGAAAGAATCTATGATTGGGTCCCCTGAATGATAGTGATGCATATATCTACATCTTCGAGGTGCACGATACTACATAGCACACTACAAGCACTGAAGAACCTCATGAAGATGTGCATTGGGGGCATACAGAGCCATGGACTCCTACTGTTATGGTAAGGGTAAACAGTTCACTTGTTACATTGTATTTAATTTTAAATGTTCATATTTTTAGTAGAATTTTATTATAATGATTGCCCACTTATGTTTTTTTATGTGTTCCATTTATGTTCAGTTGATTATAGAGGAGGAGATGGCACAGGTGGAGAGGTCCACACTTTTGGCCATTTCATTCGACCTTGACACTTCCATGGCACATACTTTTTAATGTACTCATTGGTTTCTTTTTATTATAATAGTATATACATGTATTTTCTATTTTTTATGATCATCTTATTACATACTGATGCAAGTGTCACCAGTTTCCACTAGGGGGCAATGTGAGGGGCTTCAGGCATCTGGTGTTAACAAGGGGAACGTAATTATGTATTTTATATTTTTTTATGCATACATGTATACAAGTGTTAGTTGTGCACAATCATTTTTAATTTACATGGTTTATTTGACAAAGGATGGTGTCTGATGATATCGTGAGACCCTTTCACCACGATAGAGTCACATGCATCTCAATTCGTAGTGATAGCCCCAAGGTATGTATATTTCTAAAGTTATTTGTGTGTATTTTACTATCAAGTATATATAATATAATAAAGTCATGATTGTATGAAGTATTTATTTAATTTTGTAGGTCACCCCTAGTTTGAGGGAGGTACAATGCCAAGGGTTTGTATCGTTGATGACTCAACCGACATTTCCTGAAGAAAGTTCAACACAAGTAAGTTTTAATGTTAATTCAGTTATTTTATAAACATATATTTACTACCAAGGATTTAACATTAAATAGTATAACTCGTAGATCAATCTCATGTTTGCAAACATATACAGGTTGGAGTCGACATTGGTGGTATTGTCCATTTGCTACCAAGGACATATATTAGGTCTCATGTATGCGTGAGGAGATAGAGAGGCAAGGTACATGAGAGTACAATTTTAAATTTTATTTATTTATTATTATTGACTATGATTTTTGAATTTTTATTTTTTATTTGTAGAAGCCATATAAATTAAGTAACATAACTTGGGGTTTCACTTTTGTGTTTGAATGTAGGATCCATCAGAGCCAAAGAGTACTTCAAAGAGGCTATATTTTGATGATCCACCAGTAGAATAGGATGTCCTAGAAATATTTGTAGTTGAACTTCTTATTTTGAGATGCCATATGACACATTTTGAGATGGTGTATGCCACATTGTATCTAGATATGTTGATTTTATAAATATGTATAGAATTATTGTTCATTTTGATATATATGAAACTTGATATTCGATCCAATTTGTTAATTGTGTGTTCATTATTCATTATTAGTATGTAAATATGTTTTTGTGTATGTACTCATGTGTAGGATTTATGCCTTTAGTATATTCATGAGTATGGGCTATGTGCATGACTTAAGTGAATTCATGTGTATGTGTTATAATCTATGTGCTACATGTATGCTTCATGACTTAAGAAAATTTATGTGTACACTTTATGTGCTATGTGTGTTTGCATGTGTAATTCATCATTTAAGTGAATTCAAAATTTATTTGCTACATTGTATTCATGTGTATCTGATGCTCTCAACTAAGCAAATCCTTCAAAGTTCACTTCACAAATCCAGTGATCACCTTGTCAAATCAACTCTTCTGCAATGTATCATGTTAGACTCTATTATAAATGTCAAAGACACATCATTCCATGAGAATTAGTAAGAACATTTATGGAATGATTCTTCTACATAAATATTTTGTCAAACTATTATTGAGAAAATTTGACGTATCATTCTAGGTACCAAACCCTCCTTTCTAGGGTCTCTAGGCCAGGGCTTGTTCAAAAAGACTAATGCAAATCTCTCTAGATCCCCCCAATGGATCTAACACATCCCTATGGACCCCAATAACATAGATCCATCACAAAATATACTCATCCTTTGGAGTATATGCTCAAAAAAATGATTGGTGTTGCTTCATGCACCTTCAATCAGTATTTACCACCATTTGTGGTCACTCCATCACCATATATCCTGCATATCCCTACAATCAAACACTATTGTATAAGATACCAGTTAATTCCTTTCCTTCAAATTCCAATGAAATGATGAAATATAGACATGGAAGTGATAAAAAGGCAATAGACAATCAATTTAATGTATTTCCAATCACAGACACATTCCATAATGCATTCAAATGCCCTAGTTTAATGACTATACCCATGGGCAAGTGAAATAGTTTGCAAGAATACAAATTTGTTTATCAATTTGGAACCATTTACATTGGTTCTCTATCATGCCACTCTACATACTAAACTATACTCATGTGGATCTCCTCTAATAGATCCCCAAACACTCTAAAATTGACAATAACTAACTCTAAAACTATCTACAACAGTCACAAACTGACCCTTGACGCGTATTTTGCCAATAAGGCACTATTACACCATTTTAGCATATTTAGTGCATTTACATCATTTTAATGGCTCTATTGGCCACATTACAATCAATTTTGACCTTCAAGGTCTTTATCAATGTTACACAATGATCATCAAAATATTACAAACATGTTTAAAACACATTTAAATGACCATCCTTGGTCTCTTTACATTTGCCAATGACCCTTTATGGTCATGTCCCCATCTCCCTTGGATTAGAAAAATATATTCATTGTGGGCACAAACCAATGCTTCCATCATGTTTGGTTGGGTAGGTTTACCCTAGGAATGGTCTCACTTTGCCTCTTAACACACCAGAACGCTCGCAGACATACCCAATGGTGCTTAGTGCACCTTGGGGACACTTTGGTTCAGCATGGTCACAAATGTTCTAGTGAATTCATGTCAAAATGAGGTTTTCAATAGTGTTTACATGCCCAATGAGAGCTAATAGCATAGAACATTTGGTGCCAAGATGAACGGTTTGGAAGAAACCTAGTGGTGCAACTTTCAACTGACCCTCACTACAAGTTTTGGCGTCAAGCGAGATTGGCATGCCAAATTCAAACAAATTAGAATCTCCCAAAATGGAGAGGTTATTTTAGGCCTCAAAAACAAGGTCCTGTAATATCTCATGGTTCATTGATGCCTCTCATGGGGTCTGAGATACGAGCCTCAAAAGATTGCTTCCCAATCATGATTAGTGAACCTTGGGGACACTTTGATCCGGCATGGTCACGAACGTTCTAGTGACTTCATGTTCAAAATGAGGTTGTCACTAGCGTTTACCCACCTAATGAGAGCTAATGGTGCAGACCGTTCAGTGCCAGGATGAACGGTTTGGAAGAAATCTAGTGGTGCAACTTTCAACTGACCCTCACTGCAAGTTTTAGCGTCAAGCGAGATTGGCATGCCAAATTCAAATAAATTTTAATCTCCTAGAATGGAGAGAGGTTATTGTAGGCCTCAAAAACATGGTCTTGTAGCATCTCACGGTTTGTCGATACCTCTCATGGGGTCTGAGATACAAGCCTCAAAAGATCCTTTTCCAATTGTGATTAGTGCACCTTGGGGACACTTTGGTCTGGCATGGTTGTGAATGTTCTAGTAACTTCATGTTTAAAATGAGGTTGCCACTAGCATTTACCTGCCCAACGAGAGCTAATGGTGCAGACCATTTGGTGTCAGGACGAATGGTTTGGAAGAAACCCAATGGTGCAAATTTCAACTGACCTTGAAATCCTCAATAATAGAATGAGCATCAAGGAGTTTTGCACCTAAAATCCTCAATTGCTCCTTAACTTGATCTTTCTTTACACATGTACCTACTCCATCATGCTCCCCTTTCCCATGACCGGCCTCAAAAAAACTCCAAATATGAGGTACACCTCTCTCTCCATGCATTCTACATAACCAATAAAACATACGAGCATTTTTTAATTGACCTATGCAGTTATCTAACCAAATGAGATGTATATCCATAGCAATATTATTTTCCCACACCCACTCAAAATAATTCTCAAAGAAATGTTGGACATACTCATGAGAGTGAGATCTATTATCGCTCATATAAAAATGGTACTCTCTAATTATCTTCTAGTCATGTTCTGTACTATCAGGGGAATGTATATATGTTATGTGCACAAAAATAGAAACCTGGATAGAATTGTAATATTGACCTTGCAACTCATTTTGGAGCTACAATGTATAGCTCTCTGCAAATTCAATTACCTATATAATAGTGACAATCAAGAAAGTGTCCTTACACATCCTGAATTGTTGATCCAACCACTGAGACCTTTGACTATGCCTTGCATACTTGAAAAAGATTCTTCCTGAAATTTGAAATAAAATCAGCTACATTGCATTCTTTTGTAACCAACTCACATCTAGAACCTTCACCTCCACTTTTCAATATATATTTAATGGTTTCATATACCTTTTTGTGGATGATTGTCTTTCCAAAATCATTTTCACAACCCTCATGAAAACATTCAACAAACTTCACTAGCCCACCACACTCTGAGAACTTGTCATTTAAGAAATATTTTCTATAAAAGAAATAGCCATCATCTCTAGGACATAAAAAATGATCTAGTAAGTCTCTTGATGATTTTGGAAGAGCACTTGCACCACACTCCTCCAACATTTCACTAGTATGCAAAGTAAAATGAAGGGATCATAACAATTCATGGTGCATTGAAAACTCCACATGATATTTGCAACAAGTAAATTTCGCATCTTAAGAGGCACACAAAAAAAAAAGCTTGAGGGCTTCAAAAGCTCTTTGTAATATTTTTAATGTTGGATGTGTCTCAGAAAATTTTTTGAACAACATTGTTTGACTCACCTCTAAATAATGTCTGGGATGTGGGGTGCAGTCTCAAATGCCAATTCTCAACTCCAAGACATCCTTCACATTTGGAGACACTCTTGAGTTTGATTGCCAAAATAGTTGAATTTGATACTTCACACCATCGGTAAACTTCTTATCACAACATGAAAGTCCCCCACCATAAGCCCATGTATCATTATCAAGAGGATCATCAAGTCTTTCTCTTCTTGCAAGTGCTCTATCCAAATTTTTACAATTTAGGTTCAAGTCAACACAAGTTTGTCTCATCAAACGAGTGTTTCTCAAATGATGACTTACTAAGGAGGTTGTAATAACCCTCCTAGCAGCTCTCTTATCTTTTTCCTTGGTAGTCTTCCCAATGAAATTGAGATCACTAAAAATATTTCTCACAATAATATCATTCCTCTCCTTTTTCTTGTTTACACTAATATTCAATTTGACTAGTATACATCTCATCTTCTGTATCTTTAACAATTGCACAAACATTTGACATTGCTCGACCAATGTCTTCTAGCTAAAAAAATGATCAAAAAATTTTGAAACCCACAACCAAACAGTTCTTTCTGATCTCTTGCCATCAAAATTTCTCATTATGTTCTCATTAATTTCAAGCAACCATTTTTTTATTCTTGAAGGTCTCAAATTTGAAGCCCGTCTTTCTTCCTCCCAAGGGACTTCATTTCTTGTATAATTTGGAGATGTGTTATGTTGATTTGGTTCTTGTGCGCCATTATCATTGTCAGTTATTTCATATTCAATCGGTGGATTGTCATTGTCAATGTCCACATCTACATGTTCATTTTCAAAACTTACATTTTCATCTTCAATCCCTACATTCTCATTTTTAATATTATTGTCATAAATCATTTCAAATTCATGTTCTTCTTCACTTGAAACCACATTTAAGGGTGGGCCTATGCCCATATCTTTATTAATATTTGACATACCTTGTCTCTTGTTCTGATGGGAAACCCTATCCATTTCTCTATACACTTTAATCTCTTCATTTGTGAGTTTCCTCTTCCATTTATGCTTTCGACGACTACTACTCCCCATGGTGAGACCAAAAAGGTGATGCAAAAACCTTTGATAATAGAGAAATTCTAACAAAAAAGGTGGAAAAAGTAATTTTTTGTCTTCTACAACTACAATCCCATGATATTCTCTGCAGAAAAATGTGGTTCTCAGACTGAGGGACCCAGACAATAAAATTTTTATTTTCAATGCCAGTAAATCAAATCGAATATCCAAAAATGTCAAATATCTGATAATATCAGATATTTGAAATCTCCTGCTCAAATTTTGCCTCAACTTTTTCATTTTCATCACTCTCCCTCTCCCTCTCTCTCTCTCTCTCCCTCTTAGGTATTATTGTTATAATATCAATATTTTAATAAATATTTAATACTAATATTATACTATTATCCAATAGAGAAATAAATAATAATAATATAATACTAATTTATATAATACAATACTAATATAAATAATTATATAATACTAGAATGCTATTATCATTTAATATTAATATTTTAAAAAAAATGAAATTTATAATATATAACTTAAAAATCTAAAATCATAAAATTGAAAAAAGCATTCAAATAGAAATGTTGGAATTGGGCGGGAGATATCGAATATGCGAAATTATCGGATATCCAATTTTATCAGCTATGCAATATTATTTCGGATATTCGATTAGGCTTGGTATTTGCATCGGGTTTTCACTTTGTAATGTCAAACGTGAATGGTCAACCCAAAAGACATGTTCACCATATTTCCTTTGATCTCCAGACTTCGACCATGTAGTTGATGACCTTTTTTTCACCCAAAATTGATGAAACAAAAAGGGTTTCTTAAAGACATTATCAGCTTTCCATCAATATAATTACATTGTCAAATTTCAGGTTCAGTAAGTAATTATTATTTATTTTCTAATTGAGTTATCTTTAAAGTCCTAATTGATCTAGACTGGTTGAAAAATAACTATAACTTTCAAACGGTTTAACCTTTTTGAAATCCGAAACATGCGTCACATTTTATGCTTCACTTACTATAAGAAAAAAAAATCAATTTTGTAAATTTTAGAATTAGTTAAGTTGGTTAGACATGAGATTTTTTTTATTTTGAATAAGTTGTAGCACAAAATTCATAATTAATTATTTATTTGAGAAACAATTACACAAAAAATGTGTCACATCCAAGCATGAGTCTACTACTTATATCTAGAATCTTGTGAAAATATATCATCATTTGATTGTGATTAAGGTGGTCAGACATACACGTACTTTTTATCTTTTTCCTGAAATTTGTGTACTACTGCATTGAAATCTAAAATTTGGAATAATTAGATTATTATTTTTTCAAACAAGGGCTAGTAGTTTAGAACTACATTCAATTTCCTACAGATTATGTTGTTACAATTTTTCCACATAAGGTTGATAAGATGTTCAACTTTATACGTCAAGTTGACTAACCCTGATTTTTTTATTGTTCATTGCCACTTAAGGCCATAGTTTGGTATACCATGATCCTATGCATACCCTTACCCAAAATGGGTTGAGATAAGATCATGAATGTTATAATATTAAGTACAACAATATATTTAAATATATTTTATTATTATTAAATATTAATTAAAAAATTAACTATTATTTATACTTATGAAATAAATTTTTTGAGTTTATAATTTTTTCAATTACTAAATTTATACACATTTTTTTAATTCAATCCCAAAAAAAACAATAGTTTGAAAATAATAAATTCTTGAAAGTTTTAAGTTGATGAAATCTATACTAGTTCAGACTATAACTTTTCTTAAAAAATTTACACGACACAAAGATTGTTGAAATTTTTAAATTGATTGAATGATTTGTTAGTAAAAAATTCATCGATAGTCTAGGAGTATGACTTTATAGATTGATTAGTTGATTTGTGAGCTAAAATAGTGAAAAAATGCATAGGAGCAACAAACTACTCAATTTGACTTATTGTAAAGTTTGTATTAGAAGAATTAATTATGAGCAATAAAGAACTTAATTAATTTGTCATATTAAAAAAAAATTGTATTAAAAGAGTTACTTATGAAATTACCCATAATAATTACCAATAATTATCAAATTAAATTATAAATTACTATTATTTTAACCTCCATATTTTTCCTTACTAAATAAGAGTCCATAAAAATTAAATAAATAATATTTCATTTCAAATTCGTAAGATATAAGGTTTTTTTTTAAATGTTGATTTTTGAAGGAGATCGGGAGTGAATTTGGAGCGAAACTTGTGAACTTGGATGCTGCCTTAGTGACGTGGAGGAGTTCATTCTCCTCCACGCAGTTTTCTCTTCTCTCTCCTCTACCTTATGGTGTTTATGCTTTTCTTTTTCCTTAGTTGCGTGCTAGTTGTCTTCGACTGTTGAGTGCATTTACTTCCCTGTCTGACTGCCTATGTGGCTTGTACTCGGATTTCAATGGAGCCTGAGCCGGTAGCCATTCCTTTAAGTAACCCTAGCCCTAATCTCATAGTTCATTCCTCTCTGAAAAAGTCATTTGCTAAAACGGTCGCCCCTGCCAACAATGGTGTCTCCCCTGCTGCGAAATTTGTTTCAACTCCTCCATGTGAATGATCCAATGCTAGAGGTAAGAGCCCTATCACTGCCTCAGGAGATTTCTTCATTTCCCCAAATGATGAAATGATAGCTGAAATTCCTTTGGAAAAAACTAGGTTAAGCAGCACTGCTATCTTCTTTACTTCTGTTGATGTGGAAAAATACCCACCACGGAATTTCATGGATGATTGGTTTCACAGTTTATGGACCTTAAAACTTGGTTTGAAGATCTCCTTTTGTAGGCAAATTCAACACGGTTTGTACATCATCTTTTTTAGCAATCATGAGTCTCAGCTTGAAGCCCTTAAGTGCCATTACTGGACTGTTGGAAAAACCTCATTCCGTGCCCTTGCATGGTCGCAAGAAGTGGTTAATGAAGAAGTTCTTTCTCTCTCTTCCCCTAGGTGGGTCATAATTAAGGATGTCCCCCCCTTTCTCTGGAAATTTTTACCACAATTGCTAGATGAGTATGGGAAAATTATTTGGATAGATGAGACTACGCGTCTGGTTCCTAACCTTGATGTTAGGGTTTTGATCTCCATTAAACCTGGCATTGATATCCCCCTGAGCTTGAATCTTAATATCTGTGGAGAAGTCTATATCTTCCCAATTAAGATCCTAGGTGGTCTAAATGCTTTTGTTCTCTGCAAGAGAGAAGGTCATCTTCGAAAGAACTGCCCAATAATTGCCAATCGCAGGAAACCTAGTTCGACTAAGGCCCCAGGAAACCCTACCAATGCCGAACCTTCTTTGACTAAGACACAACCTGCTACCTCTAATGATAACCTCAAATTGTCTTTGTAATTAGTTGGTCCTAAGGACAACAGTAGAAATCCCACCATTTCCTCGGCCTCTGGCTCTAACTCAAGACAGACTACGCACTCCATGGACATTTTCCCACCTAAAGTCCCTAAAAAAGTTTCAAACCCTTTTTATTTTTAAGCTCTCAAATCACCAACCTCTGATGACTTCCAAATGGTTTCACACAAGAAGCGTCATTGGAAAAATGCTCAACAACTTGCTTTGGAAAAAATTCGCAACCCCAGATCCAATCGATTTGAGATTCTTAATACTAGCCCGCTCATGATTGAAGCTGGTCCTCTAGAAAATAACCCTAACAAAGTTGAACTTAATAAGGACACTGACATTACCATGAATGACAACAACAAGGATATGTCTGATCCGATTATGAATCTTGACCCCACTCCCTCTTCGGGGGCTCCTTTAGAGGAACTACCACCTAATCACCCCTCCTCCTCGCTCAATGAAATTGAGGATAGTTTGGTCATTGAAGTTATTTATGCTAACCCTAACTCAGCCTCTAGCTCTGTTCCCATGAATTCTCAGCCTTTGGAGTATCTCACTAATGATAAGCAAGGATCTAGTATTGACCTTACTAGTGGTAGTGATGAGGAAGATTTTATAAAACATTCATCTGCTTCTAAGAAGAAAGGAAGACCCCTTGGTTCTAAGAACAAAAAGAAGAATGGAGATCTCTTTGGTCTCCCTACTAGCTCCCTTAACCATATTTCTCCATGAAGTTTATATCTTGGAATGTGAGAGGCCTCAAGTCTCCAGATCACAAGTTTATTGTTAAGAGGTTTATGAATTGTCATTCTAATATTGATTTTATGATGTTGCAATAAATTAAAGCTATTGGTTTCACTCTTGATAATGCCCTTAATTGTATTTGGAAAGATGCTTTTAAAATTGTTACTTTGCATCCTAAAGGGAAAGGTGGAGTTTCCCTCCTTATGAGCCCTAAATGGACTAGTTACATTATTGCTTTAGGTGTCTCGCCCTGTAATAGGGTGGCTTAGGCCACTCTAACTGTTAATGGCTCCTCCTTTGGTATCTGTTCTCTTTATGCCCCTAATGATTATAATGAAAGAATTATCCTATGGGATTGGATGACTACCTTGCCCAATATTTCATGGCTTGTTGGTGGAAATTTCAATATGATTGAGTATTCTGATGATAAAATTGGAGGTTCTGCCTTTGAATGGAAAGGCTCTGAGAAAGCTCATTGGGATAACTTTAAGCAACAATTCTAGTTATTTGACCCTCTTGAAGGTTTCAAATATGAAACTATGGCCCTCTGGTATACTTGGTGCAATTTCCAGCAAGGACCTAATCGTATCTACTCTAGACTTGACAGATTTTATGCTAACAGTGGTTTTTTCTCTTTCTCCCCTAACCAGTATAATATCTCTATTGCTACTATCCCTGCTACTCTATCAGATCACTACCCCATTTTAGCTATCGTGAATATTAGAAACTCCATTTTGGCCACCTCCTAGTCCAATCATAAATTTATTCTTAATACTTCCCTTCTTGGTGATCAAGATGTTCTTATTGCAATTAAGATGGTTAGACTACTAAACCTATAGAAAAAGACCCTCTCTCAGACTAGTAGATGGAGTCTTAATGTTTCCTCTTGGCAGAAATTTTTTAAAACTTTTGGTCAAAAGAAAGCCAAAGACTATAGGCGTGTGGAGAACCTTCTTTCTGACCGTCTCCACTTGCTTGAAACTAGTATCCAATCTCAGCCCCACACCCCTGTCCTTGCTAAGCAAGTTTCTCTAGCTAGGGACTCCCTTAGGAAACATCAGCAAATCAAAATTAGAGGCACCTTTATTAGGGCCCGCAATCATTGGCTTCAGTATGGTGATAAAGGTTCAAAACTTTTTTTAACCTCCTTAAGCATAAACAAAGCAAAGAAAGAATTGACAGAATTATTATGGATGATAAGGAACTCATCACCCTACATGACATTACCAATGCCTTCGAGATGTTCTACAGGACCCTATTTACCACTGAAGATACTGAGACCTCGAAAGATACTAGAAACAGATGCATTGAACTCATCCCCAAGATGATAACTAACAGTGATTCCCTTGTCCTGTAGAATATGGTTTCCCCTCAAGAAATCTCTGACGCCATTCGTAAGCTCAAGGACAATAAAACCCCTAGCCCGGATGGGCTCCCTGCTGAATTTTATAAAACTAACATTGACTGGATTACTAATGATCTTCATGATCTTTACACGGAAGCCTTCACTAATGGGACTTTGGGGAGCTCTATTAACACCAGCATTATCAAACTTATACCTAAAGATGGTGATAGAGCTCTTGTCAAAAACTGGTGCCCTATTACTCTTCTCAACATTTCTTATAAAATCCTTGCCAAGGTCCTAGCTTCTCGCTTGGAAAATATTCTCCCCAAGTTCATTTGTGCTACCTAGACCAGATTTATTAAAGGTAGGTATATTCTTGAGAACCTTGTTACTAGTTGGGAGGCCATGGAATGGGCTAACACCTCTAAACAAGATGTTGCCATGCTTCTTCTTGATTTTGAGAAGGTGTATGATAGGGTTGAATGGGACTTTATCCTTATGATGCTTAAGGCTTTTGGCTTTCTTGACTTATTTTGCAAATATGTCCAAATCCTTCTCAAAGATGCCTCTGCCTTGGTCGATGTCAATGGGAATCTTTCCCAACCCATCCTTTTATCTCGATCGATTAGGCAAGGTTTTCCTCTTGCTCCTGCCCTCTTTATCATTGCTTCAGATGCTTTATTTTACCTCCTTAGAGATGATACCATTTCTCCTAGAGTCTGGGGCATTACTTTGCTTGATAATTCTGAGCTTCTTAATATACAATTTGCCGATGATACCTCCCTTTTTTTGGATCTCTCATAGCATAATATTCAATGTCTCAATCAGAAGCTTGAGCTCTTTGGAAAAGCTTCAAGGGCTCAAATCTCCACCTCCAAATCTATTATGCTAGGATGGAAAGAGAAACCTCCTGATTGGCTTGGTTATTTTGGGTATACCTGGGGGGGGCCTAAAAAGATTGTTAGATACCTTGGTATACCTTTTTCTGTGGCCCCTTCTCTTAAGGATATGTAGCTTTGGGTCAAGGAAAAGATTGTCAAAAAGCTTAACAAATGGAACAACAGATTTCTTTCCCTTGCGGCAAGAGTCCAGGTTTGTCAAAAAATCTTGTCTTCCTACAACATTTACTAAGTACTCCTCTACTTGGATGTTTAGCAACTATCAAATTTTTGAAATTCAAAAGGCCATATGTCATTTCCTATGGTTGAATGGTAAAGGAAATAAAAAAACCCGTGCGGTTAAGTGGGATTGGTGTCACTTAGAGAAAAAACTTGGTGGCCTTGGGCTAAAAGATCTTAGACTTCAAGGAATGTTCCTTGCCTCCAAATGGATCTTCCAATCTCTTGAAGGTGATGAGCCCTGGAAGGTTCTTATCAAAAACAATATTCAAAATGGTGTTCCTAAAGTTGCCAAGTCATGGAAAGGCCTCCCCATTTATGACTTGGTTGCTGGTAGGTTTCCAGTGTTTGTTCAAGGCACTTGAGTTTTCAGATCCATTTGGAAGGCTTGGGAAAATGTGCGTGGTTTCATTACCAATTCTAGTTTTGATTATAATCACACCTTACATGGAGAACATTCTATTTGGTGGAATCTTCTCCACTTGGATAAGCCCCTTACCCTTATGAAAGGGTGCTCTACTAGACTCTGGGCTAACAAAGGCATTAAATGCATCATGGATATTATGGAACATAACAAACTTATCAACTGGGAAAATCTATCCTGGGACTATGATCTCCTTGCTTCTCACAAAAGAACTTACAATCTGATTAAAATGGCCTATGCTACCCTTAAACTCCCTAGGGATACTGACGTTGATTCCCATCATTACCTCACCTTTAGATGGAAAGATGGTTCCCTCCTTACAAATGTTAAAGCTAAAGACATCTATAAATTTCTTAACCACGATACCTCTGTGACTGATTATATCAACACAGTGTGGTATAGTACCACCAGCTCTCTTGATTGGTAGAAAATCTTTGATAACCTGTGGAAGTCTCCCATCCCGCCTAAGATTAAATGTTTCAAGTGGTAGCTCCTCCTTGATAGATTGCCTATTAGGAATCACCAAGCCACCCTTGATACTTGTCCTATTTTCAGAATGCCTAAGACTATGAGGCACATTTTCTTTGACTGTAGTTTTGCTAGAGAGATTTGGCTTATGTTTGGTTTTTCTATTACTAAGCATGTTTACACTCTTAATATCATTACTGGTTTTATTGATGGGCTCCGCAAAGATACTAACCTATTTTGGCAAATTCTTTCATCTTTCATCCTTTGGTATATTTGGAAATTGAGAAATGAATCTAAATTCCAAGGCACTGGTAGGACTCTTACTGGGTTTTTTAGAAAACTCACCCGTTACAAAATTGCTTCGCAGGTCTGCTACGTCTTGAATCTAGAGCGTAAGAATTTTTGAGGTTTCTTCGTGATGGACATGCGTCTATGTTCATCTATGAGATGAAGGATGGCTTTGAGTGGGCTACCATTGTGGACAATCAGACGGCCTTTGATGCTGCGCTTGGGAAGCTGATATAGGACATTAGGGACAATAATGGTCCCAGATTTGATAAGTTGGATATGTTCTCTCAAATTTTGGAGTGGAAGAAAGTGGTTTGGATGGAAGGTTCTCTTGGCTAGACCACATGGATTGAAAATCTTGATGATGTCCTTCACTAGAGTGTTCTCTTCTTTTTGGATGATCCCTCATGCTGTTACATGTTGTAATTATGTATTAAACACTTGTTCAGCGGTTTTTTTTACTAGTTGATACTCTTCGATTGGTGGGTTGAGGCCTAGCCTCCCCTCTTTGGATGTAATCTTTTTTTCTGAACTCTCGATCTTTAATATATAAAAAAATGTTGATTTTAAATGACTATACTTAACATTGAGACACATTTTATTTGCATGACATGAAAAATCATAAATTAAATTCAAATGTTCAAGTTTAAAATGGAAAATAAAATATAAAATAAAATTTTTCCATAAAATAAAGAAAAACTTGACTTGTTACATAATGTCTAGTGTACACTGGAGAGAAATAAAAAATATAAAAGACTAAAAAATAATTTATAATACTAATATTAATTGTTAACACATATTTAGTTGACTTAGATTAGAGTAATGAAAAAAAATCATTACACTCTATTCTTAAAATTAACTACAACATCAATACAATTAAATTAATTATATTATGAAACATTTTTATGAAACTCAACCAAATGATTAAGATATTTAATTTTGTTTGTAATAGGAAGATATTTTAATGTAATTTGCATTCAATAGTTTAATTTAAATTTATATTATTAGATACAAATTTATGATCATGTAAATTATAAGATTAAAATATTAAAAAAATTAAAACACTGTCTTAGGGAAAATTTGCAAGACTAGAAAGTAGAATTAGTAGCAATGAAACCAATCAATTAAACTACTATAACATGAGACCCCGCACAACAATGAAATATAGACATGATAATGAGAAAATGAAATATAGGCATGATAATGAGAAAATGAAATAAACAAAACAAATGATGTCTAATGTCTTACATTTCTTCTCTATGCTCTTGTTGAAGTGGCCCTCAAAGTTGAATCTAGCAACACTTTGACTCAATAGATTCAAAAAATTGACAATCTAATAATGATAAAAGATTACAATTAACAAAAGCCGTATAAAAGAGTTAGGATGTGAAATATTGGATCCTTCGTTATAAGAATGAGAGGGTTTATGTAGATTTTTAGGATTGGATGAGCGATCAAGATTGATTCTGAGAAAAACATATTGAAAGACAAGAGAATTAGAAAAGTGAGAGATTTGGGTAACCTTCAAAATGAAGATTTATTTTCAATTAAACTCAAAAAGCAAAGAGTTATTTAAGAAATAAAGAAGATAGGATTGACAAGATCTTTCTCATTTAGAAGACAATCATTCCAAAAATGAAGAATTAGGAAAGGGAATGATTTTTATTTTTTTTATTTTCAAAAAGATATTGGATTTTTAGAAAAAGAGACTATTTCCAAATTCAAATTATGCATTTTTTATTTATGCATTTTTTTTATTTTTAAGATTAAAAATCTGAGATATTTTAAATTTTTATTAATTTTCTAAAGATTTTAGAAATTTAAATTGAATTAAAAATTTAATTTATAAGAAAGATGAAATTAGCATGAAATTAATTGTAAATTAAGAGAAATTAAAATTGGAATGAAATTAATTTAAGCAAGAGGAAATAATTAGTCAATTTAAATAATTAATGATAATTATTTAAACTATTGGATAATAGAAATTGAATTTAATTAATTAGTAAGACCAATTAGTTAATTTTAATTAATTAAATATTATTAATTATTTAATTAATATTGAAAGATTAATTAAATGATAAAAAGATTAGACTTATAGAGGAAATAAGGTGATTAATTAAAAGATTAAAGAGCCATTAATTAATAGAAAAATTTAATTAGTAGTTAAATGCGCAAGAATGACCATTTTTGGGTTTCTATAAAAATAGCCAACATACATTTAAAAATAAAATATATCGAAGAAAATACAATATAAATATAAATATTAACTTTAAAATTTGTCGAAATAAATACTATAAATGATATTCATATAGAAAAATAAAATAAATTATGAAATAAAATTAAGGTAATTTTCATCCATCTTTAAAATTCAAAATATCATTTATGATTTATTATCATTAAAAAATTAAATAACTTAAATCAAATGAAATAGTGTAGAAAAGAGGTTTTTAAGTAAAAAATAAAATAAATAGTCACTTATATGAAAAAAAATTGAATCAATATTTTTCAATTACTAAATGTATATAAATATAATGTAGAAAATATTTTCTATGGGGTGTGGCATGAAAAGAAGCCCCTAGGTCTAACACCTAAGAGTTAGTAATATTATCTAAATAAAGAATCAAAGCATTTTGTAACACATCACCTATTGCATTTGCTTCCTTTTTATTTTCTTATTGTCCATCACCTTGTTTTCCCTTTTGAGACCAACAATCTTTCTTTAGATGTCCTTTCTTTCCACAAGGCCAACACTCTAGATTTACCCTAGATTTGGATCTTCCCTTTCTAGATTTCCCACGATTACCTTGCCTCTTTCATATCTCCCTTTGTCATCCCCTGTTCTCAACAGTCAAAATATTACATGGTGTCTCACCTATACTTTTCTATTGCATTTCCTCACTAAGGATAACACCAACAACATCATCAAACTTTAAAGTATTTTAACCAGAGATAGAGTTACTTACAATCATGACTAAGTCATTCTAGCTTTCAAGCAATGAGCATAAAATCAAGAGATCCCTAACCTCATCATAAAAATTTACTTTTATATAACTTAGCTGACTAGTAACCATGTTAGAAACATTCAAATGATCACTAACACACCCACCTTCTACCATGTTTTCATGTGATATCCCTTGCCAATTTTGACTTCAAAATGATGACTAGAGGCTTGAACAATATCGTCAAACACTTTGCATACAACCTCTTATTTTTTGTTTCAATGTTTCAGTCTGATAACAATTCCTTGTAATGATGTAAAAAGTGATTTAAATGCTTTCAAATGGTTACTAATATGTCTACGAAAAGTATCTTAATGCAAATGTAATTCTTTTGTCATTTTGAATGCATTTAGATGTCCCACACAAGTAAATATGCACCTACAGTAGCTAGAAATTAATGCAAACATTTTCCATGCAACGTGGATATGAGAAATTCATCAAATACTCCCCAAGTAATTTATCACTTCTTATTAATGTGTCAATTACAGTGTAGATGTAAACATGAATATCCAATTTAACATATATACAACCAATAAAATCTGAAATATGTGTTTTATCAAAATTTGAAATATATTGCAGCTTAGGAAAACTTGGCACCACATATGACCTGAGAAGAGATGTATTTCATCAAATTGAATATGCTACCATTGATCTTGAAGGAAGAACATTTTTGAAACCCAAATGGCTAATAAAACCTAGCCATTTTGAGCTAGGAAACTCGCACCAAGATGCAAGGACTCATGTGGGCTATGAGGGAGTGTATGGAGACATTCCATTCACCATTTCCAACCACAATATTGCATTGATTCACCACTACTAATCAGCTATAGGAATTTCTAGTAAATTCCTTGGATTTCAATCACAAACTTCTATAATTTCACGTAATCTGGACCCCTAGATGAAGTTCACAAACAGGCAATAATCTTAGCTAGTATCTCACAACCTCAAAGTTGCATAATCATTGAAGAGTCTTCGTTCTCGAATGCTTAAAAATATTGGCAGAAATCTGGTTTCTTCTTCAATTCTTCCAAGCAACAAAAGCACATATCATGAATGAATATTATTTCTTTTGATGCCTTTGTATACCTCTCCTTAAGAAGTTGACCCATCTCAAGTTCATTTAATATCATACAAGATAATATTAAAATGTTTACACATTGACTTTATTAAATGTTTTAATATTTGGCCTCCAAGACATAATTAACTAATCGCACTTTTAATCACTTGTATCTCCCTTGAAATTGGTACAAGTCATATTAGTCCTCATATGCACTTATAATTTGACTTTTTGATATTAAATTCCCTTTGATTATAAAGTCACATGAAGTCAATATAATATCCCCTGAAAATAATCAATTATTATTAAAGTGACACTTTAATAATAATTAAATGTGATATAACTCAATTAATAGCCATTATTTAATGATTCTAACTTCATCATTGGCTAACCCACTACTCCCACTATCAATTTGGATGCCTTAATAAAGATAGTAAGGGTCCCTCTCTAACATCCACTAAATTACTATAAATAGTAAGTACCTCAAAACATAGCTGGAAACCTATGAATAAACCTAGCCTCAAAATATAGAAAAGATTTGGAGACGTAAAGGCTAACAATTGGCACCTGAAAATCTTTGTGATGCTCAAAGTAGACCCTCTAAGCAACTCCACTAGCCTATGAGGGTTAGGAAACAAGCTAATCCTTTGAAATTTGATGCTCACAAAAAGGGGATATTACACAAACCCACCTTCATGGATTCTTATTAAATAAACGTTTCATAAGAAATACCTTATTTGAGGTTGATGGTTTCTCATAAAGTTTGTATAATGCCTTCATTAGACCCTCCATTGTTATTTCTTTTTCTATATTTAAAGCCACTAACAATGGCATACACAATCGTATTTCTTCTAGTGTGTTCCTATCAAGAACCTCTCTTTGTTCATCTAATGTAGTCGTCAACTTCTTTGTTTGTCCACCTAATGATAAGAAAAGATCCTTTTGATATAGATAATCTCCTCTTTGAATCTTTCATATTTGATAGTTTTGGTCGTTGAACTTCTCAACCTTAAGTTTTCCTTCCTTTTCTATTTCTCTCACTCAAATATCATAATTTTTTGCCAAATCGCGAAAATATAGACCACTTTGGTACCAGTTGTTAGGGTTTTGGTAGATATGAGCAATAAACAATATTAAGATAATGCAGATTTAAGAGAAGACATAAATACAGTAAGACAGATTTAACGTGTCACTCAATATGGGCTACACCCACCAAAGAAATAGTTGTCCACTTATTTTAATAGCCAAAGAAGAGAAAATTACAATATAATGATTTCACATCAGACAATTGTTTATTAATCAAGCCTTTTTGAGGCAGTTTACAAGGTTGGCTAGAAAAAATAACCCAAACCTCGAAAAGGATACATGACAAGTGTACAGTACTTGACTAATCAGTCGGCAGATACCAATAGGACAAATCTTGGTCTCAAATTGTCAATAGGTCAATAAACAAGAAAAATGGAATCATTGTTCACAAAAAATAAAAATACAAAATAGGGAAGAACAAGACAAGTGTGGTAAGGCTGCAAATATCATTATCAAAGGATTGAAAGATTTCAAAGACAAAGAGAGAACTAACATTGTAACAATGGACTTTCTTAGAGATAAGTTGAAGTGGATAGGGGCTATTCAACAAGAAAATAAGATAGGTAAGTGAATAGATGGAGGAAGATATAGACACAAGAGAGTTATCCTAAAAAATCTAGAGGATAAGAATATGATTCTTAGAAATAGAAGGCTACTTAGAAGTACACATTTCTACTTAGATGAAGATATGACTTTTTTCATGTAGGAGGAACAAAGGAAGGAGGGGGGAAAAGTAAAGACAACAAGAATTAAGGGGAAGTGGGCATAATTGAAGAATAGGAAAGTTCAAATTAGTGAGTTTTTTCTTGAATGAGAAATAGGAATTAAGGGCCCCACAGGATTGCTTAAGTTGGTAAAAGCACAACCAGGTGTCACCTTTTTGGCTAACTTATCAGCACAACTGAATTTTAGTATTTCTAACTAAAAATTAATTTTGGTCAAACATATGATCTAGCTAGATTCATTCTAGCTAAGTTAGATAAGTGTTTTAACTTTTCCAATTGGAAATAATTATTAAATGTGTGTTTTATACCACTTTGGGTCCAATTACCATAAAAATAAAATTATTTCAGAAAAGTGGCATTTCAATAACACCTAATCTTTTTAATGATATTTTTTTAAAAAAATTAAAAATACCATTTTGTAGAGATCAAAGTCAAGAATATCCTCATATAGATTTTATAGTGTTTTAATTAGACATAGTTTATTGTAATTAAAAAATATTGCAAGTAGGTATTTTAACAGTCAAGGAGATGTTGATTCGGAGAAAGAAAAAAATAGTAAATCATATTAAATAATTTTGAAAAACATATGGTGCACTAGAGGAGAGAGTCCTCTTCGAAAATATATATTTCTTTTTTTGATTGGGATAGATTTGTTATGAAAAATATGTTGCGAGATGAAAACTGTCGATTTCAGTGAGTTGGAATTTGAATTGTTATAAAAGATAAAATATAGGTCACAAATCAATTTTTATTTCTTCATGCACTAGATATATATGTCATCTATGACATATTTTGAAATTAGGAGAAAAAATATTTATTTACATATAATTTTTTGGTGGGGACTAGACCCCTAATTTTCAGCATTTTTCAGCAACTGGAAAATCATCTTTAAAAATTAAAAAAAAATATCGATTCTTATTCAAAAAAATTATTAAAAATATTAATCATAAACTTCATCTGGATTTTATCACATTTAATTAGTTTACATCATCTTCAAATTCCAAACATAAATGTCATTTTTATACTATTGAAGTTGAACAACTTTGACTTTGTTAGCCTCTTCCTTTGTAAAAGGGTGATAGCTTATTTGGGATGTGTAGTTTGTTTGGCATAGTTATCTGTAATAACATGAGAGGAAAAACAACTTCAGGGGATATCACTTGTAAACATATAATGACCAGAGTGTAGTAGACTACATTATTTTCTCTCAAAATCTTACGTCTAGAGTGTTGGGGTTTGACATAGGATAATGCCCTGTGGAGATGAAATTTGATTACTTGCATCTCTTTGTTAAGTTGGACTTTGCTTCAAGTAGTATACAAAATAACCAAGACCTGCACATGCCAAAGAAAGCGGCTAACAAAGGCAAAATCCTCATAAATCAAGAAAACGGGGACATCTTCAATGTTATGCTTAAGCAACAATTTCATGAAATAAATAACTTTTGAATAGATGAAAAGGTCAATGAGGAGTGTGGTCATGTCCATAGTAGTTTGTTGATTCCTACAATCCACAAGGATTTAAGTGCATGTAACAGGTTATTTTGTCACCTTCAAATTTTGAAGAAATTTGAAGTGCATATATTGAATATTTTAATTCTAAGGCACATTAATGCATCTTGCAAACTGTTTTAAATAATCTACTTTGAAGGTGAATAATTTGAAGCTCTTATTGTTATACGAAATGGTTTTGGGGTTGTCATCATTTGTCATAATTAAGCATGTTTAATAGGTCACAGCCTCCGATGTTCAGTTTTTGTCAATTTGCCAAGCACTTAGTTTGAGGGGTTAGCAAGGTTTCACAGCTTGCACATTATAGAATAATCCAACTAGCCTACTTTGGAGGTCTGCATTTCAAATCCAATTGATTTTCATGACAAAAGGGTTGTTCTAAAGTGTTTCCAGCATATCAATGTACCTACGTGCATGTTTTTAAAGTCCCATGATCTTGTTTGATAGCTTTCCTAAGGCTAATTCGTATGCAATTTCTTCTGAGTTTCTGTGTGCACAGTATTACATCTGCTATATGGATTTTCAAGAGAACCTAGTTGTTTCCTTGTATTGTCAGTATATCAATGTGCTCATGTGCAAATTTGTAGGGTCTCAGGATTCAATTAGAGGCTTGAATCTAAAGGAGTTTTTAGTGTTTTCCACTTGTGCATTCAAAATAGTTTAAATGTGGTCAACTTTGACCATCAATATCTTGCAAATATGAAAGAGTTCTGGCACATATTTTCTTTGTATCTCAATGAACAAATTCCTTCAGTGGTGGCTCTTGGCTCTTCACAGTGTTATTTGATATTTTTTTGTAAGGGGCGTGTTGATAAGATTTCAGAATAGTTCTAGTATATTCAATTGCAAAAATAACGAAGTGGCCAACTTTGGTGATTAGTCTTGCACCTCAAGCAATGTCATGCTAAACTGTTTTATATCACGATTCCTAATATATCAATCTACGTACTCCTCAACTTTTGGGATCCATGGATAGTGTTTGTTTAATTTTTAGGGTCGTTTCCAGATGCTCTTAGCTTGTTTTGGCCCCATTTGCCGAATCATCAAAAGTCAATATTCAATTATCTCTCTCCCCTTGTTTCTGATCCAGAATGCATTATTAAGTGGTTTGGAGTTGATTTCATGGCCTGGGTGATTCAGAACGATATTTTTAGGTCAGGCCCAGTGTTGGGTATATGAAGCCCAACGGTCACTTGACCATTCATCTTCCAGACTCTTCATTTATGGCTGAATACATTTGTATAAATATATGTGTACATATCATGGACAGATTGAATTGGTTAAAACATTAATGAAAGAATTTCCTACTTTTAGAGTGGGGGTAGGCAGATTTGCTGAACCACTATAATTTGTTATGTTATGTGTTTTGTCTTTTTTTTATTGCTGTCTTAAATATGTTTATTAAGTTTATCTGCTCGATTAAAACTTACACCCAGAGGGGTCCCGACCTGCCTCATGACACTAAAATCTCATGTGAAATTCAGTCATAATTTTTTTGTTTAAATTCATTGCGGTATTTGTCCAACCTCTTGCGAATGCCAAATTCTACAAACCTTAGCCACCGTCCTCTCTGTCTGTGAACACCATGGATGGGGTTGTGGAACAAGGCATGGAAACTGTTTGAAGAATCCCTCAAAGAATGCAAACCGTGAAAGCATAGACAGAGCATGTGAACCTTAAATAGAATACCTTAATTAAATGTAGTCCGATGGTTTGCAACGTTGCAGGTTACGCCTGAAATGGACAGGTTGAAGAGGCTTTAGAAACTTTCAATCAAATGTAGCTCGGCATGTGTAAAGCCGTCTTACACAACCTTCTCTAGCATTCTCATGTCTGTGCAAAATGCAGTTAAAAGCAGAGGTGAAAAAAATAAGGAAAATGATATACAGAGGTATATGGTGTGGTTAGATTTCTGACAAATTTAAAATACTTTGACAGAGACTATTTTTAGTTGGGTAAATATGTTCCACTCAAGAATGAAAGTATCTTTCAGAAATAATAGCCAGGGTAAAATTTCAGAATAAAAACAAGACAGAGATAGGTATTTCTCATGATAAGAGTGATATGGAAATGGGATTTTTGAAGAGAATGATGGCATTAAGACAATGTGTCAAGTGTGAGAAATCATTTATAGGGGAAAAGATTTGACCAGTTAGGACAGGATTGCTACAACACACGGATAAAACAATTTCATAGAAAATATCAAATGGTGACATTTCCGGGCAAGGACACAAGTGCATTTACAGAAGAGGAATATCAATGTGTGTCAAAACAATTGCATTTTCATCAAATGAAATGCTATTCACGGGGAATACGAGGATGAGGAGAAATAAATAGAAATTTTTTACAAAGAGGGAAATATTGAAGTCCTTGAATCACCAAGTGTCACATGAAAGAAATAAAGAAAAGGGGGAATATTATTTTTTTTCGAAAAAAGATAAAAGTGTAGATTAAAAGAAAAAAAAACATAATGTATATGGAGGAACTAGTGCAAATATTTTTTACCCTAAGATAGCAGAAAGAATATTCCATTTTGCAAATAAAATTTTGGATAGTGGACAAATGTCATCACACAATTAATTCTGGAGCTCTCCTCTTTCCTTTTCTTCTTTCTTTTCAATTTGGAGGGGTTCTAAAGTTCAGATATGAAAAATAGACGTAGAGGGCTAGAATTTTATCTATAGGAAATGGGTATGTAAATTCTACAATAGTATCAATCAATATGAGCAGATTGAAAAACAAATCGTAAGATTGTATCCATGTTGTTTTGTCAAATTACACGAGTAAAAAATGTTGAGTGTTTTGATCTATCACTGCAATTTCCTTGCAGCTATATAATATGTGAATGGGCTTCTTCACGGAAGAATTAAATTCTATATTGCGAGTTATTTTGAAGAAGACAAAATGGATCTGTAAAAAATGATTTTACAATAATATGAGAGGTCGCATTTGTGAAAACAGGCCCAAAATAAAAATAACCAGTAATAACAGCTGTATTAAGACAAGGCAAAAGAAACAGAGCAGAAAATAGAGATATGAAACGAAAAACACAGTAATATATTAATCTAGCTTGCTTACAACTTTCTGAGCTCTCAAATGTCTTCTAACAATACACAGTATGCTTCTACACAGTACATATTTATAGAGGGCATACAAAATCTGGAAACTCCTTTTCTAGAATATTCTACATCTTAGAATGTTCTACCCAAATTCTGGAATGATCTTATTGAAGACTCTAGACAATCCAATCTCTAGATTCTTCTAGACAATATTAATCTTCCTAACATCCCCCCTTAAGATTGGCTAGAAGAATTCAAAGAAAAATACAAAAGGGAGGGGAACATTATATTACTATCCCCCCTTAATGTTCACCTCAATCATGCCTAACAAACCCCGTAATTTCAAAAATTTGGCCTCAAGCATACTCTTCGTAAATATATCTACTGCTTGGTCTTCACTTGGACAAAATTGGAGATGAACAATATTATCTTGAACAAGATCCCTAATATAATGAACATCAATCTCAATGTGCTTTGTTTTAGCATGAAAAATAGGATTGCTTGCAACTTGTATAGCACTTTGATTGTCACAATACAAAGTAGTAGCTAAACTTTGTTCAAAGCCAAGCTCACATAAAGATGTCGAAGCCAAACTACTTCTTTTCCTGCTTCCTTTGCTGCTCTATATTCTGCTTCACAGGAAGATAGTGATGTAGTTGCTTGTTTTTTGCTGCTCCAGGTAATTGGATTTGATCCAAGCTGAAAAACATAGCCTCCAATAGATTTTCTATCATCAATATCACCACCCCAGTCTGAATCTGTAAAGCCAAGCAAAGAAATTGGGGACTTGCAACTGTAATATATGCCATAGTACATTGTTCCACGAACATATCGCAAAATCCTCTTGGCAGCTAACCAATGACTTTCTTTGGGTTCCTGCATAAATCGAGATACCATATTTACTACAAAACAAAGGTCTAGTCTAGAATGAGTTAGATAAACCAAGCTACCAACAAGTTGTCTATATAGAGTAGGATCTACTTTCTTGGAGGTGCATTCCTTAGTAAGCTTGACTCCGGATTGGAAAGGAGTAGGGGCTAGCTTGCAATCAATCATTTTAAATTTCTCTAAAAGATCCAAAGCATATTTTGTTTGAGAGATGAACAACCCATCATGAAGTCTACTAATTTGCAAGCCAAGAAAATAAGTTAGTTCACCCAAATCACTCATATAGAATGCCTCTTTGAAATCTGATTTCAAATCATTAATTAAACCAATATTTGGTCCAGCTATGAGTAAATCATCTACATAAACTGCAACAATGAGGATGTTATTGTTCACTTTCTTCACATAAAGATTTGGATCTGATTTACATTTTTTAAACTCATGAAGCTGGAAATACTTGTCAATCTTCTCATTCCATGCTCTTGGTGCTTGCTTAAGTCCATAGAGTGACTTCTTCAATCTGCAAACATGATTAGGATGTTGCTGATCTATAAAACCTGGAGGTTGATCCATATAGATTTCTTCATATAAATCTCCATTTAAGAAAGCATTTTTTACATCCATTTGATGAATATGCCACCCAAGACTTGCAGCCAAAGATAAAATAACTCTAATTGTATTCATTTTAATGACAGGAGCAAATGTTTCTTCATAATCAACACCCTCTTTTTGATTAAATCCTTTAGCAACCAATCTAGCCTTGAATTTTTCTATATCACCATTTGATCTAAATTTTGTCTTGTAAACCCACTTGCAACCAATAATATTCTTACCTTGGGGTTGAGGTACCAGTTCCCAAGTTTTATTATCCATTAATGCATTATATTCTTCTTTCATGGCTTGCTCCCATTCTTTCTTCCCTCTAGCTTCTTCATATGATTTTGGATCATTTATTTGTAATGCTTTGGCCATGAGAGCACAACCATTCCTTCCTTGGATCTTTGAGCCTTGTCTATAGATTTCTTCAACACTTCTTGTCTTTTGTCTAGCTGGAGAAATATCTTCTTCATCATCACTACCTACAGATAATGGCTGATCAAAAGCATTAGTAGTTTCATTGGTGTTAGCAATGCATACCTCATCCTCATCAATATGGTCTTCACTTCTTTCTAGAATAGGAGAAGCATTTGTTGTTGTAGAGTGAGAGGAAGTGGTTGGAAGTTGTGAATGCTCATCAAACTTTACATCTCTACTTACAAATACCTTTTTTGTTGTCAAATCATATAACCTATAAGCCTTTGATTCTTCACTATAACCCATAAACAAACACTTGTGACTCTTTGGTTCTAACTTTTTCCTCTTTTCATCAGGAATATGTGTCCAAGCAATACACCCAAATACCTTTAAATAACCAATGTGAGGCTTTCTACCACTCCAAGCTTCTTCAGGCGTGATATTTGTGACGGCTTTAGTGGGAATTCTATTTACAATATATGCAGCACAAGAAACAGCCAAACCCCAAAATTTATTATGTAAGCTTTTAAAATGCAACATACAACGAGCCATTTCCAAAAGAGTTCTATTCATTTGTTCAGCCACCCCATTTTGTTGAGGACTATAAGGCACTGTTCTTTGCACTTTAATTCCACAAGTCTCACAAAATGACTCAAATGCATAGTTACAATACTCACCCCCATTATCGGTTCTTAAACATTTAATTCTTTTCCCACATTGATTCTCAACTAAGGCCTTAAATTTTTTTAAAACTTCAAGTACCTCACTCTTTCTTTCAATAAAATAAACCCATACTCTCCTACTATAATCATTAATAAAAGTGAGGAGATACCTGGCACCTGAAAGTGAGGGATAGCCTGGTTCACATAAATCGCTATAAATGAGTTGTAATGGATGATTAGCTCTCCATGCTTTACCTAAATCAAAAGGATCTCAATGATGTTTTCCTAGCACACATCCTTCACAAACTCCTTCAGATGGTGAGATTTTTGTTAACCCTCTAACCATATCCATTCTAACCATATCTTGCAATTTCCTATAATTTATATGTCCAAGTCTAGCATGCCAAAGTTTTGACATATAATCAGCTTGAGCAATATAAGAATGAGAGTATTTAAATTCTTCATCAGCAAATCCCACAAATTTAAAAAGACTCTCTTCATGATCAACTCTACCAATGGCAATTATATTGTTTGGGTCGTTTCTATCTCTAACAATAACTTGATCAGCAGTAACAACAAACTCATATCCAGCTTGAACTATTTTGTATACTGAAATTAGATTCACCCCTAATCCTTCAACCAATAAAACATTTTTCAAAGACCCATTTGTTACATTAACAGTTCCTGTACCTAAAACCGAAAGTTTCATTTTATTGCCAATAGTAATTTATTGATCTGAATTCTTTCCTTCATAAAAATCAGTAAGCAAAGATCTATCTCCAGTCATGCGATATGATGCACCTGAATCTAAAATCCATTCTTTAATAGAATCTAAAGCAAAGTACCCCCCTTTAACATTAGATTTAACTTCAGGTGTAACACTTACCTCCTTACTTGTTTTATCTTCTCCTTTTTTGGAGATGGCTACAAAGCTGTACCTATCCTTCTTTCCATCCTTAAACTTTTCTTGCTTGGGCTTGTATTGATGCCTTTCATTGTCCTTCTTTTTCAAATAGAATTTCTCCATGTGATTTTCACCACCACAATACCTGCAAATAATGGGTTTTCTTCCATCTTGTTTCTCTGCACCATCATTTCTAGAAAAATGGTTAGAACCTTCATTATTCAGAAATTTATTATATCCTTTCCAATTCTTCTTTCCATCATTTCTAAAAAATTTACTTTTAGCTGAATAAGCATGATTCTTCTTAATATATCCTTCTTTAATAAGCTGAACTTCTTCATCTAAAACAGACTTGCAAAACTGATCAAAAGATTGTTGTGGAGTATTGGGATTTAGCTGAATAACCCTTTTTCTTGATTCCTTAAATACCTTGTATGGTTGGGGAAGCTTACTTTCTACCATTGCCATTAGCTGAAAATCTTTTTTCGCATATTCAGCACCTATTTTCTTCAGCTGGGCATTTAAAAAAGTAACTTCATTGAAATAATCAGTCATCTTTTCAAACTCAGATGGATCTAAGTTCACCAGTTTTTCTTCTACACTAAACATGTTAGCAACATCTGCATCTTTATAATCTGTTTCTAAATTCTCCCACAACTCGATTGGATTATCAATATCAACAAATCTTCTATTGAGATTGGGGCTTAAAGCTTTACCAATAATACCTCTAGCTTGCTCCAACTTGCATTTCCAAAGCTCTTTTTCTCTATCAGTTTGGGGTTCTCCAGTTTCCTTATTCACTATTCTCCATAAAGCCTTTTCTCTCAAAGCATTCTTGACTGCAATCTTCCAATCTGCAAAACCACTTCCATCAAAGATTGGTAATATTTCATTTGTAGAGCCCATGTTAGCCACACAAGAAGAAACCTCAAGCAAATATTGTTTCAACAATATAGAAACTTTTAAAACAAATCACTTCAACAATCTATTTCTAGCTGAATCTCACAACAATCTTCTAGCTGAACCTCACAACAATCTTCTAGCTGAACCTGGCTCTGATGCCATGTGAAAACAGGCCCAAAATAAAAATAACCAGTAATAACAGTTGTATTAAGATAGGGCAAAAGAAACAGAGCAGAAAACAGAGATATGAAATGAAAAACACAGTAATATATTAATCCAGCTTGCTTACAACTTTCTGAGCTCTCAAATGCCTTCTAACAATACACAGTATGCTTCTACACAGTACATATTTATAGAGGGCATACAAAATCTGGAAGCTCCTTTTCTAGAATATTCTACATCTTAGAATGTTCTACCCAAATTCTGGAATGATCTTATTGAAGACTCTAGACAATCCAATCTCTAGATTCTTCTAGACAATATTAATCTTCCTAACAGCATTAATGTCAAGTCTACTGTTCAATTTTGTATTCATGACCACGGGTTTGACGTTATGCCCAAGAGCTAGCCACTGATTTGTGATATTTTTCATATTTGTTTCAGAAACAGTCAAATTCATCAATATATTTTCATTTCTTATTGTTAGAAGTGAGCTTAAGTTATCTTTACCCTCAACTACACATTGATGAAATACAATTAGAATTGAGTCAATTTTGTACTAGGTTGCTTCTGTTCTGGTTAAATATGCTAAGAGTCATCTGTTGAAATGTAATACTTGTCTTGAAGTTGTTAATATCTATAAGTATTGAAAAGGGTCGCCCCCCAAGGTTCTACAGAGCCTGAAGAGTAAAAGGATTTGTTTATTTTGTGAATAAGTTCTTGTCAGTTATTCATTGATCTCAAAGTGTTGTAGATGGAATAAGGCTAATTCTTAGGTGAATCTAAGAAATCAGTTGGAGGAACCATCAAGTTGTGCAGTAGGAAGAAAGTTACAAATACTTTTCCAACAAATCTATGGTATGCCAAGGAATGTAAGGCAATCAAAAGATCTATAAAATGGTAAGCTTTAAGAAAAGAAATCAAGTACACAAACTTGATTCAACCAAAAAAGAAGAGCATGTAAAGGAAAGAAGGAAAGAGTTAATCTCTCTTTGAAAACACAATCCCAAAATGTTTTGGAAGGAATTACAATAGAGGAGAAAACATTTTGAGAATAACATTACAAATGCTCAATGGCTAGAACATGTGAAGTTACTATATGAATAGATGTAGGAGGAGAACTCTCCTCCCATAGTGAATACATCAGAGGAACTCTTCATAGTGGATGATGTCAAATAGGGAATAAAGAGATTAGCAAGTGGTAAATAAAGTGAGATTGATTGGCTTCAAGCTGAATTTTTAAAATGGGGAGTTGAGCTCCTTGCACCTCACATAAAATAAATTGTCAATAGTGTCATTCAATATGGTTTCTTGATGAATTGGAAACCTAGTGTGTTTATTCTCCTCTTTAAAAGTGGGGATATAAATAATCCAACTACTGCACTATTATGGTCAAACCCCTTTTTGGAAAACTTTTTGGGAGCATAGTTGAACGTAAAATTAGCAATTGGATAGAAGGTGAGGGAAAAAGAGGAAGCAAGAAAGTTGGTTTTAGACCTAGACATTCCACCATTGTTCATTGCATCACTCTTTGACATTTGATAGAGAAAGTATGGTACAATCAAGGAGAAGAACCATGTTGTTGTCTTGTAGACTTTAAGAGAGTCTTTGACATGGTACCTAGAGACAAGCTATGGAACAAAATGAAGAATTGGGTATCCCTGACGTGTATAGAGCGACATTGCATAGAATATATGACAAAGTTAGAATCAAAGTCAAAAATAGTGAAGGAATGTCTAAATGTTTCCTTGGTGACATTGATGTTAAGCATGAATGTCCATAATCTCTCACTCTATTTGGTTTATACACTGATAAGTTGGAAACTTGGTTAAACAAAACAGATGGAGAAGTTGTCCAATTGGCAGGAAATGTGGTGAAGCTTTTGTTATACATTGATAATCTTATCTTAATAAAATACTCAAGGTTTAAGAGATCATTTAAAGTTATTAGAACACTTTTGTCAGGAGGTAGGGATGCAGGTGAACATTACCAAAACCAAAGTCATGATTTTCTCTTTAAAGAGGAAAGATGACCAAATTACTTTCCTTTTTGAACGTAGGTTGTTGGATATTGTGAAAGAATACAAATATCTTGGGATTGAATTTCACCACAAGCTCAGTTGGGAGACTTGTAGAGCGAAAAGGATACAAGGGGGATGAAAAGCATTGTATTTTATTCATTGTAAATTAAAAGAAGGGAGTTGTACCTTCATATCAAAATTTAGAGAGCACTTGCGCATCACCATTGCAAGTGACTCAATTATTTTGGGCTCATTTTTGTCTTTGATTGTGGGCATTTTAGAGTCATTTTGAATTCATTTTTAAAAAGACAAATCTGTTAGCCAACACAATGAAAATGGATGGATGAGATTGAGCTGTAGGTAAGAGTTTGTTGACTTTTGGTAATACATTAGAAGATGCATTGAATCTAGTCATGTTGAGAGACATGAATGGAAAAGGCCAAATGAAGAGACAAGTGGCATTTGTCATATGCCTACAAATTTAGAGTTGATCCATGTAAGTGGAAATGATTGGTTGAGATTAGAAACAAGATTCATAAATTAATTAAATAAATAATGACAATTATTTAATTAATAGTAGAAAAAGGGAATGAAAAATAGGTAATTAAATAAATATTTATTTATTTATTTAATCATAAGATAGAAAAATTTAATGAATTAGACAAACAAATAAAACTATATATTTAAATGATAGAGGAAAAGACTAATGAATTAATTAAATAAATGATAAATATCTATTTTTTAATAAGAGAAATTTTGATAAAATAATCAAATAAATAAAAATATTTATTTAAGGGTATGTGCAGGATCGTGATATACCAAACTATGGCCTTAAGTGGCAATGAAAAATCAAAAAATCAGGGTTAGTCAACTTGATGTAAAAAGTTGAACATCTTATCAACCTTATGTGAAAAAGTTGGAAGAATAGAATCTATAGGAAATTGAATGTAGTTTCTAAACTACTAGCCCTTGTCTGAAAAAAAATTAATCTAATTGTTCAAAATTTTAGATTTCAATCCAGTAGTACAAAAATTTCAGGGAAAAGATAAAAAGTACGTGTATGTCTGACCACCTTAATCACAATCAAATGATGATATATTTTCACAAGATTCAAGATATAAGTGGTAGACTCATGCCTGGATGTGACACATATTTTTGTGTGATTTTTTCCCAAATAAATAATTAATTATGAATTTTATGCTACAACTTATTTAGAATAAAAAAAACTCTCGTGTCTGACCACCTTAACTAATTCTAAACTTTTTTTTCTTAAAGTAGGTGAAGCATAGAATGTGACACATGTTTCAAATTTCAAAAAGTTTAAACGGTTTGAAAGTTATAGTTATTTTTCAATAAGTATGTCAATTAGGACTTTAAAGATAACTCAATTAAAAAGTAGGTAATAATTACTTACTGAACTCAAAATTTGACAGCAATTATATTGATGGAAAGCTGATAATGTAGATTTAAGAAACCCTTTTCATTTCATCAATTTCGGGTGAAAAAAATTCGTCAGCTACATGGTCGAAGTCTCGCGATCAAAACAAATCTAGTGAACATGCCTTATGGGTTGACCATTCACGTTTGGCATTGCCCAAGGCAAATACCAAGCCTAATCGGATATCTAAAAATTTTGAATATCGGATATCCTAAATTTCCCACCTAATTCAACATTTCATTTTGACTGGTTTTTTCAATTTCAAGTTACATATTTTTTTTTATGTTAATATTAAATTAGTTGAGTGTTTTTTTCAATTTTAAGTTATATGTTACAATTTTTATTTTGTTTATATTAATATTAAATTATAATAGCATAGCATTAGTATTATATAAATTTTTATATTAGTATTGTATTATATTATTATTATATTATATAATAGTATAATATTAGTATTAAATATTTATATTATATGTTCAATAATACCTAAGGGACACACACACACACAGAGATTTTGAAAAAATTTGGGTGAGAGATTTCAGATATCCGATAATATCGGATATCTAATAATTTCGGATATCCAATATTTTTGGATATCCAATTCTTTTTATTGACATTGAAAAGTAAAAAGTTTATTCTCTAGGTCCCTTAGCCCAAGAAACATGTTTTTCTACAGATCAAAATCATGGGATTGCAATTACATAGAAGACAAAAATCCACTTTTTCCCTCTTCTTGGTTGGAATTTCTCTATTACCAAAGATTTTTGCATCACTTTTTTGGTCTCACTATGGGGAGTAGTAGTCGTCGAAAGCATATACGGAAGAGGAAACTCACAAATGAAGAGATTGAAGTGTATAGAGAAATGGATAGGGTTGCCCATCAGAACAAGAGACAAGGTATGTTAAATATTAATGAAGATGTGGGCATAGGCCCACCCTTAAATGTGGTTTCAAGAGAAGAAGAACATGAATTTGAAATGATTTATGATAATAATATTGAAAATCAGAATGTAAGGATTGAAGATGAAAATGTAGGTTTTGAAAATGAACATGTAGATGTGGACAATAGAAGTGTGGACATTGACAATGACAATCAACTGATTGAATATGAAGGAATTGACAATGATAATGGTACACAAGAACCAAATCAACGTAACACATCTCCAAATTATATGAGAAATGAAGTCTCTTGGGAGGAAGAAAGACAAATTTCAAAATTGAGACCTTCAAGAACAACTAAATGGTTACTTGAAATTAATGAGAACATAATGAGCAATTTTGATGGCAAGAGATCAGAAAGAATAGTTCGGTTGTGGGTTTCAAAACTTTTTGATCATTTTTTTAGCCACAAGACATTGATTGAGCAATGTCAAATGTTTGTGCAATTGTTAAAGATGCAGAAGATGAGATGTATACTAGTCAAATTGAAGATTAGTGTGAACAATAAAAAGGAAAGGAATGCTATTATTGTGAGAAATATTTTTAGTGCTCTCAATTCCATTGGGAAGACTACCAAGGAAAAAGATAAGAGAGCCACTAGGAGGGTTATTACAACCTCCTTAGTAAGTCATCATTTGAGAATTTGATGAGACAAACTTGTGTTGACTTGAACCTAAATCGTAAAACTTTGGATAGATCACTTGCAAGAAGAGAAAGACTTGATGATCCTCTTCAACATGATACATGGGCTTATGGTGGGAGACTTTCATGTTGTGATAAGAAGCTTACCAATGGTGTGAAGGATCAAATTCAACTATTTTGGCAATCTAATTCAAGAGTGTCACCAAATGTGAAGGATGTCTTCAAGTTGAGAATTGGCATTCAAGACTGCACCCTGCATCCCAAACATTATTTGGAGGTGAGTCAAACAATTTTGTTCAAAACATTTTGTGAGACACATCCAACATTGAAAATATCACAAAGAGCTTTTGAAGCCCTCAAGCCTTTTTTTTGTGTACCTCTTAAGATTCGAAATACTTGTTGTTGCAAATATCATGTGGAGTTTTCAATGCACCATGAACTGTTACAATCCCTTCATTCTACTTTGCATACTAGTGAAATGTTGGAGGAGTGTGGTGCAAGTGCTTTTCCAAAATCATCAAGAGACTTGTTAGATCATTTTTTATGTCCTAGAGATGATGGATATTTATTTTATAGAAAAGATTGCATAAATGACAAGTTCTCAGAGTGTGGTGGACTAGTGAAGTTTGTTGAATGTTTTCATGAGGGCTGCGAACACAATTTTGGAAAGACAATTGTCCACAAAAAGGTATATGAAACCGTTAAATATACATTGAAAAGTGAAGGTGAAGGCTCTAGATGTGAGTTGGTTACAAAAGAATGCAATGTAGCTGATTTTATTTCAGATTTCAAGAAGAATCTTTTTTACAAGTATGCAAGGCATAGTCATAGGTCTCAGTGGTTGGATCAACAATTTAGGATGTGTAAGGACACTTTCCTAATTGGCACTATTATATCAGTTGTTGACTTTGTAGAGAACTATACATTGCGGCCCCAAAATGAGTTGCAAGCTCAATATTACAATTCTATTCAGGTTACTATTTTTGTGCACATAACATATAGACATTCCCCTGATAGTATAGAAGATGACTGGAAGATAATCATAGAGTACCATTTTTATATGAGCGATGATAGATCTCACTCTCATAGGTATGTCCAACATTTCTTTGAGAATTATTTTGAGTGGGTGCAAGAAAATAATATTGCTATGGAGCAGGTGCATGCGTAAAGAGAGCTCTAGTTAAGGAGCAACTAAGGATTTCAGGTGATAAACTCCTTGATGCTCATTCTATTGTTGATTGGTGTACTTTAACATTTTCACAATGGGATTCTTGATTTAGTGGTGCACAGATTCTTTTGGTTGGTTGAATTGGGCACAATAGAAGATAGGTTGGATTGTCAAACTGTAAAAGATTCTTCAAAAATGCATTCATTTTGAAGCTCAGATGCTAGTACATGGACCATTTGGACACAAGATTTGGCTTGTTATTGTCTAAGGTATCTTCATTGTGATTGGGATTAGTGTGAGTCAAGTGAGTGGGTTGATACGTGGGTTCCACATTATCTAACTTCTTTATTTGTCACAGTCACTGTAGTAAATGATGACATGGATTGTTCACTTGACTACGACCATCTTTCAAATCTTCTACAGCCAAGACATGTTTTGCATTGGTTGCACCACAAGGGAATGATGAGAGATCAGATTACTGGTTAGCACGTTGTGTACGAGGAAAGTAGAAACTTGCACAATCGACGACAGATGATGATATGTTCACATATCCAACGGGATCACATGTTGTTGCAGGAACATGGTTGCACACGTATATAATTAGAAATAATGGCATTCCTACATTTGAAGACTATGAGAAGCACAAAACCATTCTCATGTATTCACACCTTGTTATAGCAGCCAATGTTAACTTGTTGAAACATCAAGGAAAACCAAAGACAAAGGAACTTTTGACTATTAGTACTGTTGATCATGAAGTAATATTGAATACCCTCAAGCAGAGAGATGACCCTTCAAGAACACTTCAGTAGGTAATTTCAACTCAAGTTGCAAGGTTTTCCATGTTTATTATGATTACGTTCAATAAATTAATTGTAGTTTTTTGCTTTATTTTTTTGAGCCAATAAACTTGGTTTTGTATGTGGATTGTAAATGTAGTTGGATACATATATGATAGATATAGAAGATTGAGGTGTGCATTTGATTAGCTCATCTTTTATGATGGTAAAATTCACTATGCATTGGCTAGTCATGTTCTTTAGTTCGTTTAGTTACTTATAAATTCATAATATTTTTGTCAACCTATATAAATTTCTTATATTCTCTATTAACTTTTCATCTTCCTTTCGAATGTAGGGATTGGAATGTAGATGTCATCAAGTACCATGTGTTAAAATCATACACTTTAGGAGCGGAAAGGACACTTATTTTTTATATATAGTTGTGTATCTAAGATTTTGTATATAAAAACAACAATTGAATGTAATGTGCATATTTAGATGCCAAATTTTGTATATAAAAACAACAATTGACTATAATGTGCATATTTAGATGCAAAATTTTGTATATATAAAAACAACAATTGAATGTAATGTCCATATTTAGATGCCAAATTTTGTATATAAAAATAACAATTGATTGTAATGTGCATATTTAGATGCAAAATTTTGTATATATAAAAACAACAATTGAATCTAATGTGCATATTTAGATGCCAAATTTTGTATATAAAAAATTTGATGCAAAATTTGAAATATAAAAGAGCCCTTGGGGTTGATTTGAAAATATTAAGAGCCCACATCTATATCATCTTAATGCCATGCAAAGTGCAAAAATTGTGTTTCCTTACTATGAATGTTGTATCCTTATATTTGTATCATCTTAATTTTATATCCTTACATTTGTATTATCTTAATTCCATGTGCATTTGTATCGTCAAATGATGTAATAGTTGGATTCATTGAGTCAAAATTGGTCAAATGTGTCCAAAGTAAAATGACGATTCCCTGGGGTGAAGGGATAGTGTTGAAGGATTGCATCCTAGCACCGAATGGACTCTTTCATTAGCTCCAGTTGGAGGGGTAAATGGTAGTGACAACCCCATTTCGATCACTAACTCACTAGAATTTTCATGAACATGTTGGACCAAAGTGTCCCCAAGGTGCACTAAGCACAATTGGGCATTGATCTTTCGAGGCTTGTATCTCAGACCCTATGTGATGGGATTAGCTAGGATAGACTAGCTTGTCTATGCTCCTGATCCTCAACTAGGATCTCAGTGTTCCTCAAACACCTATGAAGGTCTATTGGCTTCCTTATCCTTCAAAGGACTTCCCTTGACCTACCTAGCCTTCCCACCAAGTTCAACAATCCCAAACATCCACCTACTTGCTTCACATTCTAACTACTATCCCCTCACATAGTCTATAAAGGGTCTTTTAGGCTTCTAACTTCTTCCTGAGCTCCAACAGTGAAAATGATGAGTTCCAAGGTCTTTTTGGGACTAAAAACACCTTCTCAAAGCATTGTCAAGGTTTTGGAATCACCCGATTTAGGGGTTCCTTTGCATTCTAGGGCTACAAGGAAGTGCGAATTAGGCCTCCTTCCGGATTTGTAGGACCTATTACACCTTCCTCGTATAGAATCAAAATTCCTAGCCTTAATGAAACCTTCTACAATTGCCTCATACTCAAATATTTTTGAGGTCTTGGGCTCTCAAACGGCCGTACAACACCTTTGGCAAAATTGAGGGTTTTGAGGGTTTTAGAGACTCTCCAAGGTCCTAGTCTTCAATAGCACCTTTCCACACCTTTCAAAACCTTCTCCTTCACAATATAGAGCCTTCATACATCCTTCTTGACCCCCTCCAAAGGACACACCTTGGCACCTCTTCTACTGTCTGTTAGAGCTCTTGGTTTGCTGCTTGCACCTAGCCGAGCTTTGCTGAACTCGCCTAGGGCTTTGCCAAAATAATGTTTGTCCTCATTTTTTGGGCCCCTTCTTTCATTATGTTATAGTTTAGGGTCTATATTCTTGGATTCCACAGTCTCATGGCAATCCCATGGTGGAAACAAGATCTACAGCCCCATTTGCATTAAGCTCTCCAAAACTGGCAGAGCATTGGTTAACACAAAGAACTCAAACAAAACTAATAAAACCTCTAATGAAATGAAACTACAAGCACAAAAAGAAAAATCTAAACACTCAACACAACATTTACAAAGTAGATTCACACAAAGCTCATTGTATTCATAGTTATTCAGTCATTCAACAGTGACTGTTGCACACAAAACTTCACCAGTCTGCCTTCCCGTACTGTAGCTTTTCAAATATAACAACCAACCCGTACATTAGGGTTAGAAAAGACTTAAATATGCTTGTCTTGGAGTTAGTGTTAGGTCTTTAGGGCATATTAAGCCTCTTAGCTTAGGTAGTCATTACAAAGTAAAAAGTTGCTTAGCAACTTTTGAGCAACTTCTAGTTGCTTGAGTAACTTTTGCTCACTCATCATAATAGACCATTACTAGGCCTTCCAAAGCACTCATGTGCATCAAATGACCACTAAACACAAAATCCTATACCACTACTCAAGAAGAACCCCAAAAACCTCAATTTGACAACCTTGCTTGAGTTAAAGGGCATAGCAAACTATAAAGACCAGCAGACCTCTAGGACTATCACAAAGCCTAGACACAACCAAAATTGAGTCAAACTCCATTGTGACTCTTATTCCAAATACATAGCATAAACACACCAAACAAGAAGGTGAGGGCCCTCATAGAGGTGCTCCTACACCACCGTGAGAGGTATCGATGAACCATGAGATGTTACAGGACCATGTTTCTGAGGCCTACAATAACCTCTCTCTATTCTGGGAGATTCAAAATTGTTTGAATTTGGCACACTGGTCTCGCTTGATGCTAAAACTTGTAGTGAGGGTCAGTTGAAAATTGCACCATTGGGTTTCTTTCAAACTGTTCATCTTGGCACTGAATGGACTGTGCCATTAGCTCTGGTTGGATGGATAAATGCTAGTGACAACCCCATTTTGACCACTAAGTCACTAGAACATTTGCGAACATGTCAGACCAAAGTGTCCCCAAGGTGCACTAAGCATGATTGGGCAGCAATCTTTTGAGGCTCGTATCTTGAACCCCGTGAGAGGTATCAACAAAACTATGAGATTCTACAGGACCGTGTTTCTAAGGCCTACAATAACCTCTCTCCATTTTGGGAGATTTGAATTTGTTTGAATTTGGAACGCTAGTCTCGCTTGATGTCAAAACTTACAATGAGGATCAGTTGAAAGTTGCACCACTGGGTTTCTTCCAAACCGTTCATCTTGGCACCGAATGGACTACCCCATTAGCTCTGGTTAGATGGGTAAACACTGGTGACAACTCTATTTTGACCATTGAGTCACTAGAACGTTCATGACCATGCCAGACCAAAGTGTCCCCAAGGTGCACTAAGCATGATTGGGCAACGATCTTTCAAGGCTCGTATCTCAGCCCCCATGAGAGGTATCAGATCCATGAGATGTTACAAGACTATGTTTTTGAGGCCTACAATAAAATCTCTTCATTCTGGGAGATTCAATTTTTTTTCATTTGGCACACCAGTCTCGCTTGATGCTAAAACTTGTAGTGAGGGTCAGTTAAAAGTTGCACCACTGTGTTTCTAACAAATCATTTTCCTAGCACTGAATGGTATACACCATTAGCTCTCATTGGGTGGGTAAACACTAGTGACAACCCCATTTTGACCACTAAGTCACTAGAACGTTTGTGACCATGCCAGACCAAAGTGTCCCCAAGGTGCACTAAGCACGATTGGGCAGCGATCTTTTGAGGCTCGTATCTCATACCCCGTGAGAGGTATCGACAAACCATAAGATGCTATAGGACTATGTTTTTGAGGCCTACAATAACCTCTCTCCATTCAGGGAGATTAAAATTTGTTTGAATTTGGTACACTAATCTCGCTTGATGCCAAAACTTGTAGTGAGGGTCAATTGAAAGTTGCACCACTGAGTTTCTTCCAAACCGTTCATCCCGACACTGAATGGTCTACACCATTACCTCTGGTTGGACATGTAAATGCTAGTGATAACCCTATTTTGACCACTAAGTCACTAGAACATTCGTGACCATGCCGGACCAAAATGTCCCCAAGGTGCACTAAGCACGATTGGGCAACGATCTTTTGAGGCTCATATCTTAGACCTCGTGAGAGGTATTGACAAACTGTGAGATTCTATAGGACCATTTTTCTAAGGCCTACAATAACCTCTCTCTAGTCTAGGAGATTCAAATTTATTTGAATTTGGCATGCCAATCTCGCTTGATGTGAAAACTTACAGTGAGGGTCAATTGAAAGTTGCACCACTGGGTTTCTTCCAAACCATTCATCCCCGCACCAAATGGTCTGCTCCATTAGCTTGGGTTGGGTGGGTAAATGCTAGTGACAACCCCACTTCAACCACTAAGTCACTAGAATGTTTGTGACTATGCTGGACCAAAGTATCCCCAAGGTGCACTAAGTATGATTGGCAGTGATCTTTCGAGGCTCATATCTCGAACCTCGTGAGAGGTATTAGTGAACTGTAAGATGCTAAAGGACCATTTTTTTGAGGCCTACAATAGCCTCTCTCTATTACAGGAGATTCAAATTTGTTTACATTTGGCATGCCAGTCTTGCTTGATGTCAAAACTTATAGTGAGGGTCAGTTGAAAGTTGCACCATTAGGTTTCTTCCAAACCATTTGTCCCGACACCAAATGGTCTATGTCATTAGCTCCAGTTAGGTAGGTAAATGCTAGTGACAACTTTTTTTTGACCACTGAGTCACTAGAACATTCGTGACCATGCCGGACCAAAGTATCCCCAAGGTGCACTAAGCATGATTGGGCATCGATCTTTTGAGGCTCGTATCTCAGACCCTGTGAGAGGTATCAACAAACTGTGAGATTCTACATGACCATATTTCTAAGCCCTAAAATAACCTCTCTCTATTATGGGAGATTCCAATTTTTTTAAATTTGGCATGCCAATCTCGCTTGATGTCAAAACTTGTAGTGAGGGTCAATTGAAAGTTGAACCACTGAGTTTCTTCCAAACCATTCATCCTGGTACTGAATGGTTTATGCCATTAGCTCTGATTGGGTTCGTAAACACTAGTGACAACCTCATTTCAACCACTGATTCACTAGAACATCTGTGACCATGCCCGACCAAAGAGTCCCCAACGTGCACTAAGCACAATTGGGCAGCGATCTTTTGAGGCTTGTATCTTAGACCCCATGAGAGGTATCAACAAACTATGAGATGCTATAGGACTATGTTTATGATGCCTACAATAACCTCTCTCCATTCTAGGAGATTCAAATTTGTTTGAATTTGGCATGCCAGTCTCACTTGATGTCAAAACTTGCAGTGAGGGTCAGTTGAAAGTTGCACCACTGGGTTTCTTCCAAACCGTTCATCCCGGCATCGAATGGTCTGTGCCATTATCTTTGGTTGGGTGGGTAAATGCTATTGACAACCCCATTTTGACCACTAAGTCAGTAGATCGTTCATGACCATGCCGGACCAAAGTGCCCCTAAGGTGCACTAAGCACGATTGTGAAGCGATCTTTCAAGGCTCGTATCTCAAACCCCGTGAGAGGTATCAATGATGTGTGAGATGCCAAAAGACCATGTTTCTGAGGCCTACAATAACCTCTCTCCATTTTGGGAGATTCAAATTTTTTTTAATTTGGCATGCCAGTCTCGCTTGATGCCAAAACTTGTAGTGAGGGTCAGTTGAAAGTTGCACCACTGGGTTTCTTCCAAACCGTTCATCCTGGCACTGAATGATCTGCACCATTAGCTCTTATTGGGTGGGTAAATGCTATTGAAAACCTTGTTTGAAACATGAATTCAATAGAACATTCACGAACATGTCAGACCAAAGTGTTCCCAAGGTCCACTAAGCACCATTGCTTATGTTGGTGAGCGTTCTGGTGTGTCAAGAGGCAAAGTGGGACCATTCCTAGGGTAAACCTTCCCAACCAGACATGATGGAAGCATCGATTTGTGCCCACAATGGACAAATATTTCTGCTCCAAGGGAGATGGGGACATGACCATAAAGGGTCATTGACAAATGTAAAGAGACCAAGGATGGTCATTTGAATGCATTGTGGAATGTGTATGTGATTTGAAATGGAGTAAATTGATTGTCTATTATCTTGTTATCACTTCCATGTTTGTATTGCATCATTTCATTGGCATTTGAAGGAAAGGAATTAACTAGTGTCTTCTACAATAGTGTTTGGTTGTAGGGATATGCAGGATATATGGTAGTGGAGAGACCACAAATGGTGGTAAATGTTGATTGAAGGTGCATGAAGCAGCACTAGTCATTGTTGTGATCACATACTCTAATAGATGAGTATATTTTATGATGGATCTATACTATGTGGGTCCATAGGGATGTTTTAGATCCATTGGGGGGATCTAGAGAGATTTGCAAGAGTCTTTTTGAACAAGCCCTGACCTATAGACCCTAGAAAGGAGGGTTTGGTACCTAGAATGATAGGTCATTGTTTTCTCAATAACAGTTTGACAAAATCTTGATGTAGAAGCATCATTTCATGAATGTGCTTACTGATTCTCATGGAATGATGTGTCTTTGAAATGTATAATAGAGTTCTAACTTGATACATTGCATAAGAGTTGATTTGACAAGGTGATCACTGAATTTGTGAGGTGAACTTTGAAGGATTTGCTTGGTTGAGAGCATCAGATACACATGAATACAATGTAGCACATAAATTTTGAATTCACTTAAATGATGAATTACACATGTGAACATGCATAGCACAAAAAGTGTACACATAAATTGTCTTAAGTCATGAAGCATGCATGTAGCACATAGATTACAAAGCATACACATGAATTCACTTAAGTTAGGTTATGAAGAATGTACTTGAATATACATGAATATACTTAAGGCATAAATCATACACATGAGTACATACACACAAGCATATTTACATACTAGCAATGAATAAATGAACACACAATTAACAAATTGGATCAAATATCAAGTTTCATATATATCAAAATAAATAATAATTCTATACATATTTACAAAATCAACATATCTAGATACAATGTTGCATACATCATCTCAAAATGTGGCATATGACATCTCAAAATAATAAGTTTAACTACAAATGTTTCTAGGACATCCTTTTCTACTGGTAGATCATCAAAATGCAGCCTCTTTGAAGTACTCTTTGGCTCTGATGGATCCTACATTCAAACAGAAAAGTGAAACCCCAAGTTAGATTACTTAATTTATATGGTTTCTACAAATAAAAAGTAAAAATTCAAAATCATAGTCAACAATAATAAATAAAATTTAAACTAAAATTGAACTTTCATTTACCTCGTCTCTCTATCTCCTCACGTGGATAGGAGACCTAACATATGTCCTTGCTAGCGAAGGAACAATGCCACCAATGGAGACTCTGACCTGTATATGTTTGCAAATATGAGATTGATCTACGAGTTATACTATTTAATGTTAAATCCTTGGTAGCAAATATATGTTTACAAAATAACTAAATTAACATTAAAACTTACCTCTATTGAACTTTCTTCAGGAAATGTTGGTTGAGTCATTAGCGATACAAACCCTTGGCGTTCTACCTCCTTCAAACTAGGGGTGACCTACAAAAGTCAAACAGATACTTTATACAATCACAACTTGATCATATTATATATACTTGATAGTAAAATACACACAAATAACTTTATAAATATACGTACTGTGGGGCTATCACTGCAAATTGAGATGCATGTGACTCTATCATGGCAAAAGGGTCTCACGACATCATCAGACACCACCCTCTATCAAATAAACCATGTAAATTAAAAATGAGTACACACAACTAACAAGTATACATGTATGCATAAACAAACTAAATTACTTAATTACCTTCCCCTTGTCAATGTCTGAACCCCCTCACATTACCCCCCAGTGGCAACTGGTGACACCTGCATCAGTATGTAATAAGATGATCATAAAAATTAGAAAACACGTGTACATATTCTATTATAATAATTTAAGGAAACCAATGAGTACATTAAAACATATGTGCCATGGAAGTGTCAAGGCCAAATGATATGGCTGAAAGTGTGGACCCCTCCACCTATGCCATCTCCTCCTCTGTCATCAACTGAACATAAATGTAACACATAGAAAAATATAAGTGGGAAATCATTATAAGAAAATTCTACTAAAAATACGAATATTTAAAATTAAATACAATGTAAAAAGTGAAATTTTTACCCTTACCATAACAGTAGGAGTCCATGGCTCTTTATGCCCATGATGCACATCTTCATGAGGTGCTTCAGTGCCTGTAGTGTGATGTGTAGTATCGTCCACCTCGAATACATAGTTATATGCATCACTATCATTCAGGGGACCTAAGCACAGATTCTTGCACATAATGCAAGTGTGAGGCACACAAACATGTGAGCTCGTGGAGGATGTGGAAGGGCCAAAAGAATCAGGATGAGGAGGAAATAATGTCGCACTCTATGTAACTAGCAGATCACTCAAGGTGTGAATGGCTTGAATAGTTTATGATTCAACCTCAACAATAATATCAGGATGTTGCACTGTAGGAGGTGGTGAAATCTCGGGAGGGGGGACATATGTGCGGGATTTCACCCGGTGTGCCCATGGCCTGTCCTGAGGAGCGCCTAAGCCTACATCCTGGTTCGGTCTCATACTCCAATAATTTACCTTGTGACCGAGCACAAATTCAGCATATAATTTTTTAATCAAATAAAATGGGACATCCAAATTGTTGTGAGGTGGTCTATCAAAAACCATCACCAGTGGTCCCAAAAGTTGTCGTGTATTACATCATTTGTGCACCATTTAATTGACAACTTGGTTTTTTAGGGTCCACTTTTAAATCAATTTTGGGATCCACAAAAATATTACATATGTCATGTTTTGTTATGTTTAGGTTCATAACTTGATCATAGTCAAGCCCATCGTCAAACTAGGTGTGCATGGAATCGCGCCAAAGAAGTGCAACATTATGTTTCTCTGTAAGTTTCTCCATGTTTTCAATAATGGAGTCCAATGTGGAAAACATGGGGCACAATGTGGGGATATTAGCATATGTGGTCTGATATCCTCTAAACTGATTTAGATTGTCTCATATGAGATCCTCTAAACGACAAGGGTTTGAGACTGGTTCGTCTTTTGAAAGTGCGGGATTTTTTGGAGGTGGTTCTGGATTATTTGTGGGATCATTGGGAGGGTTTTCTAATTGATTTGAGTCCATGTCTAATTACAATTAGAACCCAAATAGATAATTACAATCAATTTTTAAAAAAATAATAAAAAACTCATTTAAACCCTAATTTTTATATAAAAACTACAAATTTCAATTAAAAAACAATGAAAACAATAAAAAGCTAAAAATTTAACTTACCTTTTCTTGTTGAGAAAATCAGATATGAGAAAAGATCAGATATATGAAACCAGAGCAATGTTCAACGTTTTCACAATGAAAACGTTGAATGTGACTGCGGGCTAGAAATACAATTTTTTGGCAAAAATTGGATATCCGATATAAAATTGGATATTTGATAATATAGGATATTTTATATCTAATTGGGCATGTGCTTTAGCTTTTCGCTTGTCCAAGTGTACTAACACCCAGGCCTACTAAAAATTCAACAAACTTTTTAGTGCACTTTTGGACAAGTGAAAATTTTATTTTTTCACATCGCCTCTTTTTGGCATACCATGGTCCTGCACATACCCTTAATTATATGAGAAAATTTTTAGATGTCTACACAGTGTACCTGTAATGAATCTTTGCATGAGATGAAGAAATGAAAACGTGTGTAAACGTATAGAATTATTGACATACTTTGGATTTATCAAATCTCAAGATAGATTTATCTATGGACCCAAAGAAAGCTCATACAATTGTTAGGTAGCCAAAATCAAATAATGTAATAGAAAGTTCACATTACAATTCAAGTCCACCAATTTGTTAATAAATCCTAAGATACTTATTTGAACAAGCCCTAAAAATCTAATATTGTGACAAATTCATTCCAAATATTTTCACTTTTTCTTTCTCCTCTACAAAAACCAGCTAAATATCACATTTAAATTTAATTACAATACATATTTTGATTATTATCTATAGGATTTGAGCAATACAAATCTACAAAACCCGAAGATCACTTGCATACAAAAACCTGTTACAAGGAGGTGGAGAAAAGAAGAGGGCAAGGGTTTGACTAAACAATATGAAGAAGAAATATCCTCAATAATTGAATGAATAAAATATACAATGGATCAACCTTATAAAGGAGATTGAAAACCTATAAGGGTAAACCCTAAAAAGCAGAAGTGCATGTAATAATTAGTTTAATTATTACATGACTAATGCATGAAGATTTATATTTAAGACGACTAGTGCATGAGTCTTGTAAATATAACACTACCAATGCAAGAGTGTTTTAAATATAAACTACTAATGCAAAAAGCATAAAGTGACATCTTAAGAAGGGAGTAAAGTTAATATAATTAATATAATTAAATAAATACTTTACTCTAACACCCTCCCTTAAGATGAGCAACAATGCAGCTACAAAAAAAGAAAGAAGAAAGCAAAGGAAACTATAGTGCTGAAAGCAAAAAATGGGTCCTGGCAAAATGGCCTGATGAGGTGCCTAGCACAACCAAATCTCTGTAAAATGGAGAAATAGAGAAAACCACATGGTAAAAAACCCTACTCCAAAAAGAGATAGAAATAGAAGGAAGGCCTCATTGCGAGGATGCAAAAGGTTTAGTGAAGATGTCAGCAACCTGTTCAACAATGGGAATATACTAAAAAATCAGAGAGCCATCCTGAATCAAATGCCTGATGAAATGCATATGAAGCTCAATGTGCTTGGTCTAATGATGCTCAACTAGGTTGCAGGGATAACTTTAGTGGCGAATATTCACCAATTGGAAAATTTCACTCGTTGGGGACCCAGAATTTGGCAAAAAAAATTGGACTTTCGGGGTGGCCATGTCGCCCACGCTTTATAAAAATTGGGTCCCCTACATAGGCCAATCGCCAATAGTGATATAGAATTATTTGTATTTCAACGATGACTTCGCCAGTAGAATCTATTTTTTCCACATAGTAAATTGAATATTTTCGCCTGCAGTTTCCAAAGCTTGTCTTAATCGATGGTCATATTTGCCAATATGTGGTCAAAATTTAATTTAGGGTACGGGTTAAGTACATATATTTGACATGTGTCTCTATTCTGAAGACTTTTCATGGAAAATTTTATCCTTTCAAACTTTGGCCCAAAATAAATTTGATTGTGGACACATGTCGTTATTTCAGAGACTTTCTCTGGAACTTGGTGTCCTTTAAAAGTTTGGCCTAAAATAGGATTTATGGCATTGATTTAGGATCATCCAACGGTTATAAAAAATAGGTTTACTATATGCCAAATGATATAAAATTAACTTAGGACACCTTACTAAAATATTAAAAGTCATTTGAGCTTTCAGAGGCACTGCCCCAAAACCCCCATTCAATAATTTGGAGGGAAATTGCAGTGATAAAAGTGGGGAAAATTTAACCTTCAAGTCCGATAATTAATTAGGATCCATATAAAAATAATGGTGAAATGATGGTTGCCAGGTATGTGTACTTCAACCCGCAATTTTCTTCAACAATGAAAGATTCGCCAGGATTTTATAGAATTTTCATACAATTGAAAAAAATCACCAATTAAATTAATATTTTTTCCTTTCAAATTAAAAAAATTCACCAACAATATTATTTTTTTCCACCCAAAATAATGTAGGATTCGCTAGAATTTTACACCTTTTCTAGGGAGGGGGTTTCTTAAAGTTTTCCCTACTGGGTTGCAGGAAATATGTATAGCACTTTGATTGTCACAGAAAAGAATAGTGGGACTGTCAGGAGGAAAACCAAACTCTATCATCAACTGCCAAAGCCATAAAACCTCCTGACTAGCTAGCATAATTGCTTGGTACTCTACCTCGATAGATGATAATGCATGAGCCGTTTGTTTCTTGGAAGACCATGTGATAGGACCAGAACCAAGATAGAAGACAAAACCAAAAGTATACCTTCGATCAGTTGTATCACTAGCCCAATCTAAGTTTGTGAAACAAGTAATGTGAGGATCCCCTAATGTATAGTGAATGCCATAAAAAGTAGTACCTTGAATGTACCTCAAGATATGTTTGGCCGCTTACCAATGATTCTCATGAGGATCATGTGAGAATTGAGGGACAAGGCCAACCACAAAGGAAATATCAAGATGAGTGTGTATTAGGTACAATAAATGACCCACTAGTTGTCAGTATAATGTGAAATCCATGGTAGAAGTAGAGAAAGTGGTAGATAAAACAACACTTGATTGAAAAGGTGTGGGAGAAGGCTTGTAATCAAGCATGTTGAACCGCTAAAGCATATCAAGAGCATACTTCTACTGGAGTATGGAAATCCCATCCAAAGACTGAATAACCTGTAGGCCCAAAAAATAGTGCAAAAGTCCAAGATCAGTCATCTCAAACTTATCTCTCAATGTGCATTGAACACTTTGAATCATAGAGGATGAGCTACTTGTAATGATGAGATCATCAACATATAGCACAAGTATCAATAGATCATCCCCATGATGTTGAATGTACATGGTAGGATCGAAATGACAGTGTGTGAAGTGTGAGGCAAGCAAAAAAGAATCCATCTTCTCATACCAAACCCTAGGGGCTTGTTTGAGACCATATAGAGACCTCTGAAGTCTGCACACTATAGAAGAGTCCTACACAAAACCCTAAGGCTACTCCATGTAGATTTTCTCCTATAGGTCTCCATGAAAAAGGGAACTCTTTACATCCATTTGATATATTGTCCATCCCTAAGAGGCTACAAGAGATAGTACAAGGTGTATAGAATTCATCTTGGTGACAAGAGAAAAGGTCTTAGACTAATCAATACCCTCCACCTATGAAAAGCCCTTCACCACAAGACGTTCCTTATACCTATCAATAAAACCATCGACAACATACTTGGTATGGTATACCCACTTTTACCGAACCAACTTCCTTCCTTTTGAAAGAGGATAAAGATCCCAAGTGTGATTCTTCATCAAAGAAGAATACTCCTCATCCATAGCCCTATCCCACTCAGGTTGACCTGTCACCTCTAAAAATTTATGAGGATCATCTGAAATAACATGACTCAATAAACCAGCACCAGATGTCTGAGCACAAGTGCAATGAGTATCTGAAGGATCACCTGCCAAAGGTCCAGCTGTATCAACAATATCACAAGCCCACTTGGGCACATGTAGAACATCTAGTGGAGGTGGGGAAGGTGGAGCATCATTTGAATCTTCCTCAGAGGAGATAGAATCTCGTAGAGGAGAAGATGAAGAACTAGGTAGTGAAGAAGAAGTTGATGATGGAGGATCCATATGAGGATAGCGCTCATCAAACTAAACATCTCGCCGAAACAAGACTTCTCTGGAATCAAGATCAAACAACATGTATGCCTTCACATCCTCATAGTAGCCAAAAAATATGAGTGGTTAGATTTTCCTCTCCATGGCTTTCCTTTGAGCATCTAGAATAAATTCCCAAGCCTCACTACCAAAAACTTAGAATGTAGAAACATCAGGCTTGACATGAGTCCAAGCCTCCTCAGGATTCAAATGTCATAATGCCTTATGAGGCATCTGATTCTGAATATAGTTGGCACAATTGATAGCCTCAACCCAAAAACAAACACTCATAGCTCGAGATTGTAGCATACAATTGGCCATCTCCTGTAATGTTCTATTCTTTCTCTCTGCAATTCCATTCTACTGAGAGGTATGGGGAACTATGGACTGATGTTGTAAACCATGCTCAGTGAAAAAATCTTTAAAAGATTGATTCACATATTCCCCCCCATTTTTAGTGTGTATATGCTTGACAGAAAGACCAGATTATTTCTCTACAAATGTCTTAAAGATTCAAAATGAATAAAATACATCAGACTTTTACTTCAAGAAGTACACCCATGTGTGCCTAGAGAAATCATCTATGAAGGTGAGTACATATCTAGCACCAAAAAAAGGAGTGGAAAATGACATAAGATCATTGTGTATCAATTCCAAAGGTGATAGAGCACATGAGGATCTACCAGGTGGAAATGAATCTTTGTGATGTTTTCCAAGCACACAACCTCAACAAACACCGTCAGTACAAGAGATCTGAGGTAGCCCAATCACTAGCTCCTGTGTACTCATCTGTTGTAAATATCTATAGTTGACATGGCCAAAACTCTCATGCCAAAGCTTTCTCACTATGTCTGCATGAGCAACAAGAGAAACACTTGTAGAATCAGAGCTCTCAAAGCCATCAAACCAGTATAAGTAAATCAACACTCCTAGTATAAAACAACCAAGTCAGGATCATGGAGGTCTCCAATAACCACATCATGTGGTGAGAACTCAACTATCTTACTAAAGCCACAATGACAAATCTGATAAATAGATAAGAGGTTCGTAGAAATGGAAGGAACCAAAAGAACATCTTGTAGAGAACCACCATCTAATGAAATAGTTACAGAACCTATAATTATGAGTAGTGTTGAGTCACTAGTTGTAATCTATGTAGTAACACTCTAAGCAAGTGAGGTGACCAATCTAGGTGAGTGTGACATATGGTGCGAAGCACCTGAATCAATGATCCATGAGGCAGTGGAAGACAAATCTCTTTTAGAAAGAGCATGACCTTTCCCTGGGGGAGGAGGTGGAGGCTTCAGAGGATAAATACTATGCTTTTGCATGGCTTCTTCTAGTGCCTCAAGTTGTTTCCAACACCTGGAAACTAGATGCCCTTCCTTGCCACAAATTTTGCAAGGATCACCTATGTACTTCACAGTCTTGGAGGAAGACTCACCAAACTTAGAATTTTTTCCTTTCTAAGTAGATTTCTTTGGATTTAATTTGGAGGTGGCTTGGGGGAATTCTCACTACTAGCTAAATTTGTTTTGGGCTTGGGCTTTTGCTTCTATTTTCTCTTGGATGGTTGAGAAACCAATGCTTGGTTCTTTGATCCTATTAGAGAGTCCAACTGAGTAAGTTTGGCCTACTCTCTAGTCAAATGATCACAAAACACCTCAAAAGTGGGCATGGTGAATCTAGGTCCCAAGGCATCCATGGTAGAATGGAAGGTAGAAGAGAAAATCTGAAAGTTTCTCCGAAGCTTAGGGGTGGCTACAAGAAGTTGAGTCCCACTTTTGGTCAAAAAGTGGAAGTGTTTTTCCTGTTTTTCAAAATCTCTGTCAATTGATGTCAAAATTTGAAGCACTTAAAGATTGAATCTTGAAAAACTTCAGTAATATCAAATTTAGTGCTCAAAATCTAGTTTTCAAATATGTAATTTTTTTTAATACCCACATGGTATAAATTGAATTTTAGTATGCATGTCTAAAAACCACTTTTTCAAAATGCCTGTTTCAGGACCACACCTTATGCATGTACAAACACCCTTTTTTGAAGCAAATGAATGTATTTTGGGGAATCATTTTGGGAAAAGGTACCTAAAACACTGAAGATTGGTCAGGATATTTTTTCTTATTTTTTTATTGAATATTTTTTTTTTAATTAATTTTTAATTGACTATAAAGTACTTTTTCAAAACTTCTGGTGTACGGACACCATAATTTGATGAGGATTTCATATTTTTCAGAATTGTTTTTTTTATCTTCAATAGAATTGTATCTCGTTTGGTCTCATATAATTTATTTTCAAAAAAACCTAAAAATAAAAAAGTTATTAACATTTTAGTGAACCTCACTATTTTACGTTTAGGTACCACTTTCAACTAATAAATAATGCAAAAATAGTAAAATAAATCACATCACTATGAAATTTACATTTTTGAAATCAAGACAATGAGAACTCTAATGGGTTTTTTTTTTGTAAAATGATACGATCAAGAAGGCCCTCAAAAAATTATGGCAAGGCAGAAATCTGGCATTCCAATGCCTTAACCAAATTTTTGAAGGTCAAGGCATAGGCTTGGTTCTACCAAGCCTAAACCAAACTGAATTTGAAATGAAGTTCGAGGCGGATGTGTGCTTCCCACTCATGACTTAAGAAACGGGCGCCCATTTTTTGAATTTAAAAAACGGGCACCCATTTTTAAAAAAATAAAATTAAAGTGTTAAATGCATTTTTTATTCAAAAAGAAAAAAAAATTAGAAACGGGCACCCATTTTGAATTCAAAAATGGGCACCCATTTTTTGAATCAAAAAAGGGGTGTCCGTTTTGAATTCAAAAATGGGTGCCCATTTTTTGAAATTAGGATCGTGCGCCCGAACCTAAAACGGGCGCCCATTTCGAGCAACGTCTTTCATTTCTACAAGACTTCTGTGAAATTGTCCCCCAACTTTGAACTCTTACCCTTAGACAAAATCAGATAAATGTACTCTTTATTAGTATTTTTCTTTCTACATTCATGTAACAAATATCTCTATTGTTTAAACTTCATCAAAAAGTCCTCAATAGATGGAAAATAATCAAGTACAAGAGAGGTAAGATCTATCTCAATCTGAAGTTCTCGGAACTCATTGATGGTACCAAATAAGGTCTCAAATTTAGCCCACATCTCTAGAGGGGTATGAAACACATCAAGATGAAATTGCAAGTTGTCTGATACTTGTAAAGCAATCATCCCCATAGCCTCATGAATCTTGTTTCTGTGTTGCATGACCTCAAAGGGCCTGGTGAAAACTGGTTGTGCTACATCTAAACAAGACCACAACCCTTTTGAATAGAGAATCTGTGTCATTAGGGTTTTCCATGTATGATAATTATGTGGGGTCAGAAGTTCTAGACAAGAAGAGGTCTCAACCATATTTTTTAGAAGGGGTTTTCGTTTTGATGAATATCTAGTTTAAATGACAGAAACAAGAAAAAAATACCCCCCCACAATCCAAAAACTGAACCCCTAAGGCTAGAATGATTTGCTTTAACAAGAAAAAAGAAAAAAAGATTCAGATTTGAATTTTTTGTACCTTGAAAAAATTCTGATGAAAGTAGACAAAGATCTGGATGGTGCTCGAGAAGAGTTTTCCACCGATTCTTCTAGATCAAAAAATGGAGCTAATTTGACCAAATTAGCACCCCTAGAATGTAGAAATGATAATCTGGATTTGACAGCACAAACAAAAACATTGATGAAGGAAAAAACCTAGATTAACTTGTATGGAAGCATCGGGCTCAAAACTAGCTTTCTGGCGATATCTCGTTTGCCAAAAAATAATGCCTAGAACTCTTGATAAGCCAATTTGAGTGAAAGGTCCTCCAGAGAAAAAAAAATCCCCCCAAAAATGGGTTGAATGCCAGTTGCTAGCTTCTTGGGCCTTAGCGGCTAGTCAGATACGGGGCTCCACTATTGGCAATTAGCTGCAGCCGCTAGTGGTTACCACATTCATTGGTGGTTAGCCGTAGCTGCTAGCGGTGACCGCAATTGAGGGCAATGACCATAGTCATTGGCAATCCACCAGTGGTGGTGGTGCCCTGGCGGCCTGTTGGCTGCACCTTTTTTTATTAATTTTTTTGAATTTTCACCTTGTAATGTGTGCAAAAATTTTCCTCAAGGTGTGTGCACAACTATACGACCCTGGGGCAAAATGTTTTTTGCCTCTCCCTGTAACTTTATCCAAATTAGATGGATTTTATATCAAAATAGGGGTTTTTGGGTACTCTGACCTCAACAGTGAGGTCTGTTTGAGCTCAAAGTGCACCAAATATTAGTGACCCCCTAATTTCAAAAAAAAAAATTCTAAAATAGCCCTAATCTGAACCATATGATTTTCTTATCTCTGATTCCTTCAAACATGAACAAGTTGTAGCAGATTAGGTTTTGATACCATGTAGGATTTGAGTAATATAAATCCACAAAACCTGAAGATCACTTGCATACAAAAACATGTTACAAGGAGGTAGAGACAAGAAGAGGGCAAGGGTTTGACTCAAAAATATGAAGAAGATGATGAACTACAACTGATTTAGAACCTAATTGAAGAATATGTGATTTAAGATCACTGAGGTGATTGATTAGATATGTAATATGATTAAATCAGTATTATGTTGTCATTGATGTCAACTAGTTTGACAACACTTATCTTGTAAGTTACTATACTGAAACATCTATAGAAAAGGAGTGAAAGAGATGAAGAACAAAAATATCTACATGCAGAAGATGGATATGACAGATGAGGATAAAGAATACATTGAGTAACTTGTTGATGAGTCTATGACTCTATGTTATTGACTTGATTATGTTTCATTCATCTATGATGAGGAAAAGAGTTGAAAGACACAAAGTAGTGTTGTCGGTTGATGAAGCATTTCAGTATACACTGACAGAGTGTAGTGTATACTGAGCACAATATAAACTAAGCTTGTGTTCACCGACACATTTCTTTGTTAACCGAGAAGAACAGAATGAACTAAATGATTAGTTTAGCCGATAGAATTGATGAGCTGGAAAGTGTATGATTTTGAGGTAACAGATAATGTTTGTTATGATGATCGATGGCTAACAAAATTCAAGAAAGATCTAAAGGATGAGAATCAAACGTCTTATTGACACAAGTTTCGAAGTATGTTTAAGAGGAAAAATCAACGAAGATGATTAAGCGACAAAATTTGATGGAGTAGAAGAAAATGGTTTACATGTCTATATAAGAGACTGGAGATTTCATAAGTGAGTGGTGATGCCAGAAGAAAAGGAAACTATAGAATCATCGCGTGAACAATTTTTCATGCATTCTGATCATACAGGTTAAGGAGAACCCTACTATAGAGAATTACTGAGTGACAGAGATTAATTATCGATGAATAGTAAGTTGATATATTATTGAATCAGGAATGTTACATTGATCAGAAAGATTTGTATGAGCTGAATATTGATTTGTATATTTGCAATTAAAGTTGTAATAGATCAGATCACCTACTGTTACATATTTAACCATTGTATAGAGTCAAATCTCTTAACCGAGTGGACTAAGAAAGTCTTATTATGTATCATTCATAGAATGAACATTGTTATCCTGTCAACCCCAGAGTGACTACTGGTTGGACGATAATGGTTGGTCTAAAATCCTCTAACAAGGTCACACCTAATAGTGTGTTTGTAACCTTTAGCAGGGTTGGGTCTTCATCGACCTCACTTCAGAAGAGTGAATATTTTTGGGTTGTCGGTCCCAGATGGTTTTTCCCTTCACAGGGTTTCCATGTTAAATCTCTTGTGTTATGTGTTGATTGTGATATTTGTTTGATGTCATATTTTCATGTTGCATATTTGATTTGATCGGTAACTACTATATGTTTTAGACTGGTAATCGGTAAATGCACATGCAGTAAAAGTATTTTAAGTTACTGAGCAACAGAAATTGAAGTATTTGTTTTTGGATTATACATTTTGTATTGGGACAGTGATTAACTGATTCACCCCCCTCTTAGTTATTCTAACAATTGGTATCAGAGCATTGGTTGCTTAGAATAGAGTGTTAAGGACTTTAATATAAAGATCTCAAAATGTATAAGAGGGAAGTGCCAAGACTAAACAAAGAGAAATTCGCAGTATGGCAATCCCGGATGAAGTTGCACATATCTGGAAGTGGGAATGCTAAACTAGAATTGATGGAGAATGGCTATATAGAACCGACCCCAGGTCCCCTGACACTTGATCAATTGAAAGACAGGCATGAACACAATGTTACTATGATGGAGATTACTGTTGCCTGTACCGATGCTGAATTTGAAGATATTAAAAGTTGCACTATTGCAAAAGCCATGTGGGATAAACTTTCTCAAGTTTACAGTGGAGATGCGAATGTCAAAAGAGCTAGAGTAGAAAGCTTAAGGGGCAGATTCGATGATATGAAGATGAAGGAAGGTGAGAATATTGTGCAATACACAAATACATTGAAAGAGGTAGTACATGCTATTAGAGCATCTGATGGAGTCATTGGTGAAGAAATAGTTGTAAGCAAAGTACTTAGAACCTTATTGCCAGTTTACGCAATCAAAATATCTGCTATTCATGAAACAAGGTCTGCATCTGGTAATGTACTTACACTTGACAATCTGATTGGTAAACATACAACCTTTGAATTGAATAACTTTGACAACAATGTTGTTCCATCTGTGGAATCTGCTTTCATGTCTTCTCTGAAGATTGGTAAGTCTAGCAGGAATAATAAAAATGATGATAGTGATAGTAATACTGATGATGAGCTTGATGAACTTGAAGCTCTTATGGCTAGAAGATTACCCAAAGGTAAAGGAAGGTATAGAGGTAAGCTACCTTTGGCATGCTTTAACTGTAAAGAGGTTGGCCACATTGCTGCTAGATGTCCACATAAGAAAGATGATGAAAGAATGAAAGACCGATCTGAAGGAAGCTATGGGAGAAGATTCAACAAAGGCTACCGACACAATAGAGATAACCAAGATAGCAATGACAAAGGAAAAAAGGTATGTTACATAGCTGAAGATAATGTCGGATCTGAATCTGATTCTGATAATGATGTAGAAGTTGTATTTGTTGCTATCTAAGATGACTTAGAGGAAGAAGAAAAATAGGGAGAAACAACACTGATCTCTAAAGTTAACAAAAACAATACATGGATCATAGACAGTGGTTGTACACATCACATGACTGGTGATGAAGAGAAATTTGATCAACTTGATGAATACAATGGAGGATCAGTTAAGATGGGTAATGACACACCCTGTATTGTAAGAGGTAAAGGATCCTTGATGATAAATGATATGATAAAATGTGATAATGCTTATTGGGTAGATGGACTAAACTATAACTTGTTAAGTGTGGCACAACTGAACAATTCAGGTCACCGAGTTGCTTTTGAGAGAAAGAAAGTGAAAATCTTTGATGATGGAGGAAGACTAGTTGGAACTAGAGCACAATCAAGAGGTAATCTATTTTATCTTGATACTGATGAGTCTTCTTGCTTGATGATGAAAAATGAAGATGCTTGGTTGTGGCATAAAAGGTTATGCCATGTGAATTTTGATGGCATGATTAAGATCAGTAAAAGGAAAAGAGTTAGAGGTCTTCCTAACTTGTCAAAACTGGATCATGTTATGTGTCATGAATGTCAGAAAGGGAAAATGACTAAATCTAGTTTCAAAAGTAAGGACTATTCAAAAAAAAAGATACTTGAGTTGGTTCATACCGACCTATGTGGTCCTATGAGAACTTAGAGTTATTATGGTGATAGATACTTTATTCTTTTTGTTGATGACTATACTAGATTGATGACTATTATGTTCTTAAAAGAAAAATATGAAGCATTTAACATGTTCAAGTGGTATAAAGCCAAGGTAGAAAAAGAGACTAGTAAGGAATTGAAATGCCTAAGATCTGATAGAGGAGGTGAATTTATCTCTGATGAATTTACTAATTTCTGTAATGAGCATGGTATTAAAAGACAGGTCTCTGCACTGAGGACACCTCAGCAAAATGGCATTGCTAAAAGAAGGAATAGGTCAATAGTTGATTGTGCTAGGACACTGATGCTACAAAAGAATGTTGCTTAGACATACTGGAGGGAAGCTGTCAGTACAAATGTTTATGTTTTGAACCGAGTTCAACTGAAGAAGGACACCAACAAGACACCCTGTGAGTTGTGGTTTGGACACAAACCTACTGTAAGTTATTTTAGGATTTTTGGAAGCAAATGTTTTATTCTAAAAGATGAGAGAAATGGTAAATTTGACTCAAAAGGTGATGAAGGGATGTTTCTAGGATATTCCAGTAAAAGCAAAGCATATAAGTGTCTGAATAAAACTACTAATAAAATGATTGAAAGAACTAATGTCCAAGTTGATGAGTTTGATGAAAAGAACACAAAGGAAAGTATAAAGGAACCAAAAGACTACGGTAGATTCACTTACATTGAACACCAGAGTATCTACTGAAGCCGTAGCCTGTGATAACCGGTCAGCAGGAAAATAATATCAAACAACAGGAAAGAGAAACTGACGAGAAGGATGGCCCTACCGAGCAAGCAAATGAACCTTCACAAGATGAACAAGAGAGAAGAAATAGGATACTAGCAATTTTTGTCAGAAGACATCATCCTTAAACACAAATGATTGGAGACAAACAAGCTGGCATGCAAACAAGTAGTAAAGCAAGACAAGGTACATGTCTAGTTTGTGATTATGAACTGAAAAATGTAAAAATTGCATTAGAAAATGATGAATGGGTTAATGCAATGAAAGAGGAAATAGAACAAATTGAGAAGAACAAAACCTAGACCTTAGTACCCTGACCTAAAGATAAGAATGTTATCGGTACTAAGTGGATATTCAAGAACAAGCATAATGAGAATGGAGAAGTAACAAGAAATAAAGCTAGATTGGTATGCAAAGGATATGCACAGGAGGAAGGAATTGATTATGGTGAAACATTTGCACCTATTGCTAGATTGGAAGGAGTCAGAATGCTACTTGCATATGCTGCACACAAGAAATTCAAAGTTTATCAAATGGATGTCAAGTCAGCATTACTGAATGGAATACTTGAAGAAGAAGTCTACATAGAACAACCTGAAGGGTTCGTTGATCTAGAAAATAAAGATATGGTATGTAGATTACATAAAGCTTTATATGGTTTGAAGCAAGCACCGAGAGCCTGGTATGAGAGGCTGCATACTTATTTGTTAAGTATAGGATTTGTAAGAACAAGTGAGAATAACAATTTGTATATGAAAGGAGATACTGATGATACAATTCTTATTGCTGAAATATTTGTGGATGACATTATATTTGGAGGTCAAGATCAAATCTGTAAAGCCTTTGCTGATGAAATGAGAAGTGAATTTGAGATGTCTATGTTCGGAGAGATTAAGTTCTTTCTAGGATTACAAGTGATTCAGCAGAGTGATGCGATATTCATCACACAATCCAAATATATCAAGGAAGTATTGAAAACATTTGGCATGGAAGACGCTAAACCTGTGGGAACACCGATGCCTACTAGATGTAAACTGACTAAGGAAGATGAAACTACAGAAGTGAACTAGACACTGTACTGATCAATGATTGATAAGTTAATGTATGTAGTTCATAGTAGACCAAACATAACACATGTTGTGGGAATGGTTGCTAGATTTTCTGCTAATCCTAGAGAATCACACATGATTGCTACTAAAAGAATCCTAAGATACCTGAAGAAAATAGAAGATTATGGATTATGGTATCCTAAGGAAGGCAAGTTTGAACTCAGAGTCTATATTGACGCTGATTGGGCTGGAAATGTGGATGATAGAAAAAGTACCACCGGAGGAGCATTTTTCTTTGGTGAAAGACTTGTTACATGGACAAGTAAGAAGCGGGCTTACATTTCTCAGTCTACAGCCAAATCAAAGTATGTTGCTGCTGCTACAAACTGTTCAAACATTGCATATATTAAGCAAGTTCCGGAAGATATTGTAAAGGATAAAATATGGATGGGGTCCTAGAACAATGGTTTGCACATAAAAGAGACCCCAAAACCAATATTTTACACTTACATTTGAATTGTATTGATATGGAAAGTAAATGTAGATGACTAATGTTAAAATGATGAGATAAAAGTACTTACCTCCGAAAAAGAACTTGCTGAAAACCTTGTCAAATAGTATCAGAAACTATTGATTTTTGTGAGCCTGAACCGAAACTGTGAGATCTACAAAACCTAGAAATCTTTTCCAATTCTAAGGGAGTTCATCTTTGGCCCTCATAAAAGGTCAAAGGCTACATTTTTATTTTGAAGGTCGATTTTGAGTTTGTTCACAGATCCCAGAAGTTCACTGAAAAGGGTATCCAAATCTACTCTCAGATCTAAAATTCCGCACCTGTACCTGCAAGAAAAAGAGGGGTTTTGTTGTTTGTTTGAGGGGTTTGCCTTGGTCAAACCCCGGTTTGGAATCAACCTTAATATTGAAATTGAAATGGAGAATGCTAGCAAGTAGTAGAAGTAGATCTAACAATGAAGCTATGACATTCAATAAATATGCAATTGTATTTGAAATGTAATCAAGTATGTTGATATGAAAGCTTGGAAAATCTAAACCTCCATGTTTGTATGCTTGGAATCCACTTTGAGGGAAGGATGAATGGATCTTGAAGATGAATTGAAGGATCTTGAAGGAAGATCACACCACCATGATGGCTAGATCTAGGGTTTGAATGATGACTCTTGCATGCTTGAACCAAATCCCTTCAATGGCTTGAATGCTTGAATCCTTGATCTTCAATGGAGAACTTGGATGGAGAAGAGGACTTGAATGATTGAATGCTTTCTTGAATGGATGCTTGCTTGATCACCTTGCTTGAGAGTGCTTGAGCAAGAAAACTTGATAGAGAAAATGAGAGAGGAAGGCCTCCTTTTATAGTGAACTAGGGCACAATCCTCTAAAGGGGCCACCTTGGAGAATTAAATCCCAATTAGGTCCTAACCTTTATAAAACATACCTAGATTAAATTCAATTTGAGGATTTACCATTCTGAAACCCGAAATGGCCGACTCGGAGGTGGGAAACAAATATCCCCGAAAACCCGACACCTGGAAATCAAGGAAACTTAAAATTTTGAACAAAGGGTCAAGGACGAGGTTGTAACTGACCAAGTCAAGATCAAGGTCGATCCTAACCAGGTTAGTATAGAGGTTGACTTTGACCTTTTGGTCAAAAACCTTAGGATCCTGTCCTAGAATGTTAGGAAATGCAGATATGAAGTGAAAATCAGGGGCAAAAATGAGGAGAACAAGTATGATCTGAGAAAAGAGTTGATTCCAAGTGTTTGACATGACCCAGACTACTCACTCGGAGGGCTAAAAACTCTTAACATGGAAGTGCTTCCATTTTAAGATGATACATTAAGCCCTCACTTTAGCAAGAGTATGCATTCGATGCAAATTCTTGGTAAAGGATAAGAAAGAAGAGATCCCATTGGATTCAAAATGAGATAGAATGACACTTAGTTAGGGACACAAGCCCCCAGGCTAAGGATTCTAACTCAACATATGCACATGAGGGTGCAAAAAATAAAAGGACACAAAAGAGGGGTTAGTACTAAATGAACCCAAATTAACTAGTACAAGAAACCTTACTAAGAAACATTTCTTATACTAACATCATATTTGGAAAACTATCATAAAAGCATAAATGTTTACATAAGAAAGACAAGAAAAACACTATAAATGACATAGCTTCATGATCCAGTCCTACTAGCATGAAAGCGAAAAGAGAGAAAGGGAAAAGAGTGATTACCTCGCCTAGTAAGATGCCCACCTTACCATGAATCACCCTGGAGGGAGAGCCCAATAGGTTCACCCATAAAATGTGCTTGCAATTGTAATGCATCTTCTGATGGCTTCTAGAATACTCATAGATCCACCTTATTGTATCACTATGAATATAAAATGTGTGTCTCCTCAGGGTTTAGCAACTTATGTGCGTTACCTTCAGAAGATTTAGCATATAAATGTGTGTCTTTTCAGGATTTAGAAACTTATGTGTGTTACCTTCCAAGATTTAGCATATTTGAAATTGGAAATGTATGTCCCCTCAAGATTTAGCAACTTATGTGCGTTACCTTTGAAAGATTTAGCATATTGAAAATTTTTGAAAAATGTGTGTCTCCTCAGGATTTAGCAACTTATGTGTGTTACCATTGGAAGATTTAGCATGTAGATGCATTTCTTTTCAAGATTTAGTAACTTGTGTGTGTTACCTTCCAAGATTTAGCATGTAAAAATAAAAAACTATAGTATAATGGAAACCCTATATATGCCTCCCTCCTTAATATGGAAAAAACATACTATTTTGACATGTTAAGGAAAGGAAAGAATAAGGATAAAGCCTTCTTCAACATCAAGACAATATCCACAAACAACACCCAATCCAAGCCAAGAAGGTCACAGCTCCTATGAGGCCATGGAAGGGACGAATGCAAAGAGATATCATGCAAAAAAGTGAAAAAGTAACCCTTGTGAGGGATAGCACATTGTTCAGTTTCCAGGGTGAGAGATATATCAACCATGAAAACCCAAATGTCAAACAATAAAATAGGTTGTGATTAAGGACAAAGATCCTCAATGCAAACCAAAAATTTTCATGTATGATTGGATATCACATAATAGATAAATACTACTTACCCAAGGAAAGAGGTGCATCCCGAAAAGACAGAAAAGAAGGAGATGGCATCTTTGCCCCCCAAGTGCAAGAACAAAGATGGAAGAGGATACCTACTTCACAAGGCAAGGAGATATCCTATTTACAACAATGTACACCATATCCTTAGCGAGGGATATTGACCCCTACATCCAAGAGTATAGATAATCGTGAAAAGGATGTGTCACTCATGGAAAAGGATCCTCAAAGAAAGAGATCTTATCAACAAGACCCCCACCAAAGAGTAGTGCTTTAGATAAAATATCATCTTTCAAAAGGCGGGAACAAAGATTCAATCATCAAGCCCCCTGTAAACAAGAGGAAGATGAATCTTTGGAATTAGGGAAACAACTCTAACACCAAAGCAAGGGTGAGAGTTTATAAAGAACATAATTTGCAACATAGAGAAGAAGTGACGACTTAGGACAACAATTTCTCATATAAGAAGGTTATCCATAGTCAAAAAAATTGTCAATATGATGAAATAATATTGCAATATAAACAAATACCACTAAGCTAAGGAAAGAAGTTCCCTAGACAAAGAGATAAGAGGAAGAACCTTTCCCCCCAGGGATGAAAGGTAATGGATACCTTTGCAAAACATATGTCCTAGAAAAGATATCCTGAATAATAGAAGAGAGCAATAGATGAAAAACTATCATAATACAAACCATTGAGATAAATGAAAGAATAACCAATTAAGCTCAAAGAAGGAACATAATAAATTCTAGAAGATAGGAAGAAATATATCTCTTGCCCCCCAATCTAGAGGAGAAAAGATCTATGTTATATCAGAGTGAGGGATTAAATTATGAATAAATCTCAAAGGAGAAGTTTCTTTTCTCTTATCTTTATGGATTGGATAATATGGAGAAGGTACTTTGAAGAATCTTTTCACATCTACATCATGAACCATAGTTAGAACCACAACATAAGTGTGGGAAGAACTAGGAATAGCAGATGGAGAATTAGGAAAGATAGGATTAGGATTAGGAAGGATATAATTAGGATTAGGAAGTTTAGGAATACTAGGAAAAGTGTAGGAAGTGGTATGAATGGAAGACACAACTGAAGGAACACTTGGAACCATAGTTGGAAAAGGGTTGGAATAGATATAAGTAATACTATGGTAAGAAGGTTGTGAGGTAGGATCTTGATTTCCCATAAGATCACCACTAAGAGGAAGAGCGTTAAGGGAATGCATATCTTTCTCCACTAATTCCTCATCACTAGAAGGAATTTTAAATGGAGGTGGAGAATCTATAATGTCATCTTCTTTCACATAAGGGAAGTGTGTTTTAGAGAATATGTCATCCACTTGTATCAAAAATTCTTCACAAGGAGGGGATAAATCAATGTATTTATCCAAGGGTTCATCCCAAAAAGTAGAATTATCTACAATGGCTTCATGAGGAAGAGAGTAATGAACATCCAAACCCAAAGGTTCATCCCAAATAGGAGGATTATCCACAATGGTTTCATGAAGAAGAGAGTAATCAACATCCAAAGGTTCATCCCAAATAGGAGGATTATCTATAATGGTTTCATGAGGAAGAGAGTAATCAACATCCAAATCCAAAGGTTCATCCCAAATAGGAGGACTATCATCCCTATCCATAAAGCACATTGTAGGAGTTTCATAAATCATTAAAGCTTGATCCCTAAAGGGGAAAGAAGGTAAATTGTATTCTAAAGTAGGCTCATAGAAAAGATATACATTAGGAGAAGAATTAACATCAATCCCTAACTCATCTTTATAAAGGTCAATTGAAGAGGTTGTAGAGGAAGATGAAATAGGAATAGGATCAATGGAGATCTCATTCAAACAATTCTCATCCTCACTTCCATGTACCTCATTAAGGGATCTATCAACTTGAACAACAAAAGCCTCATGAAAGTACTCAAAACAAGAATCATACATGTTGAATACTAAAAGCATGAAAATGTAAATGTTTTTTTATTTTTAAAGAAATTTTGCAATTTTTTTGGATTTTTGAAATATAAATGCAAGGGCATAAATAAACCTAATCTTAATGCAAGAAAAGATTAACCACATATCTAACACAATAGGGCATCTAAATCCACAAAAGAAAGGAGAGTAAGTATGTCAGGTTCACCAAAATGTAAAGGATAAAATATGGATGGGGTCCTCGAACAATAGTTTGCACATAAAAGAGACCCCAAAACCAATATTTACACTTAAATTTGAATTGTATTGATATGGAAAGTAAATGTAGATGACTAATGTTGAAATGAAGAGATAAAGGTACTTACCTCCGAAAAAGAACCTGCTGAAAACCTTGTCAAATAGTCTCGGAAACTATTGATTTTCGAGTTCCTAAACCAAAACTGTGAGATCTACAAAACCCAGAAATCTTTTCCAATTCTAAGGGAGTTCTTTTTTGACCCTCATAAAAGGTCAAAGGCTACATTTTTATTCTAAAGGTTGATTCTGACTTTGCTCACAGATCCCAAAATTTCACCGAAAAGGGTATCCAAATCTACTCTCAAATCCAAAATTTTGCACCTGTACCTACAAGAAAAAGAGGGTTTTTGTTATTTGTTTGAGGGGTTTGCCTTGGTCAAACCCCAATTTGGAATCAACCTTAATATTGAAATTGAAATGGAGAATGCTAGCAAGTAGTAGAAGTAGATCTAACAATGAAGCTATGACATTTAATAAATATGTAATTGTATTTTAAATGTAATCAAGTATGTTGATATGAAAGCTTGGAAAATCTAAACCTCCATGTTTGTATGCTTGGAATCCAATTTGAGGGAAGGATGAATGGATCTTGAAGATGAATTGAAGGATCTTGAAGGAAGATCACACCACCATGATGGCTACATCTAGGGTTTGAATGATGAATCTTGCATGCTTGAACCAAATCCCTTCAATGGCTTGAATGCTTGAATCCTTGATCTTCAATGGAGAACTTGGATGGAGAAGACAACTTGAATTCTTGAATGGATGCTTGCTTGAGAGTGCTTGGGCATGAAAACTTGATGGAGAAAATGAGAGAGGAAGGCCTCCTTTTATAGTGAACTAGGGCACAATCCTCTAGAGGGGCCACCTTGGAAAATTAAATCTCAATTAGGTCCTAACCTTTATAAAACATACCTAGATTAAATGCAATTTGAGGATTTACCATTTCGAAACCTGAAATGGCCAACCCGGAGGTGGGAAACAAATATCCCCAAAAACCTGACACCCGAAAATCAAGGAAACTTGAAATTTCAAACAGAGGATCAAGGACAAGGTTGTAACTAACCAGGTCAGGATTGAGGTCGATCCTGACCAAGTCAGGATAGAGGTTGACTTTGACCCCAAAAGGTCAACTTTGACCTTTTGGTCAAAAACTTCAGGATCTTGTCCCAAAATGTTAGGAAATGCAGATATGAAGTGAAAATCAGGGGCAGAAATGAGGAGAACAAGTATGATCCGAGCAAAGAGTTGATTCCAGGTGCTTGAAATGACCTAGACTACTCACTCAGAGGGCTAAAGGCTCTTAACATGGAAGTGCTTCCATTTTAAGATGATATAGGTATGAATGAGATAATCACTGAGTCGATGATTATATACTGTGATAACACCAGTGCAATAAACATTTCAAAGAATCCAGTGATGCACTCTAAAACAAAGCATATATCAATTAAGTATCACTACTTGAGAGAACAAGTACAGGAGAAGCAAGTTAAGCTAAAGTTTGTTACATCAAAAGAACAACTTGGAGATATATTTACAAAGGCTCTACCGAAGGATACATTTGAGTACTTAAGGACTAGACTAGGGGTCCATCCCCTATCTACCGATCACTAAGGTGATCCAGATGTTGCATCAGCCTAATCTTATCAGAAGATCATTCAAGTTGATGCAACATAGTTCGCACTTTGGATCATGTCTAAAGTTGTGAAAAGTACTGGAACAGATTGGCATATCAGTATACAGAAATATAGAGTATGCACCGGACAACAGAGAGTTACTTGGATATAGAAGACTTGTTTGTTTATTTGTTTCTTTGGCATTGTTGTCAAAGGGAGAGATAAACAATATGAAACAATATGCATCGATGAGAACTATCTGAGGGAGAGACAAATTGAACAGAGAATAGAAGAAGGAATCTGAGAGCTGAAAAGATCATATTTGCATAATGTTAAAGCTGTATTTTGTAAATGTTGTTGAGTAACATAGTGATTAAACATATTAAGCCAAGGAGAGCTTCTACAACATTTTTTCACAGAGTTTTAGGATACATGTTTGGTATGTGTATAGTATATTTCATATTACTTGAGTTGCCATCAATGCCAAAGGGAGAGATTGATGAACTACAATTGATTTAGAACCTAATTGAAGAATCTATGATTTAAGATCACCAAGTTGATTGATTAGATATGTAATATGATTAAATTAGTATTATGTTGTCATTGATGTCAACTAGTTTGACAACACTTATCTTGTAAGTTACTTGTTGCCTGACTTTCAGTCAACCATCATTTTTTTGGTAATGTCAAGTCAGATTTAGTCATGTCTGAGTCTAAGTCTAAGTTTCCTTCAGGATAGGTTGTCCTTGCCAAGTTTCCCCACCATTGCCTTCTTCTTTTCAAGCCGGGTGGGTTATTTGGAAGTCCCTTTACCAATGGGTAGGTGATAGACCCCAACCTGGCAAGGATAACATGCTCACATTGAGGATCTTTTTTAGATGGAATGGTGATTAGAAGTAATCGAACACAGTGAATATGCAATGGTTTAAAGTTCCTTCTAAGATTCGGGTGTGTTCTTCATGTGCATAGAGCTGAACTTCATGAAACTGATGTGCATATAGATAATTGACATAATCGAATGAGATATGTTTAAAAAATATTAGAAGGTGCCAGCTAAGCATTCAAAAGCATAACAGAGTTGAGTTCGTGCTTATTCAATGCATTTTCCACAGTTAATTGAAATCTATGTTTAGCATGGTTTGGATACATATATTGATTCTCTGGTCTTTCACGATCCCAATGGTGAAAACAGTATTCAATTTGGAGTTGACGGGTCTACAATTGTCGTAAAATGTCAATTATATATCTATGGTTCCCGTTATCCCTTTGCCAGTAGTGTGACCCACGTGTGCCAAAGACAAAGTGGTCACATGATCACATGAATTTAAAACATACTATGTGATCATGTGACAATGAGAAATGGGAGCCCGAATAGTGGTGAAAAGTCAACGACAAGACAGTGGAAGCCCTACGGTCTCCAGATCTACGGTTCCCGCAAGATCGCATGATTGAAAGAACTATCTTGCGATCATGCGAGATGCAGCCACGTGGACTCCTCAGTAGATGCGGGCCTGGTTCATATTTTCACTTTGGTCAGAATCGACGGTAGCCTTTCTTTGCAGCATAGCGGGATTGAGACACATGGAGCGGTGGGTCCGAAGGCATTTATACCATATGGCATGCTAAAGAAGAATCAACGGAGGTCGCAAGATCGCAAGACTGAAAGAACTATCTTGCGATCATGTGAGATCTCGCCATGTGTCCCAATGCACCCAAGAGATTTCACCTGCGGTTGTCAGGCCTTGTGCATTAGTTGTTTTCTTAACCCCTTTGCAACTCTTAATGAATCTGTGGTTGCCACTTTCCCTGAATGATGTCATGTTATCTTGGCAGGAAAGTGGGATAAAGACACATAGCAATTCTATGTCCGATGAGAAAAGACAAGATGATTGACAACAGCAAGCGTTCCCAAGATCCTTCCACATGTCCAGGTGGGACCAAAGATGCTTAGAGTTGACCAATCATAGAGCGGTCGCATGATCGCATAGATTAAAATATTGCTATGCGATCATGCGATAATGGGTCCCACATAGATAGAAAGGTCTGGCGGTTGGCAGGTGGATATCCAATGAAAAGGCGAAGGAAAGAGGAGTAGCCACATGATCGCATAGATTAAAATATTGCTATGCGATCATGTGAGATTTTGCCACATGGTGGTGGGTCTGAAAGCTTTTTGTACGCGGTTAGAATATTCTTGGTTCCAAATTCGTGGTCCCCGCTTTGTCGCTATGGTGTGGGAGATTCTATGCGATCATGTGGGATCTCACCACATGGTTTGACACCCGAGCTTGGCATAAAAGAAAGAGGAGTGGTCGCATGATCGCATGAATATAATAATAGCCTTGCGATCATGTGACAATTGAAATTTAGGCCGGTGAGTGTGTTTTACTGGGACCCACGAAGGCCAATAGCGCAAGTGTGATGATGGGAAGGAATATGCTTTGCGGGAAAGTGGGATTTTGCTGTGTGGACTTGCTCACTTGTGGGACCCGAGTCTTAAAGTAACTATAGGAGATGATATAATCATGGTCATTCATTTCAAAGGCTACCAGATCAACATCATGAGTTCAAACCTAAGAGTTTTTCAACGGATACCAAACTTCAATACGGCGCCAACGAAAAAATACCAGAGGATTAAAGATAATAACTTGACTCTGAGAAGCCCAATAGATTTTGGCTTGACAGGTGTTGTTCGAAGAAATGAAAGGTCTCGAATTAAGGTGTCATAATTCTGTGATTGGCTTTTCAATTTAATTCATTTAGGTTGTTCCTGTTCTGTGCTTTATCTTTCTGTATTCTGGAAGTTGAATCATTTCCGGTGGCTATAAGCATTGTATGTAAACTCTATAAATACAGTGGAAAAAGTTAATGTGGGGGTTGGAAAAATTTTGGCATGAAGAGAGGTTGCAGAGACAACCATACTTGGTGTCAACTCTTTACTGTCCACGTGCTTCCTTTTTCTTCATACAGTCAGAGAGCTGGAGTAGAGGAGAGGGCACTTTAATTTCTACATTTTCATTCATGCATAGAGATTGATGTTCAGTTTTTGTAATAGATTTGGCTATAGATTGCAAGCAAATATAATTAGAGTATTGTGTTTGTGTGTTTAAAACAAGGAAAGTTTTGTTATGAATCAGAGTATTTGGGCAACACTTTTCTAATTACTTTCAATCAGAGTATTGTTGTGGTCAGTTTTGAGCACTTTCTTGCATTCTTAGTCAAGTGGTGATTGGGTGATAGATCAGAGTACTATCATCTGATCCTGTTGCAAAGATTTGGATGTTTAATCTTCATTTTTAATCTCATGTCATTGCATTTACAAATCTAACAGCATTCTTGCATTACCAATATTGGGAAGTCATAGGATGTGTGAATTCCTGAAGCTAGCTAGGATTAGGATCTAAAATTTTCCTGGATTAAGTCCTGTTTAGGCTTAATTTGGTTTGCCTCTTCTGCTCTCGGGTTAAGAGCATATCCCATGTTAGTTTTAGGAGCAAAACATAATTCATTGAATATCATTCACATAGGGAGCTGTACCTACCAATTCAGAGAAAAGCCAGTAATCATAGAGCGGCTTTTCAACTATTGTATTCAGATATTGTTCATAGTTTGGGCATTAAGAGTTATAATCATAAGAAATAAGAAAGGACAAATCTGTTTACTAACATTACTATACCGAAACATCTGTAGAAAAGGAGTGAAAGAGATTAAGAACATAAATATCTACATGCGGAAGATGGATATGACAGATGAGGATAAAGAATACATTGAGTAACTTGTTGATGAGTCTATGACTTTATGTTATTGACTTGATTATGTTTCATTCATCTATGATGAGGAAAAGAGCTGAAAGACACAAAGCAGTGTTGTCAGTTGATGAAGCATTTTAGTATACACCGACGGAGTGTAGTGTATACCAAGCACAATATAAACCAAGCTTGTGTTCATCGACACATTTCTTTGTTAACCGAGAAGAACAAAATGAACTAAATGATTAGTTTAGCTGATAGAATTGATGAGCTGGAAAGTGTATGATTTCGAGGTAATAGATAATGTTTGTTATGATGATCGACGACTAACAAAATTTAGGAAAGATCTAAAGGATGAGAATCAAATGTGTTATTGACACAAGTGTCAAGGTATGTTTAAGAGGCAAAATCAATGAAGATGATTAAGTGGAAAAATCTGATGGAGCAGAAGAAAATGGTTTACATGTTTATATAAGAGACTAGAGATTTCATAAGTGAGTGGTGATGCCGGAAGAAAAGGAAACTGTAGAATCATCACATGAACAAGTTTTCATGTATTCTAATCATACAGGTTAAGGAGAACCCTACTATAGAGCATTATCAAGCGACAGAGAGTAATTACCGACGGACAGTAAGTTGATATATTATTGAATCAGGAATGTTACATTGATCATAAAGATTTGTATGAGCTGAATATTGATCTGTATATCTGAAATTTAAGTTGTAATAGATCAGATCACCTACTGTTACATATTTAACAATTGTACATAGTCAAATCTCTTAACTGAGTGGACTAAGAAAGTCTTATTATGTATCATTCATAGAATGAACATTGTTATCCTGTCAACCCTAGAGTGACTGTTGGTTGGATGATAACGGTTGGTCTAAAATCCTCTAACAAGGTCACACCTAACAATGTGTTTGTAACCTTTAACAGGGTTGGGTCTTCACCGACCTCACTTCAGAAGAGTGAATATTTTTGGGTTGCCGGTCCCAGGTGGTTTTTCCCTTCATAGGGTTTCCATGTTAAATCTCTTGTGTTATGTGTTGATTATGATATTTGTTTGATGTCATATTTGATTTGATCGGTAACTACTATATGTTTTACACTGTAATTGGTAAATGCATAGGTATTAAAAGTATTTTAAGTTACCGAGTAGCAGAAATTGAAGTATTTGTTTTTGGATTATACATTTTGTATTGGGACAGTGATTAACTGATTCACCCCCCTCTCAGTTGTTCTAACAAAAGAAATATCCTCAATAATTTAATGAATAACATATACAATGGATCAACCTTATAAAATAGATCAAAAACCTAGAAGGGTAAACCCTAAAAATCAGAAGTGCATGTAATAAATAGTTAAATTATTACATGACTTATGCATGCAGGTTTATATTTAAGATAATTAGTGCATTAGTGTTGTAAATATAATAGTACTAATGCAAGAGTGTTTTAAATATAAACTACTAATGCAAAAAGCATAAAGTGACATCTTAAGAAGGGAGTAAAGTTAATTTAATTAATACTTTACTCTAACATTATCTAATCTTCATTGATTATTTTAATTAACTTACATTCTTTAATTGTGTATTCAGTCTAAATTGTTTATATGTATATTTTTTAGATGACAATTGCTCTCAACAATCTTGAGAAAAATGATTAAATAAAATTTCTTGACATTTTCTATTAAATATAATAGGAGCACAATATAAAAATTAATATCATTGTTAGAGCAAGGGATCACCATACATTACACTATTTGTTCATGTGCACTCTATATGTACCTTATCCACAAAAAGGGCATCACTTTAGCTGTATCTCAATCATCAACAAAATAGAACAAACCCATATAGTTTATACATAATCTACATCATATAAGATAGAGTTTTGGAGGATGCATTAACTATATTAGATTTCTCCACTAGGAGAACTGGTATTCTTATTTTCTTAGATATCCACATTGTTCACCCTTGAGGGCCTTCCATCCACCAAAGCTCTTTTCCCAATTGAATGGGATCCAAATATAGGTGCATAAATTTTTTTGCCAATGGAATATCTCTAGCATGCTCTTGAGCCTCTCTATTCTTCTGATCATTAAGCTCTCTAATGAAATTAGCTAGGCCAATTTCAAATGGTGATCTTTCCTCTATCCTCCTAGTCCATGTGAATCCATGGGAGCTCTCCCATGTGAAAACTATGGCTATTCCATCTTGCAAAAAACTTTCAAACTTCTTCCTTGCTAATTTCATGGTCACAATAACTTACCACTTAACATCATGAATAATGAGTCTCCTTAGAGACTTAGCAAGGTTTCTATCTTTGCCTCTAAACACATTATCATTCTTAAATTTTAAAATAATCCATAATATCTCAATAGAAAAAATAGACCAAAAAACATTGACATCTTTCTTGAGGCTCAAGACAAAACCAACTAGAGTATCACATACACTTATGTTAGAGTTGACAAAAAGTCCAAAGATATTCCAGATTTCCTTAGCAAAAAAATATTCAAAAAATATATCATAATGATGTCAGGCAGTCTGTAGGACATACAAATATCAAGGGCTCCCCATTTGGTTTCTTTATAGGAAATTTGTGTAGAATAGGACACAACAAAAAACATTTTTTTTTGGTTCAATAGGTCTTCTGTAGAGGTTTTCAAAAAAAAATTTCCAGAAGGAAACACTTTGGTTCATATTCCAACAATTATTCATATGGGAAAAGATACCATCATTATCCATGAGGCACATATAAATATTTTTGGCTTTAATGCAAGGGATAAGAGACCTATTAGACCATTTGAAGGAAGTATATTTAGAATCATTGAATCAAACTATTTGGGAAAGGAGACGTGGGTGCAAGTCTCCCTAAGAACATAGTATGTCTTCCATTATGACTAAGGTAGACCAAATTTTTGATAAATTTCATTCCAAGATAATAGTTGCCCCTCTTTTATGATATCTTGTATCTTCTGAATACCCTTGGAGGCTGAAATTTGTGTCGAACACCCTTGCAACAATGCCATGGCCTTACTCTTATGTTTCAAATTCCACCAAATAGATTTCTACCCACATAACTCATTTTCCTCACTTATGATCTCATTGTGAGAAATTAGATGTCTCACACTCTTCCAAGCCATCCAAATGGACTTGAATACGCCCGATCCTATTGGTTGAATAGATAAATACCAAACAATAATATCACTGAGGTGCAATCTCTTCCATGAAGGGCCTATTTTAGGAACACATGTAGAAATATTGTTCTGTATCAAAATCTTCCAGGGTTCATACCCCTGAAGTGATTTGAAAATCATTTAGTTGCAAGCAATATCCCCTATACTCTAAGATCCTTTAGCCCTAGCCCCCCTTTATTCATACTCACTATGCACCATTTCCACCTAACATCATGCATATTTTTATTTCCCTTTCCATCTAACCATAATTTGTTTTTGATATGTTTCTGAATATATGTGAATTGACAATTTTCAAAAAGTCAAGTAGATGTGGAATATATATTATATGATGAGAGGATTTTTGATGCACCTAAAATTTTCCTACCAAAGAGAGGTATTTCTTATTCCACCTTCTTACCTTCTTATCAATTTTATCTTTGAATGATTCCCACGTCTCCTTCAAATAGGGACAAATAGCAAAAGGAATGCCCAAGTATCTGACATAGTGATTAGTCCCCCCCCACCAACATAAGAGAATATTTGTTGAGCGAGTAGGGGGGTGGTTATCCCACCCCAACATAATGGATTTAAGTAGGGAGACTTTAATTCTAGAAGCTTCATAGAATAGATCAAGCTTGAGCATCATGGCGCCAAAATTATCTTCCTCCAACTCAACTAGGATAGCCTTATCATTAACAATTTGAATGTTTGTGAGTCCTTCCCCATTAGGAAGAGTGATTCCTTGGACTCTATAGGAAATAGAGTTATACCTCATAAGTTAGTACAATGCATCTACTGTGATAACAAAGATGACGAGTGCTAAAGGAAACTCTTGTTTAATATACTTGGACATATCAAAATATTCTAATTTGCAACCAAACTTCCACACAAGCCCTTGCATCCTTCATAAGAGTCTCCACCATTTGAAAAAATACTCTAGGGAAACAAAGACTTTCCAACATCATGAAGATGAAGCTCCATTCAATCATATCATATGCTTTCTTGAATTCAATCAACATCATAGTCACTCCTTGATTGGATTCTTTTTCCCAGTTCATAGCTTCCCAATAGGTGAGAAGATTCTTTGGGATGTATTTTCCTTTAACAAATCCTATTTGGGCGGGGTTACTACCTTAGGGAGAATCACCTCCATCCTCTTGACCAATACTAGCAAGTAACTTATAGGATACATTTAAAAATGTAATAAGCCTCCAAATGTTTATCATTGTCCTATCCCCATATTTTGGAATAAGTTTGATAACCCCTCTATTGATTTCATTACCTAAAGACCCCCGATCAATGACTTCTTTGTAGACTTGAAGGAGATCTTCCCCAACCCATTCAATATTTCTTTTATAAAACTCTACTAGAAAATCATTAGGCCTAGGTGCCTTGTCAATATTGAGGACAAGAACAACTTATTTTATTTTCTCCATAGATATATCTATACTCAGTTTATTAGAGTCCTCCTTATTGATACTTTTAGGAATAATGCTACTAATTTTGGCCTTGGCCCTTCCTTTGTTCTAATCATGATCTTCTAAAGAGAACAAATTATTATAAAATGTGCAAAGGCCTTTAGAATATCAACCTACTCCATGCTATTATCACCTCCTTCCCAAATACTATCTATTATTTCCTTAGCCTCCTGTATCCTTGGGAGTTAAAAGAAGTGTTTGAAGCCTTTATCTCCATGTTCTAACCAAGTCATTCTAGCTCTACTCTTCATGCCTTGAACCCTAACATTTTATATTCTTCTCAAAGAATTTTTAGCTGGACTGAGAACCTCCTCAGCATCCAAATTAGAAGGGTCTTTCTACATGCATTCTTCAACCCTAACTAGCATGCTATACATATCTGTCTCCATGTTCCTAAAATATTTTGCCCCTTTTCTCCCCATAGTCTAGAATAATGTTCTCTAACTTTGAATTTTTTGGTTCCATCTTTCTATGGCACTATGTTGTCTCGAGTTCATTTATTAAATTGTATAATAATGTAATCAACATACTTAACATCTTCATCATTTAACAAACTAGATATGAGATTAAAATCATCCCTTCTCCCTTGGGGCATTGATGAATGGCTGCTATGATATATCACTTCTTAGACAGGGTGGTGGTTGGAAAGGGTATAGGGGAGTACCCTCACACTATTATCATTGTTGTCCTTCTCAAATTTAAGGAGATCTTTGTTAAAATAAGATATATCTAGTCTATTGTAAATTATTTTAGAACCTTGTTGGAAATTGCACCATGTATACTAGATAGCTTTGTTATCCTAATTTGTTCCTACCAATAGATCAAAGAGTCTGAGTTTTCTTAACATCCTAAACCAGAAGAACTTCTCATTTCATTTCCATTCAAATTTATTACACCCTACCTTGTCTTGAGGGTTTTCTACCATGTTAAAATCTTCTCCTAGGATCTAAGGGATCTTCTCCATTTAAGTAATCTAGTTCCAAAGCCTTATTGTCTCTCTGTGGTCATTGGAAGCATAAAAAGAACATATCCTAATCTCCAATTCTTTGTATTTCATAACTAGCTATAAAATCCTATTGCAAGGTGAACAATCCCATCTGGTGACAATTTTTCTCCATCTATTGCTAATCAAGATGGCAGCCCCACCTTTACCTTTTGTATGCTTGGTAGAAAAATATACAACATCTCTCCAAATGCATTTCAAGTTGATGTCAAGGAAAAATTGCACAACCTTAATTTCTTGGAGTAGGAGAATGCCAATATTCTTATCCATTTTGAGAAACATTTTTATAACATATTTCCTATCTGGGGATTCAAGTCCCATTATATTTCAAGTTGTACAGTTCAATTTCATAATGTTTTAGGGGGTGGTATCCATGGGTGCCCTAAATTTTTTATAAACTTAGGCAATTGACCTTTGGGGGCCTTGTTCTCCTATTTATTTGCACTGGAACCATTGGTTCTACCCTTGTTTCTTTTAAACTCAAAGGTTTTCTCTACCCCCAATGGGGTGGTACTATGCTTTTTTTAGTCTTCTTAGCACATCTATTTTCCTTGGCCTTCCTAAGTCCAACTTCTATCATTGCTCAATCAATAAGGTCCAAGTTATGATTTCCTTTATATGGAGCTATAGCCCATCTATCTTCCTTCCTCTCTTTAGAATAATTTTTTCCAGTGAATACTACATTGTTCATTGTCTGATCATCCTTATCCAATACATCTCCTCCACTAGCAAGAATAAGCATATTGCCTTGGTTAGTAAGGTTATCTATTAGAATAACTGAGAGGGGGGTGAATCCATTATCCAGTGTCCCAAAACAAAATGTATAATCCAAAACAAATTCTTCAACTTTTGCTACTCAGCAAACATAAAATACTTTCACTGTTTGTGTTTTTACTGATTGTCAGTCTAAAACTTATAGCAGTTACCGATCAAATCTAACATGTAATATGAAAAGTATGTTAAAAAAAAAATATCACAATCAATACATAACACGAGATTTAACGTGGAAACCCTGTGAAGGGAAAAACCACCTGGGACCGGGAACCCAAAATTGTTCACTCTTCTAAAGTGAGGTCGGTGAAGACCCAACCTTGTTAAAGGTTACAAACACACTGTTAGGTGTGACCTTGTTAGAGGATTTTAGACCAGAAGTTATCGTCCAACCAACAGTCACTCTGGGGTTGATAGGATAATAACGTTCACTCTATGAATGAAACATCAAAAGACTTTCATAGTCCACTCGGTTAAGAGATTTGATTGTGTACAATGGTTAAATATGTAACAGTAGATGATCTGTCTTGAAACAACTTCAATTGCAGTTTACAAATCAATGTTCAACTCATTAAAATCTTTCTGATCAATATACCACTTCAGATTCAATACTATATCAGCTTACTGTCCATCGGTAATTACTCTCTGTAGCTCGATAATTGTTTTGTAGCTCGGTTCTCATCAACCAGTATGATCATAATGCATGAAAACTTGCTCACGCGATAATTCTGCAGTATCTTCTTCTTTTGGCTCCTTCAACAATGAAACCAATGTCTCTTATATAGACAAGTAAATCATTTTCTTTTCCTCCATCAAATTTTGCTGCTTACTCATATTCATAGATTTTGCCACTTTAAGCTTCCTCGGCTGATGTGTTAGTAACATGTTTCAATCTATTCCATTAGATCCTTCTTGATTTATGTTAGCCATCGATCTTCATAAAAAACCTTATCAGTTACCTTGATTTCATACACTTTATAACTCATCACTTTATCAGCTAAACTGATCATTTAATTCCTTTCTATTTTGCTTGGTTAACAAAGAAATGTGTCGATGAACACAAGCTCGATTAACACTATGCTCGGTATACACTACATTCCGTCGGTGTATACTGGAATGCTTTATTTACCGACAACACTGCTTTGTGTCTTTCAGCTCTATTCTTCATCATAGATGATTGCAACATAATAAAGTCAATTTCATCAAGTCATAGACTCATCAACAAGTTACTTAGTGTATTCCTTATCCTCATCCGATATATACATCTTCCTCATGTAGATATTTTTGTTCTTCATCTCTTTCTCCTTTCTTCAAATGTGTCGGTATACTAACTTACAAGATAAGTATTGTCAAGCTAGTTGACATCAATGACAACATAATATTGATTTAATCATCTTGCATATCTAATCAACAACTCCTTAGTAATCTTGAATTACAGATTCTCCATTCAAGTTCTAAATCAGTTGTAGTTCACCAATCTCTCCCTTTGGCATTGATGGCAACTCAAGTAATATGAAATGTACCATAAACATACCAAACATATATTCTACAACTTTGTGATCAAATGTTGTGTAAGCTCTCCTTGGTTTAATATGTTTAATCACTATGTTACTAAGCAACATTAAAAAAAATACAGCTTTGTCATTCTCTCCCTTAGATAGTTCTCATCGGTGCATATATCTCCCTTTCCTTTTCATATTATTTATCTCTCCCTTTGACAACAATACCAAAGAAATAAATAAATAATCAGCTCTTGTAGCAGCTAAGTAACTCTCTGTTGTCCAATACAATCTCTATATCTTTGTATACTGATATCCCAATTTGTTTCAGTTCTTCAAACTTAATCACAACCTTGAACAATATCCAAAGTGTGAACTATGCTGCATCAACATGTGTGATCATCTAATAAGATTAGGCTGATGAAACATCCAAATCACATTAGTGACCGATAGATAGGGGACAAACCCCAAGTCTAGTCCTGAAATATTCAAATGTGTCCTTCGATAGAGGCTTTGTAAAGATATCTGCAAGTTGTTCTTTGGATGTAACAAATTCTAACTTCACTTGCTTCTCTTGCACTTGTTCTCTTAAGTAGTGATACTTAATTGATATATGCTTTGTCTTAGAGTGCATCACTGGATTCTTTGAAATATTAATAGCACTTGTGTTGTCATAGTATATAATCATTGGGTCAGTGATTACCTCATTCATTCCTTCTAACACTTGCCTAATATATGCAATGTTTGAGAAATTAGTAGCAGCAACAACATACTCTGCTTTAGCTGTAGACTGAGAAATACAAACTTGGCTTTTACTTATCCAGGTTACAAGTCTTTCACCAAAGAAAAATGCTCCTCCAGTGGTACTTTTTCTATCATCCACATTTCCAGCCCAATCAGCATCGGTATAAACCTTCAACTCAAACTTACCTTCCTTAGGATACCATAATCCATAATCCTCTGTCTTTTTCAGGTATCTTAAGATCCTTTTAGTAGTAATCATGTGTGATTCTCTAGGATTAGCAGAATATCTAGCAACAATTCCCACAGCATGTGCTATATCTGGTCTACTGTGAACTACATACATTAGTTTACCAATCATAGATCGGTAAAGTGTCTGGTTTACCTTTGTAGTTTCATCTTCCTTTGTCAATTTACTTCTAGTAGCCATCGGTGTTCCCACAGGTTTAGCATCTTCCATGCCAAATTTCTTCTTGAATTCCTTTATGTACTTGGACTATGTGATGAATATCCCATCACTTTGCTAAATCACTTGTAATCCGAGAAAGAATTTAATCTCTCCGAACATAGACATTTCAAACTCATTCCTCATGTCATCAACAAAAGATTTACATACATGATCTTGACCTCCAAAAATAATATCATCAACAAAAATTTCAGCAATAAGAATAGTGTCATCAGTATCACCTTTCATGTACAAATTGTTGTTTTCACTGGTTCTTACAAATCCAATACTAAACAAGTAAGTATGCAGCCTTTCATACCATGCTCTCAGTGCTTGCTTCAAACCATATAAAGCTTTGTGTAATCTACATACCATGTTTCTATTCTCTGGATCAATGAATCCTTCAGGTTGTTCTATGTAGACCTCTTCTTTAAGTATACCATTTAGAAATGCTGACTTCACATCCATTTGATAAACCTTAAATTTCTTATGTGCAACATATGCAAGTAGCATTCTAACTCCTTCCAATCTAGCAACAGGTGCAAATGTCTCACCATAGTCAATGCCTTCTTCCTGTGCATATCCCTTGCATACCAATCTCGCTTTATTTCTTGTCACTTCACCATTTTCATTTAGTTTGTTTTTGAATATCCATTTAGTACCGATAACATTCTTATCTTTAGGTCGGGGTACTAAGGACCAAGTTTTGTTTTTCTCTATTTGTTCTATTTCCTCTTTCATTGCATTAACCCATTCTTCATTCTCTAATGCAACTTTCACATTCTTTGGTTCAAATTCACAAACTAGACATGTACCTTGTCTTGTTTTGCTTCTTGTTTGCATTCCAGCTTGTCTGTCTCCAATAATCTGTGTCTCAGGATGATGTCTTCTAACAAAACTAGCCAGTACTTGATTTCTTCTTTCTTGTTCATCCTATTCAGTTTCATGTGCTTTCTCGGTAGCACCATCTTGTTCATTGGTTTCCCTTTCCTATTCCTCGGGGCTTATTTTCCTGTTGACCAGTTATCACAGGTTGTGACTTCAGTAGATAATCAAGAAGTTCAATGTAAGAGAATCTACCATAGTCTTCTGGTTCCTTTCTTTCTTTTGTGTTCTTGTCATCAAACTCATCAACACAAACATTAGTACTTTCAATCATCTTATTTGTAACCTTATTCAGACATTTGTATGCTTTACTCTTAGTAGAATATCCTAAGAATATTCCTTCATCACCTTTAGAATCAAATTTCCCATTTCTCTCATCTTTCAGAATAAAACAATTGCTTCCAAAAATCCTGAAATAACTAACAGAAGGTTTGTGTCCAAACCATAGCTCATAAGGTGTCCGGTTGGTGTCCTTCTTCAGTTGTACTTGGTTAAGCACATATACAGTTGTACTGACAGCTTCTCTCCAATATGTCCAAGCAACATTCTTTTGTATCATCAGTGTTTTAGCACAATCAATTATTGACCTATTCCTTCTTTCAGCAATCCCATTCTACTAAGGTGTTCTCGGTGCAGAGACTTGTCTCTTAATACCATGCCCATTACAGAAATTAGTAAATTCATCAAAGATAAATTCACCTCCTCTATCAGATCTTAAGCATTTTAATTCTTTTCCAGTTTCTTTTTCTACCTTTGCCTTATACCACTTAAACATCTTAAATGCTTCAGATTTCTCTTTCAAGAACATAATATTCATCAGTCTAGTATAGTCATCAACAAAAAGAATAAAGTATCTATCACCATAATAGCTCTGAGTTCTCATAGGACCACATAGGTCGGTATGAACCAACTCAAGTATTTTCTTTGTTGAGTAGTCTTTGCTCTTAAAACTAGACTTAGTCATCTTACCTTTCTGACATTCATGGCACATAGCATGATCTGGTTTTGACAAGTTAGGCAACCCTCTAACTCTTTTCTTCTTACTAATCTTGATCATGTTATCAAAATTCACATGACATAACCTCTTATGCCACAACCATGCATCTTCATCCTTCATTAATAAACAAGAAGATTGATCAATATCAAGATAAAATAGATTACCTCTGGATTGTGTACCAGTTCCGACAAGTCTTCCTCCATTATCATAGATTCTTACCTTTCTGCTCTCAAAAGCAAGTCTATGGCTTGAGTTATTTAGTTGTGCCACACTTAACAAATTATAGTTCAGTCCATCTACCCAATATGCATTTTCACATTTTATTCTATCATTAATCATTAGTGAACCTTTACCTCTCACCATACAAGGTGCACCATTTCCCATCCTTACAGATTCTCCATCATATTCATCAAGTAGATCAAATTTCTCTATATCACCAGTCATATGATGTGTACAACCACTGCCTATGATCCATGTATCATTTCTTCTTACTTTAGAGATTAGTGCTATTTCTTCATGTTTCTCTTCTTCCTCTGAATCATCTTTCATAGCAAAAAATACTACTTCTACATCATCATCAGTGTCAGATTCAGATTCAAATTCTTCAGCTATGTAACATACCTTTTTCCCTTTGCCATAGCTATCTCGATTATCTCTATTGTTGTGTCGATAGCCTCTGTTGACTCTTCTCCCATAGCTTCCTTCAGATCGGTCTTTGGATCTATCATCATCTTTCTTATTCATACATCTAACAGCGATGTGGCCAACTTCTTTACAATTAAAACATGCTAAGGGTAACTTGCCTCTATACCTTCCCTTACCTTTGGGCAATCTTCTGGCCATAAGAGCTTCAAGCTCATTAAGTTCATCATCGGTATTACTATCACTATCATTCTTGCTACTAGACTTACCAATCTTCGAAGAGGACATGGAAGTGGATTCAATAGAAGGTACAACACTATTGTCAAAGTTATTAAATTCAAAGGTTGTAAGCTTACCGATCAATGTGTCAAGAGTAAGGTTCGATGTAGCTCTTGTTTCATGAATTGCAGAGATTCTGATCGCATAAACTGGCAGCAAAGTTCTGAGAATCTTGCTTATCACTGTTTCATCATCAATAACTCCATTGGATGCTCTAATAGCATGTACTACCTCTTTTAGTCTATTTGTGTATTGCATAATGTTCTCACCTTCTTTCATCTTCATATCATCAAATTGACCTCTTAGGCTTTCTGCTCTGGCTCTCTTAACATTCACATCTCCACTATATATTAGAGTTAGTTTATCCCACATGGCTTTGGCAGTTGTGCATCCCTTAATGTCTTCAAATTCAGCATCGGTACAGGCAACAACAAGTTCCATCATAGTAATATTGTGTTCATGCATGTCCTTTAGTTGATCAAGTTTCAGGGGATCTGGTGTCGGTTCAACATAGCCATTATCCATCAGTTCTAGTGCAGAATTCCCAATTCCAGATATGTGCAACTTCATCCAGCTTTGCCATACTGTGAAATTATCTTTGTTCAGCTTTGGCACTTCCCTCTTATACATATTGAGACCTTTTTGCTGGAGTCCTTAAAACTCTTTTCTAAGCAACCACTACTCTGATACCAATTGTTAGAATAACTGAGAGGGGGGTGAATCAGTTATCTAGTGTCCCAAAACAAAATGTTTAATCCAAAACAAATTCTTCAACTTCTGCTACTCGGTAAACATAAAATACTTTCACTATCTATGTTTCTACCGATTGTCAGTCTAAAACTTATAGCAGTTACTGATCAAATTTAACATGTAATATGCAAAGTATGATAACAAACAAATATCACAATCAACACATAACACAAGAGATTTAACGTGGAAACCCTGTGAAGGGAAAAACCACCTAGGATCGGTAACCCAAAATTGTTCACTCTTCTGAAGTGAGGTCAGTGAAGACCCAACCCTGTTAAAGGTTACAAACACACTGTTAGGTGTGACCTTGTTAGAGGATTTTAGACCAGAAGTTATCTTCCAACCAGCAGTCACTCTGGGGTTGATAGGATAACAATGTTCACTCTATGAATGAAACATCAAAAGACTTTCATAGTCCACTCGGTTAAGAGATTTGACTGTGTACAATGGTTAAATATGTAATAGTAGATGATCTGTCTTGAAAGAACTTCAATTGCAGTTTACAGATCAATGTTCAGCTCATTCAACTCTTTCTGATCAATATACCACTTCAGATTCAATACTATATCAACTTATTGTCCGTCAATAATTACTCTTTGTAGCTCAATAATTATTCTGCAGCTTAGTTCTCATTAACCAGTATGATTAGAATGCATGAAAACTTGTTCACGCGATAATTTTGCAGTAGCTTCTTCTTTCGGCTCCTTCAACAATGAAACCAATGTCTCTTATATAGACGAGTAAATCATTTTCTTTTCCTCCATCAGATTTTGTCGCTTAATCATATTCATAGATTTTGCTGCTTTAAGCTTCCTCGGCTGATGTGTCAGTAACACGTTTCAATTTGATCCATTAGATCCTTTTTGATTTATGTTAGCCGTTGATCTTCATAACAAACTTTATCTATTACCTCGATTTCATACACTTTACAGCTCATCACTTTATTGACTAAACTAATCATTTAATTCCTTTATGTTTTGCTCGGTTAACAAAGAAATGCGTCGGTGACCACAAGCTCGGTTAACACTACACTCGGTATACACTACATTCCGTCGGTGTATACTGGAATGCTTTATTTATCGACAACACTGTTTTGTCTCTTTCAGCTCTATTCTTCATCATAGATGAATGCAACATAATAAAGTCAATTTCATCAAGTCATAGACTCATCAACAAGTTACTCAGTGTATTCCTTATCCTCATCTGATATATACATCTTCCTCATGTAGATATTTCTGTTCTTCATCTCTTTCTCCTTTCTTCAGATGTGTCGGTATAGTAACTTACAAGATAAGTATTGTCAAGCTAGTTGACATCAATGACAACATAATACTGATTTAATCATCTTGCATATCTAATCAACAACTCCTTAGTAATCTTGAATTACAGATTCTCCATTTAGTATCTAAATCAGTTGTAGTTCATCATTATCATCTCCAATAGAGACTTGGTGAGGCCTTAAAGGGGAGTAGAAATGGATTCCACAAGAGTTGATTCATTAAGAAGGTTATTATAAAATTCATAGGCATTTTTAATGGAATCAAGGGCCTCATTTAAATATTCTTCCAAGCTATTAGGTTTCCTATTAAGTCCAACAGAAACCTCCATATTACTCTCCCTACTACCAAACTCCTCCACTTCTCTATCATACCTAGAGGCCTTACTCTCTAAGAACATATCCTTATCCATGACAAGGGAGTCTATTTGGACATGTAACTCTTCAGAACTCATCTTGTTATTATATTCATTTGTTTTGCTAATCCCAACATTTAAGTTATTCTCAAATCTCTTTCTAGTATCAACAATATGCCTTAACTTTTCTAGGATAATTTGTTGTGAATTCAATTTTATTTGCTTAGGGAGATTGACAAGGGTAGAAGTTTCAATAGTGTTGGAATCAACAATGAGGGGAAAATCTAAAAGAGTGAGAGAGATAGAGCCAAAAAAATGGCAAATGAATTTTTTCACAACCTCCTAAAGACCATCCAGACTGCTAAACTTATGGAATCCTTCCAAGGGGCCTAGGAGTAGTAGGGGTATGATCTACTTGAGCACCCATGGGGGAGCCAAACTAGGTTTAGGGGTAAGATTCAATAGGGGACCAACATCAAATTTATTATGAGGGGGGATTGCTGAGCTATTAGGATTAACAAAGCCCTTTCCATTCAAATTGGAGTTGGCAAAAAAATTGTTTATTTTTTTACCAGAGGGAAATTCTTCCTCATGTGCCCTCCCCCTGCACAAGAAAAACACATCAATGCCCTACATAAACTCTATAGAGCAAATCACAATTTCTTTCTCTAATTCAAGTTTTAGTTCTTTCAGGAGGTCAATCCCAGGATTGAATGAAATTAATAAACTCACATCCATGTGAGGCAACATAGATGGAGACTCATCCATCCTAAGAACACTCCCAATGTTTTCCATAGCTTTCAAGACCAATTTCCACTGAAACAAATAAATATTACACATTGTGACACATCTAAGACACAATAAAGCAAGAATATCCTCATTATTGGCTTAAGGTGACCAACTAATAGCCCTAAAGCACCTAGAATTGATTGACCAAAATTATTTCTTGGCTATTGGCTTTTGGCATTGTAGGTTCTAAAAAAATTAGAAAGAGCCTTTTTTTAATCATTCTACAAAAATAATACTCCAACCCTAGTTTTTTTCTCCAAACATTCTGCAACCAATTGCTCATATAGTTGCGGGAAGGGTTTTTTATTAATATCTTGAGCCACAAGAAAAATGACAACATCCCTAAGTCCTTTCTTCACAATCTATAGCAAAAATCATTTGGGAACTAGGCCTGACAATAAGAGAAGCGTCAGATAGAGTCTTACCTCTTCTTCCTCTATTATCAACGACGTCCATGACTTGAATCTGATGTAGTGAAATGAACTTGGTATTGGAAATTAGTGTTCACATTAGTAATTAAATTAGATAAAGTTGTTGACAAACAACTTTTTTAGTATTAAATCAGATACACATCGAACTGCATTCAATCTCTTTGACATTGATCTCTTCGTTGTGAGGATATCCTATCATCCCATTAGCTCATTCTGGTGCCTTCTTCCGCAATGAAGTTCTTGTTTGTCTTGAGAATCGAAATGTTTAACAGGGTCATTATCGTGTGCTCCTGATTTTTGAATCGAGACAAAGGAATCAATGCAGGAGGTCGCTGCACAAAGCATCTCTCTGCCATTTTTTTAGAGCTCTCCTTCGATTGCTAGGCTTGTTTGTTTGATGGTGTGGCTCATTTGATTTCCTAGCTGCTGTAATTATTTTGTGGTCAGCTCGTGTTCATGCAGAGGGCAATTTATGAACTTGATTGCAATTCACTTATCGCAGGCGTGTTCGGCCAGCATTTGGAGGTCAGATCTGGCAATTGGACCTTCTTAAACTCATCCTTGGATCTCTGATCGACATTTTTGGCACATTTTGTTGCGGCCTACATAGAGTTGGCACTTCAACATCCTCTTGGCTTATGCAGTGGTGCGTTGGCAGGTCTTGAAGCCTCACAGATTGGGTTTGTATATTTTCCTTAGCCATTAGTTGTGTCGTAATTTTTCTCAGCCGCCTGCATGGTGGCCCTTATTGGTCGACGATCAACTATTATGAGTAAAGAAAAAACAGATTATTTAGATTGGTGTTGAAGTCGACTAATTTAATAATTTCACTTTATTTCAAGTGAAGTTTCATTTTGCTTAGAACAAGGTATTTTTGTCAAAGTCAAGTTCTATTATTTCAAAATAGGGTCATTTTTACAAGTCTTTAGTGGTGTTGTCATGTGTCAGAATTTAAAAATGTCAAAAAAATTTATTGTACTTGGACGTATTGTTGCTTGTACACGACGTCCATTTTTGGGGGTCTGTTTTTTTCTCACAATTTGACAAAATTGAGCTTCAAAGTCAAATTTGCTAAGAAAGTAGTAGATCAACTAGAGGATGGAGGCATAGGAGGCTGGAGGACAACCAACGACCTCTCGTTAGTTGCCAACGACGGGGCCGCACAACTGATTTGGTCACCAATGTGTAGTGTGTTTTTCAATGTTTTTGAGTGCATTTTATTTTTTCAAATTTTTAGTGCGGTGTGTGGATACTGAAAAAAAAATGATTATATTGGTGAGTAGATGACTGCAGAGATCCTTTGATTGCAGAGATCCTCTGAGTGCCATACTTTGTTGGAAGATGGTCGACCAGTGAATATGTTCATTGGCAACAATGACCAAGTGCAACAAGATCCAGATAGTAGTATGCAGTATGGTATGATTTTCTTTTTAGTATTCATATTTGTTTGAATAAATAAAATTTCCCATTTCACACCAAAATGGCTAAAGTCAAAGGCAACTTCTAGTGGCAGTTGTCTATGTTGTTTGAGATTGAGTGGCAATGATCGATAACAGTGACTACAATTAAGAACATTGTGTTCTTATGGAATGTAATGTGAAACCTTTTCTAGAATGGGTTTTTTTAGATTTGTGATATCTATGTTAATTTTTTACTTCCTTGATGTAGAAGCATAGTGGCGAACAAAAGCACCATAGTAAGTCAGTTTGTGGATCTTGAAAGAGTTTGTGGGAGGATCCATAAAACCACACGAGATGGACAATTGATGAGTTCTTGTTCATGTCAAGGTTTGTGGTAAGCTTGTTTAAAACCATGGGAGGAGAGAGCCTTTCTTTGGATCAAGGTCACGAGTCAGTTGGACATGCCACAAGGATGAGCATACTGCATTTGAAGGGTGTGAATTCTACCATGTTCACACTAAGGGGAGGGAATGTTGGAAATTAGTATTCACATTAGTAATTAAATTAGATATAAAGTTGTTGACAAATAACTTTGTAGTATTGTTAGACTAATAATGTTAGTAATATTATTATATTATGGTTTGAGCTATTTTAACAACTCATATTGTGTGAGTTGTGTATTGTTATGTGAGTAGTAATCACAACTAAATAAGGAAGTTGTTCCCTATAAAATAGGATTAGTAAATCCTATATATGTAATATGTCTTGAATGAAAAAAGTGAAGCATTTTATCATGTGTAAAATTTTCTATTTACCTGTACCCAAATTACTAATACTTGGCACCCTCCGAAAGCCTTTGCATCTCGCCCACAACGTTTCTAAACGATTTCCCTCTAGATTTTTTTGGGACTAACGATGACTTTTTGCCTATATTCAAGGATTCATTTCCCATAAAAGCCCCTGACAACCCTCAAAACACATTAAATGATCTCCACTTTCAAAGGTTGAATAAGGATGAGGAAGGTCACCCTTCGTCGAGGCCAAGCGACTACCTACGAAGTTGACCTCCTTGGAAAAATTGCACAAAGATCAACCACAAAGCAATGACCTACTTTATATGTAATTTTTACCTTGAAAATTATTCTCATTAAATTGAAAAAAAACAATTTTTTTAAATTTTTTTTTTTTGACATCGAGTATCAAAATATTCGAGGAATAAAAACAGGGAAAAACATTCATGACAAGATTGGATCCCAACTCTAAATTTAGCAATACTGAAAATATTGGAGTGGCATTGATTGTAGTGATAAGAGCTACTACAAAACTTGCTTCCGTGAGATGTTTGGCAGAAGAAATTCTAGAAAATTCAATTTCCAAGATCCACTTCGGTCATAGAATAGGAATTAAATAACGAAAAAAATTTAAAACATTAATGCACTACATGCAAGCCGCGTGGGATAAATTTATGCTTTCTCTTCCCTGGTTTACTTCTCCCCTGAGCCCCATTTACTCAGGGTAATAGATAAACTCTTCATTTTTCTTTTGAACTTCTAAATTGTAGAAGAGAGTATATATATTATAGACTGTGAATCAGACCATCACTGTCTTATTGCACGAAAAGTTTTTCATCAGAAAGCCTTAAATTACAAAACAAAAGAAACCACAAATTGGGTGTGCAAAAATGTTTTCCAAAGTTAACTTTCTGTTTTGCAATTTTTTCTTTGCAATGTTGTTATCAAAGTTACTTTCCTTTTTACAATTATGCATTCTATTTAAGAATGGTTGTTCTTTATGGTTCACTGCTGACGAAACATGCTATTTTATCCTATATTTGGGAGGAATTTGGGGGCAGTTTATAAATTTACAATGATCTTTTGGGTTATAATTGTGTAGTTTTTAAGAACCTAAACAAGCTACAATATAAACTTATTAGGCAGTCTAACCCAGGAGATCATCCCAGAATATGATTTAAAATTAGAATGATCTTCTGGTGCAGACTGTGTATGTTGCTGAAACCTATGCAACCGACAATTTAAACAATCTAAAAAACCTAGCCTCAAATATTATTTTAAATTTTACTAAAACTGTAATAATCTTCTTGATTAAATTGTCTGGGTTGTTTGTTAAAACTTGAAAAGAACCTCTGCATTTTATCCCAGAAAATTGTAGCAACTTTTAGTAATAGCCATAATTAAGAGACCCTCTAACAGAGTTGCAGTTGTTCTTGGGGTTAGACTATGTGGGTTATTGAACCCTAGGCAACCCACAATTCAAACAATCTAAAACACCTAGCCCAAAATATCTTTCTAAATTTTATTTCAACTGTAATAATCTTCTTTGTTAAATTGTGTGGGTTGTTTGTTAAAACTTAAAGAACATCTGCAATTTATTTTGTTAACAGCATTGCAAAATTAATCATTTATAGTTGATAGGTCCTTCCAACATAATTGCTGTGGTCTTCTAGTTAGAATGCGTGGATTGCTGAGGGCCTACCTATTTCGACCCAAAAACATCATTGCAAATTGTCATAATTGATTAATCCATTCCTATATAGATGGTATGGTCTTCTGATTAGACAGCATATGTTGTTTAGCCAATGGAGAACCTAAACCACCTAACCAGTTAACCTAAAACATCGTATTGATGTTATTCTTCATTATAATTGACAGGCCTTCAAAACATGGTAGGAATGGGTTAGATTGCGTGGGTTGTTTGTTAGAACCTAAACAAACTAGAGAGTCCACCCTGAAGATGGTTGCAAAATTTACCATAATTGATGGGCTTTTCCAACATGACTTTAAATTACATTTAATGAAAGTCGGTGGAATTTGCGCTATCCATTAATCACCCATTTTCAACGAGCATTCAATTTTCAATAATTAGTCGAAAATGTTGCAGACCAATCTTAAGCCTCCTCGTTAGGTGTTAGCTTTCTTTAAGTTCAGGTCCATTATACAGTAATAAATCGTCCTGTTTGCCTTTGAAACATCATATGAATGTTGTGTGGCTTAGTGAATCTGAAATTCCACAAACATTTTTGTCTTTCAAACATCAGTGAATGTTGCATGCTCTGGTGAGTTTGAAATTAAACAAAGGTTTTGGCAATCAAACATTAGACGAATGTTACATGTTGTGATGCATTTCTCCTCAAAGATCAAATCAGCTACTTCGAATGTTTTTATTAGATACTACTTAAGGAAACATTAAATCTCCCTTTTTTTTTTTTATCTCTTTGGACAACATGTTACTATTCATATCCAACAGATTTTGGAAGTGCTATAGTAGAAAATTAGTAAAAATAGTGTAGACGGTACAATGAAAATTTTGAAATGAAGCTCCTAATCTATTGATGGTGCTCCCTAAATTGAATAAATTAATAGAGAGCTGTACATTTACCAAACAAGATATGGTCAATTTTTCAATGTAACTTGATTTTCTTGTGGTTTGAAAGGCTGACGGAGCTGTCAACTTTGTTTTGTCACTTTAGTTCAATGGCGTGGGAGGGCAACAAGATAGCAGAGCAAAGGGCAACATAGTAAGGGAGGAGCGCAGAGGCTTTACAAATGCAACAGCAACAGCAGAGACTCCAGAAATCCTAGTTTTGGGCTTCGAACAAGTAAGCAGCAAACCCCAGCTCCGCTGTTTTTTAAATAAATATTTTATCAAATATTATTTAATATCAACAAGGGTGGGACATAATTTACATTTTCTTAACAATTAAAAAAGCAACTAAGTAAATTTTCATCATCTCATAAGCACGAGTTAAAAATCTATATAAAAAGATCATTTTAGAAGTCGGTGCATTCAGTGAGGGGAACTGCTTATCATTAAGAAATCCAACCCAAATGAGAAGAGCTTAAACAGCCAGCCCGTCAATCTTTTTCTGGGTTTGGATGCTCCAAATATAGAACAACATGCTAGCTATTTAAGCTCAGATATGAGAACAGAGATAAGCTATTAGAGATCAACAGATCCTACTATTGAGTAGAATGACACAATCAGACACATCTTTGCAAGTGGAGGGTAATGATGGGATGTCAAATGCTTCCAACATATTCATGCTTGAATCTTTTCTCTTAGGAAGGGGTATTCGATGCACATGGGACATATGGATCACACACTTTCTTCTCCCCATAATGAGAGCTCAGTCATACATTGTTTTTCCACTTTGTTCTTAGGATGTAGCCCCCTTAGATAAAGATAAAGATAAATTTATTAATGTCCAACAAGAGACCACAAAAGGGGTCAAAGGGACTGCCAAGAACAACAAAAGGGGCCAGCCTACAGCAGGGGCACCAAACTGTGCCCGAAGAAAGAAAGCAACAACAACCGAAACAAAAACAAAGAGAGTGGTCCAAAAGAAAACCCTCTCGAACACCGCTAAGGATTCTGAACAACCCTGAAGAACGTCAAAACTGAAGGATAAGCAATAGGACTAGTTGGATCCCTATGCCGCTTCATAGTGATCTTGGAAGAGGAAGGCCGCTGCTGACAGGAGCCTGTCCTGGGCTTCACAGATTTGGAAAAAGGGGCGGGGCCAAGTTGATGCTTGGTGCCACGTGTTGAGTGAAGCCCTGTGAAGAAGGAAGTAATGAGCTGACAGTGTTGAGGCATTGCAGTATGCCAGTGCTGGAGTGTGTGTTCCCGAAGCCTAATGGCTTCCTGAAGATAAAGGGAAAGGCACCTCTGGTCTGTATATCTAAAGATGGAGAGAGACCATGCCTCCCTGAAGAGGGAGTAGAACCTCCCTTTGATCTCGTAGCATAGAGGGCAGTGAAAGATGAAGTGCTCCTCTAACTCAACCTCCCCAATGTTGCAAAGATGACAAATCCTGTGCACTTTGTCAATACGATGGTCGGTCTTGCACCAGAGCCGATGCAAACCTGCTCTGAAAGAACCAAGGGGGATCTAGACGCAATGTGACCAATGGTGGTATAAGTAGGAAGGGCGGATAACGAGTCTGTCCTTCGGCTCTAGAAAGTTCTCCACATAAAAGGCCATCTTAAGGCGAAGACCCCTGTGTGGGTTGACCCAAATAGTGTGAATGAATTGCCTGTATATGTCATCTCTGATGTACCTATTCAGCTCATAGCAGGGAGGAAGATGGGGGGGCACCAAGAGAATACTGGAAGGGAGGGAGGCAGTCCATCTCAATCTTAATGGACCCAAGACGACCGAAGTCTCAACGAGCCATCCGCGAGCCCGACCAGAGGAGACAATAGAAGCTGTGATAGACTCCGAAGAGCAGTAGGCAAGAAAAGGGTATCTATGACGCCCATGACCTGAATCAGTAAAGCTGCGAAGGCGATGAAGGTACTAGACCAGATCAAAGGCCTCGAGCCTGAAGGGATGAGCCCCAAAATCTGCAAGAATAATGTTGTGCGGGATGGATTGCTTGCACCGGATGATGCGCTGAAGTAGGAGAATCTGAACCCATTGGGCAGAAGCCCAATTATAATCCAGTAATGAAGGACCCCACACCACTAAATAAAACCAATCTTTCTCAAAAGTAATATTGGGGATAATAAGGTGTAAGCAAGCTCAAGCAAGTATAGAGAATATCGAAGGGCAAAAAAAGGAAAAACAGATACAGACACAAAAGCAAGAACAAGCACATGGTAAAAGAAATGTCCAATGGTTTAACGCAAAAGAAAGCAAAAAACTCAATCAGATCCAAATGTGGGGCAAGGAAAGGATAAAAGAAAGGTACATGAAGTATTGGTAACAGAACGAGAAACTGTTAGTTGGCCATGCAACAATCAAAAAGCTATAGAAGGAAGGGATGAGGAACGTGCACTTGATGTTAGAAACCTATTAGGGGAATCTCAAGATGGTAGGAGACCTACATCCCACAAAACTTTACACATATGGTCATTGAATTTTTATATGCAAGATCTGAAGAGCATTGAAAGGAGACTAGTAAAGATGACACAATGTAGAAAGTGATAGATCTCAAACTACAAATGTAAAGGTGAAGAAAAAAATAGGAGGATATCAAAATGCTCAAAGAGCAAGCAGAAAATGTGTAGAACATCGTGGTTGTTTGGCGATAGAAATGTTGCACCCTAAAGCAAACCGTGTCTTGTCCAAACAAGGACAAACACAGTTTTTATTGACAAAATGAGGAAGTAGGACCCAAATAAAAGAACTGTAAAAAGGCACTAAAAGACATGGAAATGAAAGAGAATGATCAAATAAGTGAGCTAGAAGAGGCTAAGACATGAGCAGAGGTAGTAGAATTGTTAGATAAATGAAAGGAGTTATTTGAAAAGAAAGTCGAAAGAAAATGATAAGAGGGAAGAGAAAAGTAGAACAAATCATGACACATAATCATCGAAAGATTGAAAATGTGTAAGGAATGACACAAGCAACTTGATGTATATTGCTATGTTTGATAAATTAGATACATGACTTAATAATAGAGATGACAATGCATACTAGATACAGTAGTAAAACATATCTTTATTTGCACACAAAATTGTTATAGATTAAGACTAGAGATAGTCAACCAGGGATTGGAGTTGATCGGAATAGATCATACTACTTTTGTTGACGGACTCGACAATTGCCAAGAGGAACACAATTGTCAACCACTTGACACTTAAAACTACCCAAAGCTGACAAAAACTTAATATGAACAATCAATACATTTTTGGATAACCAATATAATCAAACATAACAATAAACATTGTATGTTGACTACATCATCACCCTCTCAAAAGAAGTCGTCTTCCAGAGACAAATAAACATCAAGTAACACATGAGGGAAGACTAATAACAATAGTGTCAAATGACTCAAACATGGACTGTGCTTGAAAAATCAAATGAGTGTGATGGGGGTCTATGTATAATGCTTTTAGCAGGGTCAAGGGAAACACCCCTTGTGGGGTCTCTAGGGGCAATGCCCTTGTGCGCTCTTGGTTGCAATACAGGGTGGGGTCGAGGTACAAAGCCCTTGCTGCCAAGCCCAAATCAAGACCTTCAGAACCAGATAACAATGTTGACAAAATTGACAAAAATAGAGATTTCAAAGTGTTTAACCAATGTATGATGTCAATCAGGGAAGGAAATTGTTGTTCGATGGTGTATTGTTGCGCAATAAAGGTATTCTAAATGATGTGTAAAGCACACCATTGAATGGTGAGAGAAATTGTGCTTTTAGAGGACAAAATTAGAGTGGAGGGAGTTGTATGGTGTGCAAGAAGAGGGGCTGCCATTTGAGAACTTGAAGATGTTTCCTATGATATAAGGTCTTTTTGCCCAACGTATGGAGTATAATATGCACTATGAATGATGTACTTACATCGTGAATGATGTCGAGGAAACTAAAGCTATTGTTGTACACTATGGGGAGCCCACTGTACAATTTGTAAGAGAGATCATTGTACGATGTGCAAGAATTGTTGTCATATCCAATGAAGGAATGAAAGTTTTGTTAGACTAATCGCTAGCATCTCCCTTTGGATTCGAGACATAGACTAATCGCCTTCGATGGATCTGTTAATCTTTGGCATTTGTATTGGGTGTTAACAAGTTGATCTTTTGGTGCAATGGCAAACAAGTTCCAACAACTGGTATTAAAGTTGGGTCAGGGGTTTAAATCCCCTCGGGTGGGGTTGGACTAATTGCTAGTGTCCCCCTTCAGATTCAAGACATGGACTAACAACCTCCCATGGATCCATTTATCTTTGGTGTTTGTATTGGGTGCTAAGAGGTCAATCTTTTGGCACAACAAAAAATGTGTTTTGACAAGTTCCCAATAGTGCAACAAATGATGGAATGAAAGTGCTTGATGATGACAAGAATAAATAATTTTGCTGGTCTTATGGTGTGGTAAGTGAAGAATGTTTTGGCTGTTTTATGAAGTTATAAATGACTGACTTTGTTGAGTTCTTGCTATAATTTATTCCCTTATTTGAGTGTAACTTTATGCTGTTTCATACTATGTAAAAGGATTTAGGAACTCACCATGCTATGTAGCTTGATCGTACAACATAATTCAACCATTTGATAGAGTCAGATTGTGTAATCAGGATTTTAATGTAATAGGGTATTATATTATTTTCTCCTTTAATTGCTGACTAATATTTTCATCTCTTCCTATCCACTATTTCTTTATCTTCTACTACAACTGTCGTCTTTTACCAACCATGGACTACATTCTGCACACATAAATTGTCCAACTTTTGTAAATTCATTTTTCATCGGTTGCTCTTCACTAAGAGTCATAGCTGCAAGGAAATTACATGTTAATGAAAATAACTCATAGTCCCCCATTTGCTAGTGAAGTAGAGTGCAGAGAGAATTTGTTTCATCCTTCAAGCATGAATGTAACTCCGGAATTCCTTTGTTGTTCGATTCATTGGACCTTGACTCTCTATCCATTATTCTTTAGAGTTTGAATCTGACAAATTTAAGGAAGTTGCTTCCTCATTGATGACTTGGTTCTTTAAATCAATTGGATACTTTCGATCCTTGTTATCAATTGGAGATTGTATTCTTTTTCTAGTCTTGATCGATTTTGGCTGCTAACAACCATCCTCTCTTGAATACTGAATCATACATTTTATTTTGCAACTGGATGACCACAAAATTTAGGAGGAACTGTTGGGCCCTAATTACCACCTTGTATGCTATTAGTGTCCTTAATTGCTTGATTCCATGCTGGTTGGCACTTGCGACTTGGAATGTTGGTGGCCAAAGGGTTGGCTTCCCTAGGCCTTTTTAAGTATCTTTCAACATATTGTTGACTTTTGATCCTCCATTGATGATAGTGTTTGTCAAGCTCTTCCCCATGATTCCATTTGAATGACAAACACCTTTTTTCGTATGTTCATTGTTTATTCACGTATTCTACTTGCCATATTTACAAAGTAAAAGGAAATAAGTACAAAATTATAGAACATAGTAAAATAAATTACTTGCAAACATATTTAGAAAGATATAGTTTTGTTATGATTTTTAGATATGCAATGAGTACAGGATATCATAAGAGCAATCACTAACTATGAATAAAAAGTACACGTATATAGTCCATTGATGTTGGCAAATGCTACCAACCATGGTTGACTACTAACCAAGAACTAACACTTGCCACATTCTGGTAGGAGTGCACAGTATTAGTGGTGGCGGTATCCCATTTTATTTTGTGTATGGAATCACCATCTCATTGTACCCTGACCTTTATACTATTATAAATGGTTCAACCATTAATATTGATTGCAGCTTCGGGTCTTCTCCCTCTTCAGAGGACTTAGGCCATTCCATTTCTTTCTTGCTTCCTTCTTGTTTTCTGTTAGTGTTTATTTCTATGTCGTCCTCATAACTTATGTATCCAATTCTTTTGCCCGAATAAGGGGTATGCTTTATTTAGGTACCATTGCAAAATCTTACATGGGTTGGTGGTGGTCCACCCATACAAGTAAGTAAATGTGGTTTTGTAGATGGTACAACGATTCCTGCAATTTCTCTTTCTTCCTCAGTGGGATACTCTCCAATTATCGCCCATAATTTCAAGTTGACATCCTCTACGCAGGTTGTCCAATCCACCATATTGATTGTTGGCGGTAGGGGTAACTTTAAGAAAACCCCCTAAAAAAAAATATATAAAATCTTGTCAAATCTTTTAGTTTCTTGGAAAAAAATATTAATATTGGTGAATCTCTCTTTTTTTTTGAAAGCAATATTATAATTATTGGTGAATTTTTTTAAACCACATTTTTTTGTAGAAAATATTGGCGAATCTCACAATAATAGGAAAATTTATTAATCACCATGGTGAATATTTCCATTTTAAAGAAATAGAATTCTTAGAGAAACTTATTGGCCTAAAGGTGGAAATCATTGATGGGTTTAAGGGGTACACTCTATAATATTTAGTTGCTACCATCAATTCAAAATATAATTTAACACTCTGAATTTTATTCTGTGAGATAAATGTACCTTTATTTTGTAATTCTAATAGGGCACAAAATTTCTTCAACATCATTGATTTCCATTGAGATCAACAATCCAAAAGAAATCTCAGCCCCCATACGCATTACATATCAAATAGGTACGTTTTTCCCTCATGGGATACAATGAGGATAGTTATATTATATTTTAAATCAATGGTGACAACTAAAGATAGGTGATATGGCCCTAAAGTAACTAATAATTATGATATATCACTGACAAAATAGTTTAGATTTCTACTAACATATAAAATTTAAGCGAATCTAATATAGTCATGTATCAAAAATTGTGGCAAATGTTTGAGTTAAGGATTTTGATAACATAAATTATCTAGCAATTTAAATAACCCTAAAGCGAAATTTCATAATGTGGTGATCTAGGTTGCCTTGAATCTTGAATTATTAGCCAAATTTGGATTCCCAAATGTCAACTATTAGCCAGTTGCCTAGTATTAGTGACTAAAAAAATAATGTCTGTTGATATTGTTCTTCAACAAGGTGTCATCAAAGTTCTCTAATTGGATAGTGCCATTATCACATACTTCTTGGGTTCTAAAGGGACCAAACCATCTTACTTGGAACTTCAGTGGTTTGATTTCATTACGAACGTTGTACTTCAAAACTAATTGTCTCAACTAAAAGTGCATTCTTTGTAGGTTCTTGTCATGCCAATACCTCCACTTCTGCATGGCTTAGGTGGCCCATTGGGAAAGAACTCTTCATCGCCACGCTTACTCAATGCGAAGAGTTGTTTCTTATCGCAAGTCCATCTTCCACATCAATCTTCAAACTCGGAACCATATACTTGACAGGGACCATTGCTTCTTGGTCCTACTTTAGTTGGAATGGCACGTGTCCTGTTGTTACCTTGTATGTCGTACGATAAGTCCATAGTACAGCCAGTATCTTTTCTACCCAATCTACTTATTTGATACCACATAACTTGTAAATGATCGAGACCAATACCTTATTTGTTGACTTTGCTTGGCCAGTTGCTATTGGGTAGTGTAGACTTGATAAGTTTCAAAAAATTCTAAACTCTTTGTCATCAACCAAATGACATGGTTCATGAAGTGTACTCTCCATTCGCTTGTGATCTGGATTGGAATGTCGTACTTGGTGAAACATTATTTGTGGATAAATCTTCTTGTGCTAATAGCAGTGTTGTTAAGGAGTGCTCTTGCTTATTCCCATTTTGTCAGGCACTCCATAGCTACGATGATGTATTTACATTGGTGTAATTGGCTAACTTTTAGTGGACCGATGAAATCTAGTCCCCACCTCTCGAAGAGTTCTTGCGATTGTGAAGGGAATAATAGCATGTAATCTCGATTGAGATGTTTGTCGGCTCTCTAACATATGTTACACCCTACCACCCACTCGGGCATTTTTATTATTGTCGCCCACGACAAACAACCCTGCTAATAGAACTTTTCAGTTTGTGGAATTTGGTCCCATGTGTCCTTTAGTGAGGCCTTCATGAACTTTTTTGAGTACTACTATCTCTTCTTGCATGACACATTGCCTCAAGATTTGGTTTGACCCATTTTATACAATAGTACATTTATGAGTTGGATGATTTTACATTTTGGAGCTGATCTCCTTCTCTCTTAGTGGCATATCCTTTAGAAAGGTATAGGTGGACAAAATATTCCCTAACACTCTCGTACCAAGGGGAAGTGTGATAATCTGAAATAGATGGGCACTCCTTTAGTTGGCTCTCTTGACTTGATCCTTGACAATTGGTCGGCTATAACATGCCTTTCTTGCGGTTTGACAATAATGGTGAATGCAAGTTATTGTAGTAATAGCAACGATCTAGTTACCTAATAATTGGCTTGCTCACTAAGTACATGAGGGCATGGTGACCAATGTAGAATGTGGATGGTGTCGCTAGAAAGTAATTTCTAAACTGTTGTATGGAGTAAACCATCCCGAGTCCTTCCCTCTTGGTTGTCGTGTAATTCTTCTTTGCCTCCTTGGAGACCCACTTGTGCGAGTGTAGTTTCGTTTGCATAGTTCATGGAACTCCCTACTTTGCCTGGATATGCCACGATTGGTGGACTGATTAACCTTGACTTTAGTTCATTAACAACCTTTTCCTAGTTCTCAGTCCATGTAAATGGTTGGTCCCTTCTTGTTAGTATGTGAAATGGATAGGTTCTCAAAGAAATGTTTTTGATTAATTTTCTATAATATCCAACATCCCTAATGTCATGACCCCTCCTTAGTTCGACTTTCAGAGTCATGAGAGTTAGCCTATCATGGGAGTCTAGTAGGCTAGCAGTGTTGGACAGAGACTCACATAGGATTTTCGGTGGCCGCGCATGGCATCTCAGGTAGTTTTGGGTCAGTTTGGAGCAGTTGCTTGATTTTAGGAGGTTTCCCTAAAATTTAGGAGGATGTGGTAGTTCCCAGATATGAGGCTCCTCGAGACTAGTCCATGGTTTCAGTTTTAGGACGACAGGAATTGTTCCCTAGTTTCTAGGAGCATCCCTAGATTTTAGGGAAGGGATTGCCAGTTGACCCATCTTGGCTGGTATCAATCACAGACAGGTGACATGGCTAGTTTTATGATTATCTAGTTGATTTGGGCTTGTGGAAGCATAAAGGGAAATATTTTAATATTTCCTAAGTTGGTTATTAAATAAATTATAATAAGGCTATATTTATAGTCATTTTGGAGTAATAAGGGAATAATTCAATAACCTGGGTGTGTATACCTTTGTGTGGTAGCTCGTTGGAAAGGTCTCGAATTATCATAACCTATTTTCACTACCAGGATGTTATTTGATGCATTGAGTTACGACAATTTAATAAAGTAATATTTCTTCCTAAGTCAAGACGCCATTTACAAGGGAAATGTTATTTTATTATATTTCAATTAAAATGTAAAATGGGAATTACCCTTTAGGGTTCGATTTGTTATGGAGAGGGGATATAAGGTGAAGCAACCCTATTTTCTCATCATCTTTGGAAAATTACACTTGTGAAATCGACAATTGCTCTGGTGGAGTGATTTGGAGGTCTAGGACGCAAACCCCGGGTCTGGGATTGCTGGGACGTAGCCCTCAGCAAGGATTGGTTGTTGCATTTGTTCGATTGTGCACTTAGATGGTCAAAGGTAGAGGTTGATTTCATCATTGCCTGCAGATTTAGTTTGATAGAGTGGGCTCTAGCTGGGCAGCCAGTTCATATCAGCTTGCACGTGCCTCTGTAGCAGCTCATGTGAGGGTTCTTGGAGGTGTCAATCACCTTGCAGCTGACGCCATTGTTTGAGCATTGCTGAGAGAGGGTTGTAGACAAAAAAATGTATCAACTTGTTTAAGATTGATAATCTTCCTCAAGTTGGCGTTAATTCAGATTGTGGACAGCTTCAAACTATTGCAAGAATCCATTGTTGAATAAAAGAAAAATCAGGTTGTTTGCTTGTGCAGGTGTGTACTGTTCAGAATTACAGTACTGTTAAATTCTTAGCATTTTGCTTATTGTACTAGCTGGAAATTGTTTATTGTTTTTTATGCAATTATTTATAATTTCAAAAACCCCCCAAAAAGTGAATATTAGAGAAAAGCATAAACAAATCAGAATTTAGCATTTATCCGGGCAAGTTTGTAAATACTGGTCAGAGACAAATTCTCCAATTAAAACAGCTATTTGCCTAGAGTTCAGTTTGGGATCCTTCATTGGTATCAAAGCCATGATTCTGCCAGGCTGTGAATTTAATTAAAGAATTCTATGCATCCGAGAAGAGCATACACAGGTATTACACTCGCAGGAGAGCTTGGTACGAGTTACAATTTGGTCCAAAACAGGAACCCATTATGGAAGATAAACAGGGAGGTGCTAGACAGAACCAGCAGGAGGAAGAGAGAGAGTTGATGCGTACTCTCATCACTACACAGCCCAAGATAGTTCAGACCTTAGACAGGTTACAGGATACCTTGGAGCAGATGGAGTTGGATAGACATAGAGGCAGACAGGGGCGGAGCAGGTCAATCTTAGTTGCAGGAAGTCAACATAGTCATAGATCCCGTGCATCGGTAGGGAGCTCTCTTCATTCCCATAGGTGGGAACGACCCCGTATACCTGCTATGGATAGACCTTTGCTTCCATAGTTTATACTAGGTGAGCAACCAGCACAGGTAGAGCCACTCGAGGTAGGATTCCAGGAGTCAGTTATGGCAGCCATAGCTGAGTGGAGAGCCCTACCTCTAGAGGTTAGGGATGTTTTTCCTCTTCCCCATTATTGTGCACAACGTAGAGATACTGTCGGGTTTAGAGGAGACAGAGGCCATAGGCCACAACAGAATAGGGATCTTAGTAGGACCACCAGGAAGATCACACTAGCTACTTATGATGGTACTAGTGGTGCGAGTGCACGAGCTTGGGTGCACAAGCTGGACGTTTATTTATCCTTGAGGCCCATGCTTGAGAGAGAGGCTATCCAATTTGTTGTCTTGCATTTAGGTGGGGTTGCTTATGACTGGTGGCACCATGGATTAGTACCCAAGCTCATGCCTTGGTTCACTCCTATGCAAGTTCACAGAGCGACTCATTGCCAGATTTGACCATAAAGACACAAAGCTTTACTATAGGGAGTTGACACTTCTTAGACAGTCAGGACACGTGGAGACCTATGTTAATGAGTTCCAGTGTATTGCAGTCATGGTACTTGATATGCCTCAAAGGCGTAGTGTGATGCTTTTTGTAGAGGGATTGCAAGACAGGCTTAAGGGGTTAGTGCGAGCATTCATACCAGACACTCTCAAGGAGGCCATTGATGTGACATTGAGACTGGACACCACTCCTACTTCTTATCAGACAGATAAGAAGCCATTCAGGGACTCTCGGTCTACATAGAAGGCCAACACTTCCCAAGGTAGAGGTGGACTACCATTTAGACCTCCCAGGTTGGACCAAGAGACGAGGAATGAGATGAGAAGAAGAAAATTATGCTTCTCTTGTAAGGAGCCAGGGGGGCCCGGTCACCATTGTTTGGGTAAAGGCAAGGTTCACTTGATTGAGGTGACATTGGAGATGGGGGATGAGGAGATACCTGACACTGATTTTGAGGATAGTTCGGAGGAGGTTGAGCAGGAGCACCCGTAGTTGGAGTTAGACACTTCTGAGCCTTTGGTGTCAGCCAAGATGACTATGGCTACTCTCTCTAGTTATCCTAGGTTTCACGCCTTTCGGTTGAAAGGTACACTTTGGGGCTAGCGGGTTATGAGCCTGGTAGACACAGGTGCCACACACAATTTTATTGATCAAAAGTTAGTTGATAGGCGTGGGTTACAGTATGAGGATTTTTTTGGTTTTGGAGTGAAGGTTGTTGATGGTGTAGTATTGGGCTGTACTAGGAGGATTTCTCAGCTTAGCATTCAGATGGGGTATTATTCTTTGACAGATGATTTCTATGTGCTACCGTTAGAGGATTATGATGTGGTTTTGGGCATGCTGTGGTTAGAGGGTATTGGTCAATACATTATTGATCACCACCGTATGCAGTTAGAGTTCCTTTTTGGAGGGAAGAAAGTTTTGAGAGCAGCCTCCGATGGTGGACCTAGAGAGGTATCTTCCTGCAGGATGGAGTCTTTCATTAGACATGATGATGTGACTTGGGCTACACGTTGTTATGTGAAGTCCAAAACACCTACACCTCAAGATGGCAGGGCATTTCATGTTGACATATAGTCAGTGATGGACCGGTATGGTAGATTTTTTGGTGACATACCCCTTGGCGTACCTCCGGATAGAGGTTTTGAGAATGGGATAGATATGGAGGAGGGTGCTAAGCCAGTAATTACTACCCCATATTGTCATCCGAGAGCATACAAGGATGAGATTGAGAAGATCATTCATGAGTTATTGGACATGGGGTTCATTTGCCCTAGTTCTAGTCCTTTTGCTTCTTCTGTGGTACTGGTTAAGAAGAAGGACGAGACTTTGCGGATGTGTATAGATTACAGAGCCTTGAACAAGAAGACAGTAAAAAACAGATATCCCATTCCCTGCATTGATGAGTTATTGGATGAGCTTCATGGAGCTATCTACTTCTCTAAGATCGATCTTCGTTCAGGTTATCATCAGATTCGTGTGCGAGATGAGGACGTACACAAGATTGCCTTCCATTGTCACTATGGGCATTATGAATTCTTGTTGATGCCTTTTGGCCTCACAAATGCACCTGCCACTTTCCAGTCTTGTATGCCCCGCATCTTCAATAAACAGTTGAGAAAATCGGTGCTAGTGTATTTTGATGATATACTGATCTACAATCGTACATGGGAGGATCATCTCAGGCACATAGAGGAGGTACTTAGCATCATGGAGAGTCAGTCTCTATTTGCTAAATTGTCCAAATGTGAGTTTGGACTTACGAAGATCTTATATTTGGGCCATGTGATCAGTGCAGATGGGGTGAAAGTGCATGAGGAGAAAATTTAGGCAATTCGAGATTGGCCCTACCCCAGGAACATTACAAAGTTACGTGGATTCCTTGTTTTATGTGCTTATTATAGGATATTCATGGGGGGATTCTCTCAATTAGCAACACCTTTGACAGATCTCACGAAGAAGGGGGCCTTCAGATGGATAGAGAAGGCACAAAGAGTTTTTGATAGGCTCAAGGAGGTTATGATTACTTGAGTGTGATGCTTCAAGTGAGGGCATTGGAGCAGTTTTGATGTAGAACAAACATCCCATTGCCTACGAGAGTTGGAAGCTGCATGATAATGAGAGATTGTATTTTACATATGATAAGGAAATGTTGGCTATTATGCATGCATTAGCCAAATTCAGACAGTGTCTTGTTGGCAATAAATTTGTGGTAAGGACAGACCGCAATAGTCTGAAATATTTCCTTGATCAAAAGGAGCTCGATGATCGTCAACGAAAATGGGTAAGCAAGGTACAAGCCTATGATTTTAACATAGAATCTATTAAAGGGAAGAAAAATATTGTTGCTGATGCACTTTCTAGAAAACCGTCACTTGCTGCCCTATGTTCATTGAGTGAAATTTCAGCAGATTGGAAGGCTCAACTTTTAGTTGAGTATTCCAAAAATCAGCACACTTGTGAGGTTATGGATGGATTGGTACAGGATGACAAATACAATGTGGTTGATGACGTCGTCTACTACAAAAAGAGAGTCTATCTTATTCTTGAATCACAGTTGAAGGAACAAATTTTACATGCCTTTCATGATACTCCTACGGTAGGGCATCCAGGATATGGTAAGACATACAGAGCGGTTCGGGAGAGATTCTCTTGGAAGGGTCTCAAGGATGATGTCTTACGCCATGTTCGTGAGTGCATGACTTGTCAACAGAACAAGTCAGAGCATACTTTCCTTGCTGGTCTGTTGCAACCCTTGCCTATTCCGAATCATAAGTGGACAGGAATCTCTATGGATTTCATTATAGGCCTCCCTCGAGTTCAGGGGAAGGATTGTATTTATGTTGTGGTGGATAGATTGACTAAATATGCCCACTTCTTTCCGATTGCAGTTGGTTTCACAACATCCCAGGTAGCTGAGCTATTCTTCAGGGAGGTGTTTAGACTCCATGGTCTTCCTAAGACCATAGTGAGTGACACAAACAACGGGTTCATGAGTTCTTTTTGGCAAGAACTTTTCATGTTCGTAGGCACAGAGTTAACACCTAGTACTAGCTACCACCCTCAGACGGATGGACAGACCAAGATAGTTAATAAGTGGATTGAGGGGTATCTGCGCAACTATGTGTCAGGGTAGCAGAAGGCATGGGTGCGCTGGTTGTATTTGGGCGAGTATTGTTATAATACTACGCACCACATGTCTATAGATATGACTCCTTTTAGGGCCCTTTATGGCTACGATGCAACATCTTTTGTTGATTTGGCCTTGAGTGACAATAAAGTTCCTTTGGCGCAGGATTGTTTACAGGAGAACCAAGATATCATGAGATCTCTCAGGGAGAACTTACAACATGCTCAGAATCAGCAAAAGATGTACGCTGATCGACATGGGACTGAGAGGACATTTGAGGTGGGTGACATGGTTTTCCTTCGCTTACAGCCATATAGGCAGAGTACCCTCAAAATGGGGGGAGTTGAAAAGTTCAAGCCTCACTTTTACGGTCCATATAGAGTACTTAGGCGGGTTGGAGAGGTTGCCTATGAGATTGAGTTACCACCTGGCAGTAGGATTCATAATGTGTTCCACATGTCATGCCTGAAAAAAGCATTGGGACAACATATTTCAACATCACTCGATTTACCCCCTTTGGATGAGGAAGGCAGGTTGACTTTGGTTCCAGATGAGATTCTTGAGGTAAGGGAACGACGATTGAGGAGCAGGGTGATTCAAGAGTATTTGGTACGTTGGAGAGATCTTCCCATAGAGGATGTCACTTGGGAGGGTGAATCCATTTTATAGTGCCCAACATTGCAGTTGCTTGAGGGCAAGCATCTTCGAGAGGGGAGGACTGTCACGTCCCCTCCTTAGTTCGACTTTCAAAGTCATGAGAGTTAGCCTATCATGGGAGTCTTGTAGGCTAGCAGTGTTGGATAGAGACTCACACAAGATTTTTAGTGGCCGGACATAGCATCTCAGACAATTTTGGGTCAGTTTGGAGCAGTTCCTTGATTTTAGGAGGTTTCCCTAAAATTTAGGAGGATGTGGCAGTTCCCAGATATGAGGCTCCTTGGGACTAGTCCATGGTTTCAGTTTTAGGACGACATGATGAGTTCCCTAGTTTCTAGGTGCATCCCTATATTTTAGGGAAGGGACTGCCAATTGACCCATCTTGGCCAATATCAGTCACAGACAGATGACATGGCTAGTTTTATGATTATTTGGTTGATTTGGGCTTTTGGAAGCATAAAGGGAAATATTTTAATATTTCCTAAGTTGGTTATTAAATAAATTATAATAAGGCTATATTTATAGTAATTTTGGAGTAATAAGGGAATAATTCAATAATCTGGCCATGTATACCTTTGTGTGGTAGCTCGTTGGAAAGGTCTCGAATTATCATAACCTATTTCACTTAACAAAATCAGATTTCCACAATCCATTAAGATGCACAATATTTTCACTACCAGGATGTTATTTGATGCATTGAGTTATGACAATTTAATAAAGTAATATTTCTTCCTAAGTCCGGATGCCATTTACAAGGGAAATGTTATTTTATTATATTTTAATTAAAATGTAAAATGGGAATTACTCTTTAGGGTTCGATTTGCTATGGAGAGGTGATATAAGGTGAAGCAACCTTATTTTCTCATCATCTTTGGAAAATTACACTTGTGAAATCGGCAATTGCTCTGGTGGAGTGATTTGGAGGCCTAGGACACAAACCCTGGGTCTGGGATTGCTGGGATGTAGCCCTCAGCAAGGATTGGTTGTTGCATTTGTTCGATTGTGCACTTACATGGTCAGAGGTAGAGATCGATTTCATCATTGCCTGCAGATTTAGTTTGATAGAGTGGGCTCCAGCTGGGCGGCCAGTTCATATCAGCTTGCACGTGCCTCTATAGCAGCTCACGTGAGGGTTCTTGGAGGCGCCAATCACCTTGCAGCTCACGCCATTGTTTGAACATTGCTGAGAGAGGGTTGTAGACAACAAATTGTATCAACTTGTTTAAGATTGATAATCTTCCTCAAGTTGGCGTTAATTCAGATTGTGGACAGCTTCAAACTATTGCAAGAATCCATTGTTGAATAAAAGAAAAATCAGGATGTTTGCTTGTGCGGGTATGTACTGTTCAGAATTAAAGTACTGTTAAATTCTTAGCATTTTGCTTATGTTTCTAGCTGGAAATTGTTTACTGTTTTTTATGCAATTATTTATAATTCCAAAAACCCCAAAAAGAGTGAATATTAGAGAAAAGCATAAACAAATCAGAAGTTGGCATTTATCCGGGCAAGTTTGTAAACGCTGGTCAGAGACAAATTCTCCGATTAAAACAGCTATTTGCCTAGAGTCCGGTTTGGGATTCTTCACCCAAGAAATGATTTAACCCTTGTGATTTCCTCAGTTGCTTCCATTTGTACAATCACACTTATTCTGTCAAGGTCTGTCTCTAGTCCTTCTTTACAAACTATATGGCCTAGTAATTTACCTTGAGATACCAAGAACCTACATTTCTTTGGATTCAATGGTAGTTGTGCTCTTTTGCATCTGTCCATACATTCCCTAAGTGCTCTCAAGTGGATCTCTAGATCACTGTATTTTGACCAATCATCCAAAAATGCTTAAAAAGTCCCCACTGACATATTTTAGAGATGTATAGGATGACTCTCTAAAAAATTGTGGAGCATTGCATAGACTGAAAATCATCTAGTTGCACGCATGTACTATTATCCTAGACTACAAATGTCATCTTGAACTTATCTTTGTCGGCGAGGCTTATCGGATTGTATCATGGGAATCTATCAATGAACGAGTACATCACGTGACCAACAACTTCTAGGATTGAACCATTGAAGGGAATTGAAAGTGCGTCATTTATAGTCACCGCATTTAGGCTTTTGAAGTCCATGCATATTCAGATTTGTTCCGACTCTTTCAAAGAGATCACTATCATATTTGTTCCGACTCCATTCTGTTCTCTTCTTAAATATTGTGCCTACTTCTAACATATATTCTATTTCTTCTTGTACTTTAGTAGCATAATTTTTAGTCAACCTATAGTGTCGTTTCCTTACTGGTTGTGCTCTTGCCACTAGAGGAATTCTACATACATTTCTTGTGTTATACCTTTAAGATCTTTTTATTTCTAGGCGAATGTGTCTTTGTACTCCATGAAAATTTTGAAAATGCTACTACCTTCAACATTGGATCCCAATCATTATTGATCATGATTATTCTTGGGTTGTCTTCATCACCTAAGCTTACCTTCTTCATTCTCAGCTCTAATACTTTATTATTTTGTCTTGCTCAAAGTTATGGCTTGGTGTGTCATACACTCTTACCATTCCCTTTTATTCTTCTTACTTTGGAGGAAATGTCTGACTTGTAGATTTGTCTTTTCCTCAATCTCCTTGATTTTATTCATGTTGCATTCGAATTGGAACACCTTGTAGTCTTCCATCTACCAATGGAACAAACTATTGAGAGAACTTGTCTCGTCCTTAGAGAAATTCTCGAGATCAAGCGCTCCTTTGTCATTCGGTTCCAAAAGTTTTCTTTTTTCATCTCCTTTTAGTTCTCTTCCTTTGGACTCTGACTTGGAGGATGCCATTTCTTTGCTCACTGCATGATCCTTAGGTCAATGACACACTTCCATTGCTCCGAATGGTAAAAGGTGTTCCATTTCCAATTGTGGTTTACCTTTTCCGCAATTAGCCATCCTCTCCCCTAGCAATGTGTTGTGCGCCTTATTTTGTAATGGGATGACCACAAAGTTTAACAAGAATTGTGGTGTCTTGATTACCATCTTCTATGCCATCAATATTCTCAATGGCTTGATACCCATATTGGTGAACACTTAGTGAAATGTCGGTGGCCAAAAGTTTGATTTCTCGAGGCACTTCTGGGTATCTTTTGGTAGTATGTTGAGTCCTCTTTTGGCAGTATGTTGACTTCTTGGTATCATGTCTACTAGCTAATCATGATTTAGATTACCTTTGACATCCATAGCTTCAATCAATAACCATGAACTTGATCACTATTGAATTTTGCATTTGGATAGTCTTTTGAGTTCTTACATAAGTAGACTTCGAGGTCATGATCTTTATTCTAACACACTTAAGGAGTTTTATCCAAATTAGCATTTGATTTAAACAATTGATCTTCTGATTCCTTAAATAATGACTTCTAGATAGTGATATTATTTGTCACACTTAAAGGTTTTCTTCAAGTTTGTAGTATTTAAAATATCTTGATTCACAACAAGCTTCAACATTCACACAAATACAACAATGATGTTAGAATAAGTGTAATTAGATAAATTAGATCCTTTCTTAATTTAACCTAAGTTGCCGATCATTGTTCTGATTCACATTGGGGTTCGGATTCTCGGGTTCGGCAAAATTTTTGTTTGGGCGGGTTCCGGTACCGTGGGTATGTATATAGATATTTTCAAATATATATATATATATATATATATATATATATATATATGTATGTATGTATGTATGTATGTATGTATATTCATAGATTCATACATGTAACATGTTCAATGTTCATTCATCATTGGTTCAAAACTTCAAACATATAATAATAATAAGTTAGAAGTGTGATACTCATAAATCTGTAATTGCCAATAAAATTATAAATTAAATACCTCATATATCATATTCATACTCTTCAAAAGTCTCAAAATGTCATTACAAAATGAAAATTTAAATTACAAGCCATATTTCGTATTTAATTCCAAATTAATCTTTTAAGGAAAATGCTATAGCTGTAGAACAAAGCAAAAATGGTGAAAAATGCTTGAGAGATGAATGAATGATCATCAAATGACCAAATGCATGCTTTATTTGTTGAAATTAGGGTTTTGATGCTTTTTAGATTTAAAAATAAATTAAAAACTGGCATGTGGGGCCCGTTTTGGGGCCCATTTTTGGGCACCCACAACCTTGGATGCCCTTGGAAGGAATCATAATCAGAATCACATGGGAATCAGGATCCAGTAACTTAAGAATTTAATTATAGAGGTCAATGATTGTTTTAGTGATAATTAATAATTCTCAATGTAAATGTAAATGAATGCCCGTTTAATGTCATGTCCCCTCTTTAGTGACATGTCATTTTTCATTGGATTTGCCTATCATGGACTCTCGTAGGCAGATGGTTTTGGTGAGAGAGTCATTCTGATGATTATTTGAGGATTGGATGGTCTTATTTGCTCTTGGAGAGATGGTGTTTATCATATTTTTATTATAATGTGTTATGTGGGGCCAAAATGTTATAATTTTGAGTTGAGTTCCACTTTTTATTTTATAAAGTTACTTTTTATATAAAAGTGCATTATAAAGGGATTTTATAAGAATATTTTTTGGATACTTCTAGAAGTTCTAGTGGCTTCTTAGAAAAGTGAATAAATAGAGTGCTTGGCCTCTCATTTGGACATTCCATGATTGGAGTTTACACTACTTTTCTTTTTGAGCATTTGTGGCGCCATCTTGGTCTACAGATTTGTCATTTGATCTTTAGGAACGGAGTTTCTTAAGGATTTGCATAACTAAGGAGGTGAAATATCTTTTGAAGGGTTGCACTTTGGAAGTGGTATTCAACCATTTCAAGTTGAGCTTATTTGGAGTCCTCAGACTTACCTGAGGGTTTGAGTTTTGGTTGCAAGAGGAAAAAAGCAGTCCGAAAAAGCAAAGCGAAAAAGCAGATCCGAAAAAGCAGATCCGAAAAAGCAGAGTGAAAAAGCAGTCCGAAAAATTATTGCAGCCATCTACAATCAGGTTCCTCACTTCTCATTTGGCATTTGGCATATTTTCTGAGAAATGTATGTTTTCAGCTGAGTCCAAAATATAGCTTCAACACTTTACTATTTTACATTGTACTTGTCTTTGTTTGCCATTTGGCATTATTGGTATCAAAGGAAGGCCAGGATTTTGCAAGTGAAAGGGCATTGTAATTTTCAGTCTATCTATATTGCAAACCTAGGGTTTGATGATCATATTATTGGCTGAAATATGTATGACATTGTTGCAAATTGTTGATATATGAATGGCATATGGTTTTGAGCAATTTCCTACATCATTGATAGTGTTTTAGATGGTATTTGGTTGCTATCTATTATTCTGAAATTTTGGGACAGCTAACTCATATATTGCAAAATAATTTTCTATCTACATTTTGAGTTACATTTTTGAGGGGTTTTTAGTGGCCTATTGGTAAGGGTCATTACATTTAATTATTTTTTTGTATGAACATAAGCCAAATTGTGAAGATGTTTATGAAAGAGTGGCATAAGACCAACTTGTATGATGGGGTTAGATGGTGGTGCAGGTGCACCTAGGCTAACCTCCTAGTCCTTAACCATTTTGGCTTGTATCTAACCTTTGCCAAGTCAGAGTGTGTTTGCTTTGGACCTTGGAAGGTCTTGTGAGGTGTGTGATTAGGTGGATTGATAGTTAGTATCTAATCCAACCTAGTCTTGTTAGATAGTTTAAATGTTTAATTTTGGTGTGATTAAGGAATGGGCCTTAATGTGTCCTAGAACTTGGCATAGTAGTAAAGATGCCTTATTAGGCTTTAATGATGTTAGTTCTTCGAACTACATGGGATAGAGGCCCTAGAATATAGGTTGCCTCATAAAAACAAAGATGCCAAAGTGATCATGACATCATTGGCAATCTTGTGCATGGGTTGCATGTAACTCGGCCACATAGGATTCCCTCCATTCTAGGAGTGGGAAATCAATGCCAAGGCCTACAATGGTGGGAAGAGTATCTTGTGATACTAATATAGGGTCATTCTCGAAGTTAGAGAGTTAGAGTGAATGTAAGTAAGTTTTATGAAATAGAAAAGAGCTCTGCAAATTCTGGTTTTGGAAGACTTACCGAGCATTCTTGTGTGACAGTGCCATAAGATGGATTGAATCCCATAAAGTAGTTACAAATTTGTGTTGGTAGGTTAGATTCAAAGCTTTTTCATTCTTTGTGCAAGCATTGTTGAGTTAGTCTAGTAGCTTAAATAGTTTGGTTAGTAACTAGGAAGTTTACTGTTATAGGTTAGAGTAGTTTGAGTTTTAATGGCTCCTCCATGAAATCCAGTTGAGGGAATCTACTGAAAGTGGATGGATGTTTTAGGGGAGCATGTGTACAGTGTGAATATGTATGTAAAAGATCTGAAGAGTCGAGCTTTTGAATGTAAGATCATACCCTAGGCGAGACTACAGTACCCAGTTAGAGGTATGATAGTGAAGAAGTGAATGCTACAAGTAGGGGAAAGAAGAGAAGTACGGAACAAGCATTGTTCCAGGTGGTGTTTTAACATATCAATGCATGTTGAAAGGATTGGGCATTGACCAATCCATTTGATTGGGTCTTGAACCATAAATCAGGAAAAGACCATAAAAATAGGCCTAATTAGCCCTATTAGCCCCCTCCAAACCCTACTTTGTAGGAAGCCACTGTACGGAGGCCTTAGAACCCCAAAACCTCCTGAATCTTTAGTAACTTCCAAAAGGGTATCCGAATATCCAATTAGTTTTGCAGGTTGTTTGGGAATTTTTGGCTTGGGATGGGAAAAAGACCTTGTCAAGGGCTACTAGAAAACTAGGCCTAAATAGGTCTCTAAAAGGCTAATTTTTGAACCCGATTGTAGAAGGCTTTGAGATCCATCAAAATGGATTCAAATGGAAACAAAATGAATGTTTTGAAGAAGAATGATACCCTTGCAACCCCAAAGTCAGTTCATGGTGAAAAACACTTAGAGTGTTCTAGGTGTTAAGAAAGCATTGAGACAAAACTAAAAGGTGGATGTCCTTCAAGGCAAAGCACAAGGAGATTGACTCTTAGAATAGAGTTTGGAAAGGTTTTAGGTTGGTCACCTAAGACTAGTGAGATCCTAGAAGAGAGTAGGATCCTTTGGAGAGGACGCGCAAGGTCCTTATAGCACTTGTGTGAGCACACCAAGAGGCACATACACCAGATTGGTATTAGAGCTTTATTTGATCAGGCTTGTGGTTAATGTTGCAACTGTTGAGTCTGTAGGAGATAATAAAATGGTGACTAACGTTGAGTTAGCAAAGAAAGTGGAAGACCAGGAAGAGGAAAATAGGTTATTGAGATGATAAGGCTGAGCAAGCCAAAGATAAAGTAGAGGGGGAGCAAAAGGAGATCCTTTTGGAGGATGAAGTCCCTAAACCAGATCCAGTTCTAGCTAAAGAACCATTCTTGAAGGCATTGAAAGCCTTGAGTGGGAAAGCACTAGAAGGCATTCCAATCTTCAATGGGAAGATGGAACCAGAGGTAGTCCTAGATTGGATAGAAGGACTAGAGAATCACTTTGAGTGTGATGGCATCACTGAGACTCTAAAGGTGAAAGTGGCTAAAGGAAGATTGAGAGGTCCTGCACTCACTTGGTGGAAATTTATCCAAGATGAGAGGGTGAAAGAAGGCAAGAATCCAATTGCTACATGGAAGGCAATGGTAGCCAAAATTAGGGATGCATATGTGCCAGAGGATTATGAAATCCAACTCCATAAGAAAAGACAAGGTCTTAGGCAAAAAGACTTAGATGTGAACTCATATACCGAGGAGTTCCAAAGACTTTGCATGAGGTCTCGAGTTGCAGAGGATGAGAAGGTAAAGGTAGCAAGATACCTTAATGGGCTCAAGTGGAATATTCAGGATGAGATGAGTCTCTTGACCCCGGACACCATTCAAAAATGCCACCAACTTGCTGTCAAGGTAGAGGAGAAGTTGAGAAAGAAACAAGACTCTAGCACTTCAAGAGGCAGAGGTAGGGGAAGAGACAGTAGAGGACAAAGAAGTGGATATGGTGGAAGGAGTTTGGAGCCAAGAACTCAAGGAGAAGTCAAATATACTGAACAACAAGGAGGCTCTAGTAGAGGTAGTAGAGGAAGGAGCTCTAATAATAGAGGAAGAAGTGGTGGACAAGGAAGACGCAACTATTTTGCCAACATGAAGTGTTACCATTGTAACCAAATGGGGGTGTCCAGAGAAGGGTAGTACTTCTCAAAGAGGTGGCAAGAGACTTAATTTTGTTCAAGAAGAGACAAATGCAGGAGTCAAACCCCCTGAGGTACCCCTGACATCAGAGGAAGGTGAGAACCTCATGATGAGGAGAACACTGATTAAGGAACCACTCAAAGAAGAGCCAAGCCAGAGGAGGTCCCTGTTTAGGATCAAGTGTTAGATGATGGGTAAGGTGTGTAGAGTCATCATAGACTCAGGGTGTACTGACAACATAGTGTCAGAGGAAGCAATCAGCAAGTTAAAAATGGGAAGGATACCCCACACTTATCCTTACAAGGTCACATGGCTTAATAAAGGACAACATGTCTTAGTGAATGAGCAGGCTTGGGTTGAATTCTCAGTTGGGAGATATAAGGATAAGGTTCTATGTAATGTGTTGCCTATGGATGCATGTCACTTTCTCCTAGGTAGACCATGGCAATTTGACCGCCAAGCTATGCATGATGGAGTGAAGAACTCATACACCTTTAAGAAGGATAATGTGACATTCAAGATTCAGTCACTGTTAGAAGATGCAAAAATAAAGTCAGCAGGCCCCAATGTACTCATGGTGCATGAGAAAGAGTTCTTAGAAGTCCTTGAAGAAGGAGAAGGAGTTGGCTTTGCACTAGTGTTAAGGCCAAGGGAGGTAAGTAGTGACAAGAGAGCCAAGAAGCCAGAGCTACCTAAGGAGATACAAAATATGTTGCAGACCTATGAAGGCATTGTAAGTGATGGACAACCATCAACATTACCCCCTAAAAGAGATGTGAGCCATAGGATAGACTTCATACTAGGAGCCACTCTTCCCAATAAGGCAGCTTATAAGATGTCCCCTCAACAAAATGAGGAAATTGCTAGACAAATCCAAGAACTCTTAAGCCAAGGTCTTATAAGAAAGAGCATTAGCCCATGTGCCGTACCCACTGTCCTAGCACCTAAAAAGGGAGGAACTTGGAGACTATGTATTGATTCAAGGGCCATAAATAGGATAACCATTAGGTACAAGTTCCCTATCCCTAGGATAGAAGACCTAATGGATTGTCTAGGAGAAGCCAAGTACTTTACCAAGATAGACTTAAAGAGTGGCTATCACCAAATTAGGATCCATGAGGGAGATGAGTGGAAAACAGCCTTCAAAACCAATGAGGGTTTGTATGAATGGCTTGTCATGCCATTTGGACTGTCTAATGCCCCCTCTACATTCATGAGGCTCATGAATGAAGTCCTCAAGGACTATATTGGCAAATTTGTGGTGGTATATCTTGATGATATACTAATTTATAGCAAGACAAAGAATGAACATCTCCAACACTTAGAGATTGTTATCAAGAGGCTGCATGATGAAAGGTTGCTGATAAATTTGGAGAAATGTGAATTCATGAGACAGGAATTGGTGTACCTTGGGTTTGTACTGTCTCATGGCAATCTGAAAATGGACTCTAGCAAAGTGGAAGCCATGCTCAATGTCATGTCCCCATTCTGGCTGACATCGTTTAGCGTGCCAGATCAGTCTATCACAGGCTCTCGTAGATTGGTGGCGATGTGGAGAGAGTCATTTTGTAGATCAATGGTCGTATTTGCTCTTGGAGAAGTGATTTAGAGCTTATTTTTATTATTATGAGTTATGCGGGCCCCACATGTTATAATTTTAAGTTGAGTTGCACTTTTTATTTTATAAAGTTATATTATTATAAAAGTGCATTATAATGGGATTTTATAATGGATGCTTCTAGAAGTTCTTAGTAACTTCTCAAAAAGTGAATAAATAAGGGGCTTGGGCATTCATTTGGACAAGCTGATTTGAGGATTTTTCTACTTTTCCATATTGGAGCAATTTGTAGTCATTTGGTCTACAAATTTTCATTAGATCTTTGGGAACGAAAACTCCCTTGGATTTGCATAACTGAGGAAGTGAGATATCTTCTGAAGGGTTGCACATTGGAAGTGGTATTCAACCATTTCATGTTGAGCTTATTTGGAATCCTCAGATTTACCTGAGGGTTTGAGTTTTGGTTGCAAGAGGAAGAAAAAAGAAGGTCCGAAAAAGCAATCCGAAAAGCAAAACGAAAAAGCGGATCCGAAAAAAGCAATCCGAAAAAGCAAAACGAAAAAGCAAAACGAAAAAGCAAATCCAAAAAAGCAGTCCGAAAAAGCAGACCCGAAAAAGCAGACTTGAAAAATTGATATTGAGGGTTTGTAATTGGTTGAATAAGGGTTTGATATTGATTGCATAGGAGTCTTGAATTTCATCTACTCATTGGTGAATTAATTTGGCAAAGGATTGAAGACAAACTGGCACATTTTCAGAATTGCAATATCAAGGTTTGGAACCAATAATTTGCTCATATCTCCTAATCTACTTGGAGAATATTTTTATGCTCTTGGGAGGATCTTAGTAAAACCCCGGCAGTCCTTTTCATAGCTTTTTGGAGTGTCAAAAACCCTGCAATTATTTTATGCAGGAGCTGTACATGTACGGCTTGGTACGGCCAGGACATTGCTGCAAATCTTGGCACAGTTGGAGGGCAGTTTGGGGCGGATTTGGTGTCTTTGGCAGCGGTCTTCATCAGTCTACATCAGCAGCAAAAGGGTGCATCAAATTCAGGTTCCAAATTTGCTGTTTTTGGTAAATAACAGTCATAGCAATTCTCAGATTTGGTCTCTGTCTGCAGTCCAGATTTAGTCCAGATCTGGTCACTGTCATTAGCCTTAGGAATTGCAAGTTATTGTGTTTGAAAAGAAGGGTAAATCTCTGTTATAGACAGTCCATATAGTTGCTCAAAGAATAGTCTACAAAATCAGTCATCCATTGCATTGTAATCTGAATATGACTGTCACATGTCTGAAAATGGTCATTTGAAATTATACATTGTGGTTGGGTTGTTATAGTTGCAATTACCTTGGTTAGGGCATGGTCAAGGCATGGTGGAAGATCATAGCATTGTAATCTGATTATTACATGTCACAGTTATATGTATTCTGAGAATTGTAATCAGAATTGGAAGAAGTTCTTGATATGTTAGTATTGAGTTCTTGCATTGTTTAGAGATTCATTGTTGCTCATTGTATTACATTACACTATTGGTATTGTTATCTCAATTGCAAAGTTGATGCCCAAATATCAATCTGAACACATCATTTGAAACAAGAACATTCAGTGCATGCCAACTGTTTGACGAATTGACATAAATCAGATTTGGGGTTTTTAGTGGCCTTTATAGTAAGGGTCATTACACTCAATTGGCCTACTCCAAGGACAACAACAGAGGTAAGAAGTTTTCATGGCCTTGCCGAATATTATAGAAAGTTTATTAGACAATTCAGTGCTATTTGTGCTCCCATGTTGGACACTATAAAGGGAGGCATGAAAACTAAGTTTGTATGGAATGAACAAGCAGACAAAAGTTTTGAATTGTTGAAGAAATTTATTGCTACATAGCCTATTTTAGTTTTGCCAAGTTTTGAGAAACTATTCACAATGGAATGTGATGCAAGCAATGTGGCTATTGGAGTTGTCTTAAGCCAAGAGGGGAGACCTGTGGCTTTCCATTCAGAGAAGTTGAGTGAAGCTGAGAAGAAATATTCTACTTATGATCTTGAGATGTATGCACTAGTTCAGGCCTTAAGAAAATGGAGGCATTGCTTGCTTCCTAAATAGTTCATAGTCTATTCAAACAACCAAGCTTTAAGTTTCTTGAACTCTCAAGAGAAGCTCAGTCACAAGCACATGAAGTGGGTTGAATACCTGCAAGCATACACATTCAATATCAAACACAAGAAGGGAGTGCAAAACAAGGTGGCAGATGCCTTGAGTAGAAGAGCTCTCACTATCTAGGAGATACAATTGAAGAGCATGGGAATAGATAACTTCAAGGATCTATATGGTGATGATGAAGACTTTGCAGACATTTATAAGGTATGTGTAGAACACAAGAACCACTTCCATAGTAAATATGTTGTATATACTTTGCAAAGTAACCTCTTATTTAAGGGAAATTAGTTATGTGTCCCTAGAGGGTCTATGAGGGAGAATTTGATTCAGGAAAAGCACAATGGTGCATTAAGTGGTCATTTTGGGGTCACTACGACACAAGAACTTGTTCAAAGATTTGGCTTTTGGCCAAGAATGAATATTGATGTTAGGAAGTATGTTGAGAGTTGTATTGTGTGTCAAAATGCCAAAGGAACTTCTTCTAATGCTGGCCTATATCAACCACTACCTATTTCCACTAGGCCATGGGAATGCTTGAGCATGGACTTTGTAGTTGGGTTACCTAAGACAAGACAGGGAATGGATAGTATCTATGTGATAGTAGACAGGTTCAGTAAGATGGCTCATTTTGTGCCATGCAAGACAACCAATGATGCTAGCCAAATAGCTTCTCTTTTCTTTAAAGAGATAGTCAGGATACATGGATTGCCCTTGAGTATAGTGTCAGACCGAGACACTAAGTTCACGAGTCACTTTTGGAAGACTCTTTGGCAAAAACTAGGCACCAATTTGTCATTTGGATCTGCATACCATCCTCAGACTAATGGTCAAACCGAGGTGGTGAACAGGAGTCTTGGCAATCTTTTAAGATGCTTGACTAAGAAATATGGTCAACAATGGGATCAACTGATTGGGCAGGCAGAATATGCATACAATGACACTGTGAACAGCACCACAGGTAAGAGTCCCTTTGAAATTGTTTATGGCATACACCCTAGAGGAATCTATGAACTTGGAGAGTTGAAGGATGGAGTTAAAGGGAGTGGATATGCTGAAGATTTTGTATATGCCATGCAAGAAGTGCATGATACAGTCAGGAAGACACTCATAGATAACACTGAGAAGATCAAGAGTAAGGTTCATGAAGGTAGAAGGGAATTTCACTTCAAGGTTGGAGATTTAGTGATGGTGCATCTCAACAAAGCTAGGTTACAAAATGGAGTCCCTCATAAATTATAGATGAGAAGGATTGGCCCCTGTCCTATCTTAGCAAAGTATGGAGCCAATGCTTATAAGGTGGAGTTACTGGAGGATAGTGGACTGTCACCTGTCTTCAATATTGCAGACCTGGTTCCATATAAGGGACCAACCCCTGATCCTGATCAGAGCTTAACTGAAGTCATTCAAGATGTAGATGAACTTCATTTACCATCTACACCAGTCAACAAGGAAGACTGTATACTAGACTCCAGAATTTACAAGAAGACTAGAACCAAAGACTACAAGGAACACTTAGTCAAATGGCAAGGGCAGTTGGATGTTGATGCAACATGGATCAAGGAATCAGAGTTCAAAAAGTTGGGCATTGATCTCAACTTACTCAATCCAAGGGTGGATTGAAAGCTTTCACTTGGGGAGGATGGTGCAGGTGCACCTAGGCTAACCTCCTAGTCCTTAACCATTTTGACTTGTATCTGACCTTTGCCAAGTCAAAGTGTGTTTACTTTGGACATTAGAAGGTCTTGCAAGGTGTGTGATTAGGTGGATAGATAGTTAGTATCTAATCCAACCTAGTCTTGTTAGATAGTTTAAATGTTTAATTTTGGTGTGATTAAGGAATGGGCCTTAATGTGTCCTAGAACTTGGCATAGTAGTAAAGATGCCTTATTAGGCTTTAATGATGTTAGTTCTTCGAACTACATGGGATAGAGGCCCTAGAATATAGGCTGCCTCATAAAAACAAAGATGCCAAAGTGATCATGACATCATTGGCAATCTTGTGCATGGGTTGCATGTAACTCGGCCACATAGGATTCCCTCCATTCTAGGAGTGGGAAATCAATGCCAAGGCCTACAATGGTGGGAAGAATATCTTGTGATACTAATATAGGGTCATTCTCGAAGTTAGAGAGTTAGAGTGAATGTAAGTAAGTTTTATGAAATAGAAAAGAGCTCTGCAAATTCTGGTTTTGGAAGACTTACCGAGCATTCTTGTGTGACAGTGCCATAAGATGGATTGAATCCCGTAAAGTAGTTACAGATTTGTGTTGCTAGGTTAGATTCAAAGCTTTTTCATTCTTTGTTAAAGCATTGTTGAGTTAGTCTAGTAGCTTAAATAGTTTGGTTAGTAACTAGGAAGTTTACTGTTATAGGTTAGAGTAGTTTGAGTTTTAATGGCTCCCCCATGAAATCCAGTTGAGGGAATCTCCTGAAAGTGGATGGATGTTTTAGGGGAGCATGTGTACAGTGTGAATATGTATGTAAAAGATCTGAAGAGTCGAGCTTTTGAATGTAAGATCATACCCTGGGCGAGACTAGAGTACCCGGTTAGAGGTATGACAGTGAAGAAGTGAATGCTACAGGCAGGGGAAAGAAGAGAAGTATGGAACAAGCATTGTTCCAGGTGGTGTTTTAACATATCAATGCATGCTGAAAGGATTGGACACTGACCAATCCATTTGATTGGGTCTTGAACCATAAATCAGGAAAAGACCATAAAAATAGGCCTAATTTAAATTAGCCCTATTAGCCCTCCAAACCCTACTTTGTAGGAAGCCACTGTGCGGAGGCCTTAGAACCCCAAAACCTCCTGAATCTTTAGTAACTACCAAAAGGGTATCCGAATATCCAATTAGTTTTGCAGGTTGTTTTGGAAGTTTTGGCTTGGGATGGGAAAAAGACCTTGTCAAGGGCTACTAGAAAACTAGGCCTAAATAGGTCTCTAAAAGGCTAATTTTTGAACCCGATTGTAGAAGGCTTTGAGATCCATCAAAATGGATTCAAATGGACACAAAATGAATGTTTTGAAGAAGAATGATACCCCTACAACCCCAAAGTCAATTCATGGTGAAAAACACTTAGAGTGTTCTAGGTGTTAAGAAAGCATTGAGACAAAACTAAAAGGTGGATGTCCTTCAAGGCTAAGCACAAGGAGATTGACTCTTAGAATAGAGTTTGGAAAGGTTTTAGGTTGGTCACCTAAGACTAGTGAGATCCTAGAAGAGAGTAGGATCCTTTGGAGAGGACAAGCAAGGTCCTTACAACACTTGTGTGAGCACACCAAGAGGCACACATACACCAGATGGCTAAATGTTTGATTTTGACATTACATTTGAAAAGATTTTTATTATAACTACATGTAACGAGATTTGATCTAAAATAAATTTATTGAAAACTCTATAACTCAAATTATTTGAAAATTAAAATCTAATCTCATCAAAGTCCAATGATAGAAATATTTATTTATTCATAGGCTCATAAGAAGCGTAGTCTTATTGGATTTGTATTCTCCCATCAGAGATCATAACAGATAAAGTCCATTCGGAGCATTGCTATTCTAACAGCGGTTATAGCAGATACAATTACGTCCAAAATGATGTGGAGTACTAGTGTAAAGTCCAAAATTGGCGTGATTTTCAGGTATGCAGGTATCATAACAGCCATTCGTATAAGGAAAGCATTGCCCATTTTATGCTCCGCTCCAAAATCTGCAATACCCAGCGAAGTATTCATATACCATGGACTCTTTGTAATTACTAGAGCAACCCGGGGACGCGTCCCTCCTCTAAAACCTAGACATACCCGCGACGTGGACGCACCCGGGATGGGGGGACGGCGTCCTGGAGGTTTGGGCGCAGCAGCTGTTCCGCTGCTGTCCTGGTGGGGGATGCGGGGACATCCCGACATCCTGGATGGGGACAAGGGGATGCCTGGACGTCCCTCGACCTTGAAGGGGACGCCCAGATGTCCCCCATTTCGGCAGTCCAATAAAGTGCAAAAAAAAAAAAACAAGTTTTTAATTTTTTTAATAGGTTACATTGTAACCCTAGACATATGTGGGGCCTGTCTATTATGCTGATTAATAGAACTCTTATGCTGATTGGAGTATTTAAAATTTATTGTTCAATGTCCAATGCAATTTTCAATGTTCAATGCATTATGCAATGTTAAATGTTCAATGATTCATTATATTAACAATGCAATGTTCAATGATTTTAGTATTTACTGTTTAACTTTACATCTTTATGTCTTAGACTCTTATATTGTTATACATCTTTTCATAACTACCATTTTAAGTACCACATGTATAGTATATACTGTATACAACCCCCCCCCCCCCCCCTCCCCCCCTCCCCTGCCGCCATCCCCAAATTGAGGCCCCTCTGTCCACCCATCCCGGAAACTTGTCCCCCCGTCCCACCATCCCCCAGGGCGGTGTAACTATGGTAATTACCAACAAATTCTAAATTAGTAAAATGAATTTCAGAGTTTATTTCCAAAATAAATAAGAAGAATGTATTTTACCAGAAGCAAAAGCTGAAGACGCTGTGACCAATAACAAGAGAACGTATACATATCCCTTCACCATTTGTGCAGTTCTGTGAGAAAAAGATTAATGATGCTACTATTTTTAGTTGAAGCAGGCAATTCATTTATTTATGGAATCTCTGGATTGATGAGTCTCTATCTAAACTCCAAAATAATAACTTTTAATTGCTCATTAGTAGAAATGTAAACCTTACAATGACAATGAATAAATGGCCTTTTACATGGCTGTGATGGTACCTGCAAAGCTTCAGATATTGCCCAATTTGGAGTTTGTACTTGGATTCCAAATTAAGTAATTTGGAGTTTGCACTTGCAGTTGGACGGATTGGCTTATCATCTGTGATGGGAGAATTCTTGCAAGTCTGATAAAGAAATAGTAATATAAATTTATGTACATAGCTGTGACGGTACCTGCAAAGCTTCAGATATTGCCCAATTTGGAGTTAGCAGTTGGACTCCAAATTAAGTACTTTGCCAATGATAGAATTATTTATTTATTCATAGGCTCATAAGAAGTGTAGTCTTATTGGATCTGTATTCTCCCATCACAGACCATAACAGATAAAAGTCCATTTGGAGCATTGCTATTCTAACAGCATTTATAGCAGATACAATTGCGTCCAAAATGATGTGGACTACTAGTGCAAAGTCCAAAATCAGCATGTTCTTCAGCTAGGCAGTAATCATAACAGCCATTCGTATAAGTAAAGCATTGCCCATTGTATCCACCGCTCCAAAATCTACAATACCCAGCGAAGTATTCATATACCATGGACTCTTTATAATTACCAACAAATTCCAAATTAGCAAATGTATTTCAGAATTTATTTCCAAAATAAATAAGAAGAAGAATGCATTTTACCAGAAGCAAAAGCTGAAGACGCCATGACCAATTACAAGAGCATGTATACGTATCCCTTCGCCATTTGTGCAGTTCTGTGAGAAAAAAATGATGCTACTATTTATAGTTGAAGCAGGCAATTTATTTATTTATGGAATCTGTGGATTGATGAGTTTCTATCTGAACTCCAAAATAATAACTTTTAATTTCTCATTAGTAGCGATGTAAAACTTACAATGACAATGAATTAATGTCATTTTACATAGCTGTGATGGTACCTGCAAAGCTTCAGATATTGCTCAATTTGGAGTTTTCACTTGGACTCCAAATTAAGTACTTTGGAGATTGCACTTGCAGCTGGACGGATTGGCTTATCATCCGTGATGGGATAATACATATCCAATAAAACTACTTTTCTTGCAAGTCTGATAAAGAAATAGTAATATAAATTTATGTACATAGCCGCGACGTTACCTGCAAAGCTTCAGATTTTGCCCAATTTGGAGTTAGCAGTTGGACTCCAAATTAAGTACTTTGCCTATGATAGAATTATTTATTTATTCATAGGCTCATAAGAAGCGTAGTCTTAATGGATCTGTATTCTCCCATCACAGATCATAACAGATAAAAGTCCATTCGAAGCATTGCTATTCTAACAGCATTTATAGCAGATACAATTACATCCAAAATGATGTGGAGCACTAGCGCAAAGTCCAAAATTGGTGTGATTTTCAGCTTTGCAGGCATCATAACGGCCATTTATATAAGGAAAGTATTGCCCATTGTATGCACCGCTCCACAATCTGCAATACCCGGAGAAGTATTCATATAGCACGGACTCTTTGTAATTACCAACAAATTCCAAATTAGTAAAATGTATTTCAGAATTTATTTCCAAAATAAATAATAATAAGAAGACTGCATTTTACCAGAAGCAAAAGCTGAAGATGCCATGAGCAATAACAAGAGCACACATATGTATCCCTTCTCCATTTGTGCAGTCAGTTATCTATTCTGTGAGAAATAGTTTAATGATGCTTACTATTTAATAATTTATAGTTGAAGCAGGCAATTTATTTATTTATGGAATCTCTGGATTGATGAGTTTCTATCTAAACTCCAAAATAATAACTTTTAATTGCTCATTAGTAGTGATGTAAAACTTACAATGACAATGAATTAATGACCTTTTACATGGCTGCGATGGTAGCTGCAAAACTTCAGATATTGACCAATTTGGAGTTTGCACTTGACTCCAAATTAAGTACTTTGGATTTTGCAGTTACAGCTGGACGGATTGGCTTATCATCTGTGATGGGAGAATACATATCCAATAAAACTACTTTTCTTGCAAGTCTGATAAAGAAATAGTAATATAAATTTATGTACATAGCTGCGATGGTACCTGCAAAGCTTCAGATATTGCCCGATTTGAAGTTAGCAGTTGGACTCCAAATTAAGTACTTTGCCAATGATAGAATTATTTATTTATTCATAGGCTCATAAGAAGCGTAGTCTTAGTGGATCTGTATTCTCCCATCACAGATCATAACAGATAAAAGTCCATTTGGAGCATTGCTATGCTAACAGCGTTTATAGCAGATACAATTATGTCCAAAATGATGTGGAGTACTAGTGCAAAGTCCAAAATTGGCATGATCTTCAGCTACACAGGTATCATAACAGCCATTAGTATAAGGAAAGCATTGCCCATAGTATGCACCGCTCCAAAATCTGCAATAACCAGCGAAGTATTCATATACCATGGACTCTTTGTAATTACCAACAAATTCTAAATTAGTAAATGTATTTCAGAATTTATTTCCAAAATAAATAAAAAGAAGAAGAATGCATTTTACCAGAAGCCAAAGCTGAAGATGCCATCACCAATTACAAGAGCATGTATACGTATCCCTTCGCTATTTGTGCAGTTCTGTGAGAAAAAGTTTAATGATGCTACTATTTATAGTTGAAGCAGGCAATTTATTTATATATGGAATCTCTGGATTGATGAGTTTTTATCTAAACTCCAAAATAATAACTTTTAATTGCTCATTAGTAGCGATGTAAAATTTACAATGACAATGAATTAATTGCCTTTTACATAGCTGCGATAGTACCTGCAAAGCTTCAGATGTTTGCCCAATTTGGAGTTTTCACTTGGACTCCAAATTAAGTACTTTGGAGTTTGCACTTGCAGCTGGACGAATTGGCTTATCATCTGTGATGGGAGAATACATATCGAATAAAACTACTTTTCTTGCAAGTCTGATAAAGAAATAGTAATATAAATTTATGTACATAGCTGCGACGGTACCTGCAAAGCTTCAGATATTGTCCAATTTGGAGTTAGCAGTTGGACTCCAAATTAAGTACTTTGGAGTTTGCACTTGCAATTGGATGGATTGGCTTATCATCTGGGATGGGAAAATATATATCTAATAAAACTACTTTTCTTGCAAGTCTGATAAAGAAATAGTAATATAAATTTATGTGAAACATAATAATATAATCATTATGGAAGATTGGAAAAGTTTTGTATGTATAATAAAAATATAATAAGATAATATAAGAAAATTTATTTCGTCTTAAAAGTTTTGCAGCCATTCCTAAAAGAAAAGCTCCAGAACTTTGGAGATAAAAGTATGAGGTGAACACAAGATAATAAAAGTCTAGTAATAAAAGTCACCTTAAAATATAAACAAACTTTTGATAAAAGCCTGGGTTCATCGGCTTTTTGAATAATTGTTTTGACTCCTATGTAGACCCCTATAGATCTTTTGGCAGTATGTATTAACAGAGAACTGTAATCAGTATTGTAGAGGAATGCACTTGTACTCAGTTCAACTATAAATTATTGTAATTAGTTCATTTTAATCTTGCCCTGAAGAAGTGATCTTTGGTGGTTTGCAAGCAATTGTATCTTGCATATGAGGGTCACTACAATTGCTTGCAACCAAAATCCTTTATTTGACATGGATGTCACTATGTCATATGACAATCCATTGTTTGAGTTCAGTGATAATCCCTTTTAGGTGATAAGTGAGGATGATGATGATGATTGGGATTCTATCAGTACACCGGATGATCATATAGATTTTACAGGATGCCAGCCAGTTTTTGTTGAGCAGTTTACATAGGTGTGCACAATGAGGAGCGTATACAGTTTTACTTTTGACCCTCATGTTCAGGATATCTACCAGTTGCAGAGTTCATCAGTGCATCTGTTTGATGATTGGTATGATAGTTTAGTTGGCACACAGATTGGGGGCAAATCCAGTTTCTTGGTTGAGTTGCTTTCGTGTAAGTTACTCATGGTTGAGTTACTCCCATGTGATGTTCCTGTCTTAGCATCATCAGTTGGAGTGTCGAGTTCAGTTTCTCAAACTCTGTTGTTTGTTCTACTGATGATGAAGTTGTCTTTATTGGAGCTTGGTGATGATAGGGACATTACACATGACCATCCTTGGGATCCGGGTGGACAGTGATGTTGCATTGTTTTTCCTGATTGCTTGAGGACAAGTATCTTGGGAAGGGAGGACCGTAATGTCCCCGATTTTAGTCCCTTGGGATGAGCTTATTACAGTGACCCTCGTAAGCTAATCAGGTTGTTAGAGGGGGTTGTTTGGTGGAGCCAGTGGTCAGATTCCACTCTGGAGATCTCAGATGCCAGGATTGTTCTTTGTTCGGGTCAGAATGGCAGACTTACTATTTATAGTAAGTGGTATTTTGGGTATTGCTATGTTTGGTTGAGCACCTGTGCAATGGTTTCAAATGATTTGGCGCTTCTTTTGCAGAATCTCCAGTTTGAGGGACTTACTATTTTTAGTAGGGCTATTTTGGTTTGGTTGCTATTTCTAGCAGGGTAGTGTGAGCTCAGGTTGTTGTTGTCAGACGCCATATTGTTGTTACCAGAAAGATTCAGTCGCATCACGTTTTAAATGAGGTTATTAAATTAAGTTTTTTTAATTTAATAACTTATTTACTCTAATGTTATAATTCAATGGTGTGTTGATGAAGTCTCTTTAATGAAAGGTGTATTAAAGAAGACTTCCAATTGGCATTATAAAGCCAAGGGAGAAATCAAATTTCTCTACCCATTTATTTTTATGAATTGAAAAGTGTTTATTGTGAAGTTCGAATTTGTCTGGGAGTCTCTAGGGTTTGGAAAGCTTGAAGAATTGCAATTTTTTTTGGGCTTTGGCACTTTGAGTTGATTGTGGATCATCAATGAATTGTGCTAGCTCCTGGATTCGAAATTATTGCAGATTGGAAAGTATTCAATAATCATTATCCAATGTTTTGAGAGGCTGTGAAGAAATCGCAGATGGAGAAGAACTAAGGGTTTGATATATTTCTTTAAGGGAAGTGTAGTTTTCTTCAAAATTCCAATGTACATTGAGCTGAAACCTTTTGCCAAGGAATTGTGTTAGTTACATTAAACAGATTGTATTCATCTTGCTGCCGTACGGAATTCCCTAGAGCTTTATCATTTTCAGAAGGTTGTGGCTAGAGTATACAGGCATGGGTTGAAGGGAAATTGACCCTTTCTCATTTACAGCTCTTATATTTAACAGCGGAAATCATCATGGCATCTACAGATCAGTTAATGAAGGCTGCGCCAAAACATGAGGACTGAGAAAGAGCATCATTCAGCTTGCGTTTTAACTTGGAGGTTGACGTTAATGGCCAAGGATTGCCTTGTGATGTATGGAAACCCTTGACAGTTTCAGGTGCCATTAATATTAAACTTTGCTTGTATTTCTTGCAAATGCTAAATCAGTTTTATGAGCATTGAAATTAAATTGTTGTTAATGTTATTTTAAAATCTAGAAAATTTCATAAAAAGTTTATATATTTTAAAATACAAAATAATTGCAAATAAAATTGGGAAAGAAGTTAGTTTCCAGCTGAGAGTCAGTTGGGCTCATCACAGTGCCTTAGCCCACAAGTGTATTTCAGGAGTAGTGAACTCCTTGGCCTCTGGCCTAAAACTTTTGCAATCAAGTTCATCATATAGTTAGTGTTATTCTAACTATGGTTTTTCCCATATTGGGTTTTCCACATAAATGTTATGTGTTCTTCTATTTGTGTTTTAGTAATTTACTTCTGCACATGAGTTATATGATTGAATGATTAGTAATAAAGATAAAGTTTTAAGTATATGATGATTCACCCCCACCCAACATCCGGAAGTGTTCAATAGGTACACTTTCCACAATAGCTGGGTCTCCGGGATACAACACTTTTAAGGTCCAAAGAACATTGCAAGGACATAAAGTAACAATACTCATAGATATTGGGGCTACCCACAACTTCATAAATATCATGTTAACCATCTCCAAAGGGTTCCAAACTCTGGGGCAAGAGCAATTTAGTATTAAGATGGCAAATGGATCACAAATACCTTGTGAGACACTAGCACCAAATTAGAAAATCACTATTGGAGGTTATACAATCAATGATGACTTCCATATTGTAGCATTGGGTAATATTGATATGATACTAGGTATCTAATGGTCGATGTCCATTGGCAAGTATACACAAGATTTCAGAACCATGAAATTCAAATTTAAGGTTAATGGTAAGAAGATTGTACTTAAGGGAATGCATGATGAGATTCCTCCAACCATCCCATCTAAGGACACACAAAGATCATAGGGAGATATTGAGAAGAACATACAATACCTTGATGCATCTAAAACCTTAAGCAATTAAACCCAATACCATCATGGATATCTACAACCCTTGTTGGAGAGGCTGATGTAATGACCACCCCTGATTTTTTGCCTTGATATAATTGAAACAAGATTTAACTATTGTTGATTGTTAGCTTTAGGTTACATGTATGCTAATTAAACCCACATATGCAATGCTGTCAAAGGCAACTATCTAGATGAGTGGGGGTTAGTCACCATTGCTGCTTAATCTGTACAATAACATCTATAAGAAAATGAGATGGCAACTAAGTGTGCAGGGGTTTGTCACCATCGCCGCTTAGATAAATTCTTGAAATATGGAGCAAGTGTGAAAAAATACAATATAGTGATTAAACCAAAGACACCCAGATAAGAAATTCAATTACAAACATGAAACCAAGATACCCAGTTGCTGGTAATGCAGAGTACAAAACAACAACACCAAAAACCAGCAATGAGGGTTTCCAAACCCTAGCTGATCCCTCCATGTGTCCAAACAAACCACGCTTATGCAGTGCGGCCTCCTCAAGACAGTATGACCAGCAAGAAAGTGACTGAAGATATGCATTGAATTCTGAAAATTCTTCTCAATCAGCCCTTATGAATAATCTCAAATCTCTACAATGCTGAAAACTAAAGTTGTTAAACACCTTTGAAGCTTAGTTGTGACCTCTGTGTCAAATCACCATGATTGTCTCCAAATTGTGTCTTTCAACAACGTGAAGAATGTTGCTTGTAAGGGGTTTCGTCATTACAAACCAGCAAGAAGAAGCATAAACTTCCTCGAGAATAGAAGCATAAGTGATAACAAATTTCCAACAACCCAAAATGAGAGACCTGGTCCTCCTTTTATAGCTTTTAGCTTCTTTTTCGAGAAAACACCTTTTCCCTTTTTTCCTATTTTTCAATAATGCTTTTTTCTATTTTTGGGGAATGCTTTTTTCTATTTTTGGGGAATGCTTTTTTGATATTTTTTGCAAACGCTTTTCCGCTATTTTTTCATGAATGCTTTTTGCTATTTTTTGACAAATGCTTTTCTTCTATTTTTCTGCGAAACACTTCATTTAATATTTCCGCCATGTCACTTTTAAATAAAAGACAACTTTGAAACTATACAATTTATTTTAAATATTTGGCCTTTCCATAGTCCGCTATAAAATATATTGAAATAATGATAAAGTTAAATATTTAATTTAACTTTATAAATCAATAACTTATCGTTATTTTATTTAATAACTCCAAACTATATCAAATCTCAGAATAAATATCAAAACCAACTCCTCCAATATGACTAAAAATAGGAAATGACTCTGTCGGTGCTCATCATTGACTTACTCAACATAGTAAGTATAGGAGAAAGTGTTTGAAAAGGCTCCAGAAAAGGGCGTTACGCTCATTATACCTGTCTGAACAAATTGGCGACATCAAAATACCCCTTTGATCCTACTGACACCAACCCAAAAAGCCAACGCCAGCTGCATTACAAGAGAACTAGAAAATGAGGACAATACAACTACCTAAAGGCACCGTCAAGTAACAAGAAGCTGCAACTTCTATTGTCACGAGACCATTCAAGAACATTAAGAGATTTAAGGAGGGCATCAAGGAACTTTCAAAGGATTCCTTGGCACGATATATAGAAGACATAAACCATTGCCATTCTTCATAGATTTGAGAAGAAAGAAGAATGGAATTATACGAAGGTGCTTCAATTACCAAGGATATGGACAGGGGAGAAGTGTTTTAGAACTTCTTGTGGCTAAGCATTTTCAAGGAGGGGAGATTGTGATGTCCCCATCCTATACATGAACACAATATTTCATTAAACATGTGTGATCTAGGTGTGACAAACCTTGGACACTTCCGAGTAGTTAGCAAATAAAAGTTAGACTTGTACATAACATTTAGTAGTTGAAATAGTTAGATTTGTATATTCTTGATGGTAGAGCCAATTTGCATTATGGAGGACATAAAGATGAAAGTTAGAGCAATAATCGTATTGAGGAAAATCGTCTTATCTATAAGACCTTGCGATTTTCCATAAGCATCTTCTAAGGGATCAAGTGAAGGATAGATAGTAAGATGGATTTTTTTAAGATTGTTTATCATAGTTGATATGGATCAAACATGGCACCATTGACAAATCCATACATGAACCAAGTGCTCGATCATACCCAAGTGTTGTTCATCCCCTTCTTATAACCGAGGGTTTTAAGTTAACTAAATTATGAGATGACAACAAACAATCTTGATATATCACCCAAGACATACTTCAATCTATATATCGATATTTGTTATGAGTTAACACCAAGCAAATCATAAGATCATCATCAACATGAAGAGATCCATATATCAAAAATTCTTTAAAGAAAAGTGTGATATAAGGAAGTCAAGATGTTTGATTAGACCCTTGAACTAAAGATTAGTGATAGCATTACTATAATCGGCACTCCAAGGAAGTATGTCATGATACAAATGTAACGAAGTTTCCATAAAGCAGTGTATCATATCAAGTGCAAGGTGACAACAAATCGATCATCACACTAAGAAATGTTTACATTGAGCAAGTATGGTAGACTTAGAAAACAGAAAAACATCCATGAGTCTTCATTTTATCGCCGCCCAAATGAAGTCTATAAACTGTTGCTAGCTAATCACTATTTGGTTATCCAAGAGGTGCGATTAGCTAGCGATAAGGAGGGAATACCATGAAGAGTCTAATATTGAATGATGCAATTAAGAGTTGTAATCCTTCCTCTTCCCTTCCTTTCACATGATATTAAGAAGCATCGATTCCAATCCAAAGGCATTCATGAAATTCATTATTCAATTAGTTTATCCCAACGTCATTTGAATTCGAGTGGAGGTAATCCACTATTGGATTGAAGAACTAATTGCATAAGTATAGAGCATTCAATCAATGCTAGCAATCCAATGTCACATAAGCAATGAGCTGTACATATGAAACAACACTAGCCTATTATCGGCCATCATTAGATCATTGCCATTACAAGTATTATCTTAGACAAGAAATCAGATCAGATCTATCAGGAGCAGTATAATTCACATACACCTTACCATGAGTAGCAATCATGTGTAGTGAGGCCAACAATGTTGTCAACCTTATTGATCAATCCAAACCCAAACCCAAGCCAAAATCTGAACCTTGCATTACATTTGATCCTAAGGAGACTATTAAGGCACCCGATGGTCCCCTTTACATTGTTGCAAAGATTAATGGTATTCCCTCTTGTGGAGTTCTTATCGATCCTACTTGCATGGTGAATGTTATAACTGAAGAACATCTTTACACAAGACACTCCATCAAGACCCCCATGACAAATCATATATGATGATTAAGATTTCCAATGTTTTACTTGTCCTACCCATGGTTCCATTACCTTTCTCATTGAAGTTGGTAAGAAAACCTTACATGTCACCTTTGTTGCCATCCCAACTTTTGATCAATTCCAAACAAGACTTGGACTTCCTTGGCTCACTTCCATGAAAACTTTTGCCTCTCCTATCCATAAGTTTTTGAAATTTCTCCATAATGGAGAAATCATCACGATTAACCATAGTCGCTATCACCCTTTAGTGAGTCATGGAAACTTTGACCTTGACTTCTTTTGGCCTAACATGCCTCAACCATTACAACCTCACCAAGATTATCTCTTCCTATCTTGTCAAAAATTCAAATCCCAAAAGATTGGTGAACTTAGAAACCCGAAGGATGTCCCATCTCCTCGTCTTGGACTCAGACTCCTTCCTACACCTTTCATTCCTCCTATTTATGCTTCAATTCCACCACCTATATCTTACAAAAGTCCTGCATCTTCCATCTCTCAACCTAATGCAGTTCCTTCCATTCTTCCTCCTAAAGAAGAAAAGGACCCAATGTTGATTGATCCTAAACCAACCCAAATTTCAAGAAAAACCAACCGTAGTTGTAGTGCTTGTGACCACCACTATAAACGTTGTGCTAAAGCTCATGAGCTTGCTTCCTAAACCATTTCCTTCCCTAAAACACCTAATGCCTTAATTCCCTTTGACCAACCTCTGCATAGCCCGCGGGAGGAAGTTAATCTAAAGAATTTCAAATTAAATAAACATGATTTTTTTCTATTCGTATCAATGATCCTATTGTGATTAATTTGGATGAAGAAGATACTCTTGATGATGTTGATTACAACATTTCTAATGCAAATGATGTTTATACTAACAACTCTGATGAAATGTACAAGGTTATTGAAATCAATCATGAATTATCTGCTAGATTTTCGCAAATGTTATTCTTAGCTCCTAGTGACAAACAAAGCAACTCATTATTAGAGCATGGTCCTTATTTGGAACTTGTGACGCCTCCATCTTCCGTGCTCAATGTTGCGCCTCTTGCATGTTTCCCACCTTCCCTAAATAATAAAGATCGAGATGGGGGGTAGGTGGTATGCTTGACTAGCTCCTCTTGTACAGTGGATTCTTTTATGTGTTTGTCTAATTGTGTTGTGCTTCCCTTGTGATGTGCTTCTTGCTATATGTTTTGTTTAGACTTTGTTGCTCTGTCAACACAAGGTGATAAAGGGATCAACCTGTTGTGACATTCCTCTATTTGTATCTCATTTCTGATATATGTCGTATACATGTTATGTTGTGCATGTGCTTTTGTCATAAATGTGCCTTTGTGTTGTCTCATTGGGGATAATGCAAAATGGTAGTTACCATCTATTCTTTTTTCTCTCCGCAATGCAGACCCAAAAAGACTTTTGTTCGTATCTCTTATGTGATCTTCAATTGTGCTCATAGTTCTACAACCTTTGGGGGATGATGTCAATTCATTGTGCCAGAATTCTTGATATACATGAGTTATCATATGATCACACTAACCCCAGAGTTAGTGGATCCCTTTGTGCTCTTTTTTTGTCATGTGATTCATTTTCCTTGGTTTGTCCTTGCTTGGGGGAATTTCATAGTGGAAATGTCTTTTGGGATGCATGTATGCTCCCTTAAAGCAATCGCTCCTGTTAAGGCCTTTGCAATCGCTTTAACGTGGGATAGACACTCCACTCCTTGCTTCACTTCTTGCACACAATACACAACCAAAATTGCAAATCAAAAATTTTCAGAGCGTTTAACAAAAAAATATATTACACATTTTCATGCCCTTGCGCACTACATTACATTAAAACATGCCCCTGCACTCTACATTACATTACATTAAAACATGCTCCTGAGCATTACCTTAGCGAATTCCTTTGGAGACACTGCTTTCATTAGGCCTGATCCTTTTTTGACATTCCTAATATCTCTTTGTGTGGCCCATAGTAAGTCAAACCTTACTAGGCTAGTTTGGTCATGTCCCCTCTTTTTTAAGTGTTTCTTTTTTTATCTTGGTTTCAGACATAAGTCACTTGTGGGCTTGATGTTTCCTTGTCTCCTTGACCTTGATAAATCTTTCCAAGGCTTTAATCAGCTTTATTGTGAGCATGAGGTAATCTTATACTCTCGCTAAAGTGGGGGCTAAATGTACTATCTTAAATTGTAAGCACCAATAATTAGATGCTCAAGTAGTTCCCATTTTAGTGTTCTCGGGTTTTCATGTTTGTTATGCTTGATCTAGCCCCAATTCCGCTCTTTATTCCAAAATCTTCTTTGCAATCCTAATCTCTTGACCAGATTTCGAGACCTTTTGGGGGGAATAGGCTGACTAGGTTGGTCTATTCCTGGGAATAGGTTGATCTAGTTGGCCTATTCCTCGAGGTCTTCCCCAAAATTTAAATCGAGGGCCTGTCTCAACGATTAAGCGAGAAATCTTAAATCCCATCGGCTCTCTTCGAGTTTTGGGCTCCAAAATTCTTGTGAGGGGTATATAAGAAACCTACCTCTCCTCATTTTGAAAAGCTTTGAAGATCCAATTTTAAGGAAAGCATCCAAGCTCAAGCATGTTTATCTGCTGGGGTAAACTTAGTATTGCACAGACATAGTACAGGAAATATAATAAACACAGAATGTATCATAGAATAATAAATACTTTCATTAATCATTCCATACTGGCAAGTACATTTACATCGTAATGATTATACCATCATATTTCCCATGTCCAACCTCCGAGAGGGTATATAAAGTACCCGAAGGGCCACGACCGAAGTGTCGTGATGTAATTGTCTAACCTCTCGGTCACTAACGACCGAGACTAACATAATACTTTATTAATATAATAACCCGTACATACAATTATCCCGACAACAAAGCATTCTTAAGGCAGATTTCAAGTATCCAAGACATTCCTTGAAGGCAATATTCTCCATTGTAGCAAGCTTCTCTCCCTCATGAATGCCAAGTAGAGTTGACCTTAATTTAATCAAGTAGATACTTCTTTCAAATACACATATCAATGTGAATATATTCCTTCTCAAGGCAAGAGTCATCAAGCATAACAACATTGGAGATTTGTGGAGTGTTTGCAGATCTATGCATTTGTGAAAGGCATCCTTGATTCTTTCCTACATTCCAAGATCCTACAACCACATTTAAAACAATTACAAGCATTTTCATAGACATTGCGACACCAATTCTGTTTGTGAAGTTATAAGCATTTACATTTCAGATCTAGCATCTACTTTACATTAGCAAGCTTTCCTTTCATGCATATTTCATTTCAATTTCAAGGTTGACTCCTCAACCGGGCTTTGACTGAGACAAAGCTCTTTCTACACAAAATTTCCTCTCTTTTCTGTGTGTAGGAACAGGTGGCACCAATTTCAGGAGTAGACCCTTAGAACTTCTGCTACAGTCAACAACCAAAATTGTTGAAAAGTGCAGGGTATGGTTGACCCAGTCGACCTAATCTTGGGAACAAGTCGACCAAGTCGGCATAGACCCTCTAAAATAACTCCTAACTCAATTTACAGGATAATCTCTGGGATTTGTTTCTTGTAACAGAATTGGTCTTCTTGTTCTCTGTCAGTTTGTGTATTCTGAAATCCATCTTTCTTTCCTTTCTAGCCTTCAATCTTGCATTGTTTAACTAAGAAACCTCAATTACAGCTAAAGATTATTGTACTCACTTAGCACTTAAGCCTACTTGAGCCTAATGGTTCGTTTTCCTTCCAAAGTAACCAAGGTTGGTTTGATATCATATTAGGGAACCACACTAGAACCCCTTATTATCGTCAACACCAATATTTTATGTTATGAGAACAAAGGCCATTCTTCTTACAAACAACGAAACTTCTCATAAAAGAAGAAAAGTTTGAAATGAGGAAATCTTCAAGTTAGTTTTGCAATATATGTTTGATTCTTGCCTTTACAACATAGTTTAAGTGGTTTTCAGTATTCTCAATTACAAACAAAAGTTACAGACTTCTTTTGAGCCTTCCAAATAGGAATTAAAATGTTTGACAAATTACCTCATAATAAAATTTAGGTAAAATTCTCTTTTGGGATATTACAACTTTATTTTGTAGAACTAGGATTTTTACCCTCAAAAGCTGCACTTGCTGCAGCTTACCTCATGGGTGTTTCAAAAATTAAAAAAATTCATAAATGACCATTTGGGTGTGATATATTTCCATCATCTTTCATAAGAAACCTATCACATCAACTATTTCCGTTGATCAATCACTTAATTTTACCTTCTTGGATCATATAAGTGGTAGCTTGTTTCTTATTTTGAGAGATTTCATTCCTCCACCAATGGAAGCTTGATTTGTTTATGATTCGTCCACCAGCCCTTTCTTCTAGATTCATTTTCTTCTGTTGTACTAGTCTCTACCTTATTGGTCCTCATTGTTAATGTATTTATGCATTTATTACACCTTCAGTTAGAGAGTAGGCTTGTTTTATTGTGATTGTGAGGTGTCACCCTCTTCCATAGGAGTTACACTTCTCTTATTTTCATATTGAGTAGTTGCCTCATTTTATTGTAATTAAACTTCATGGAGGGTAAATTATCCTACCCCCACCCCGTATTTTCTATAAATGCAGGCATGTTGCATTTATTCTTACTTCTATTAATGAATGGAACAAGCATTGTTTTGCTTATTTGAATCTCATTTTTGTTTTGATAAAATATGTTATTTGAATTATTTTTAAGGTTTTTTTTTTTTGAAAAAAGCTTAAAAATTTATTCAAGAGATATCAAGAATACAAAGCAAAGGCCCCAGGGCCAGCCACAATAGAGACAAAAAGGCAAGAAGTTCCAAATGGAACATCCCATAAACAGAGCTACATATTTTTATCTGCCCGCATTAACCTTTCCAAAGTCTCAAGATAATCAAATGATAATACGTCTCTCCCCCCAATATCCCCATCATCATCTTTCTCTGAAGCCCACTTCGCTAGGCAGTCAGCCACTCTGTTCCACTCTTTGGGAACATGATAGAAGGACACATAATCCAAAGAACTACACAGATTCAAGATCTATTTGACCACTAAGGCTAATTGCCAAGTAACATCATCCAGCCTTCGATTATTCAGCATATCAACCACAATCTGAGAATTTAACTCACAAATTATCCGCTTCCAACCAAGTGAACATCCTTTCTCAACTGCAACCTTAATAACAAAAGCTTCCATCAAATTATTAGAGTGCTGCCCCATATAAATAGAGAAGAAGAAAATAGCATCCCCATCATTGCCTCTGCCAATACCTCCAATTCTAGCATGCCCTGGGTTCCCAAGAGAAGAACCATCTATGTTAACCTTCAAAACACCAACAGGAGGAGGTGTCCACCTTCATTCTCTATTAATCCTCTGTTTTCTTTGACAAGATATTTTGCTAGCAGTACTACCCAAGCTACTGACTCCCAAATTCAAATTTTTAATAATAGCATAATAACGAGGATCAACAATCTCAGACAGATCACACTTAGCAGGAATAGTCTCTTGAAGCCTGTTAACAATCTTTTGCCATAACTAGAAGCTCACCAATTTGGAGTCCTGAAAGATCCTACGATTTTCTTTCCAACTAGAGATTCCAAATAATGAGAGTAGGACCAATAACCCAAGCTACCTGAAGGAATGAGGTCTTTGCTGGAGGTCTACCCATACTCTCCTAAAATTCAATCAAGGAAAAAGCATGAATACAAGCATGCTTCCACACCTCCCACCATCTTTGTCAGATCTCTCGGGAGTACGGACATTGAAAAAACAAATGTGAACTACATTCTTCACTGCTCCACAAAGAACACAAATACAGGGTCTTTGAAAAACCCTCTTATGAAGGTTCTCCCAAGTGAGACATTTCCTTTGAGCAACTAGCCATAAGAAAAAGTTACACTTAGGCCAGGAGACACTACTCCATACCTGCTACTTGTTAGACTTTGGCCATTTGTGTGTCATTGATGTCAAGATCTGATGTGTCGGGCTCCTAATCCTAAAATTCCTAAATAGAAAATATTGGCTTTTATATATATGTTAAAATACTTACCTGTTTACAAACATCATAGAAATCACTTGTTATGGCTTTAATAAACTCTCCAGCAATGCCGTATTGAAGCCATTGGTCCTGATGAAAAATTCAAATATGGGAATGTATATAAAATCGGATGTAGGTTATCGGGTTCACACATAATGCATTTCTTATGGCAAATGACATAAAGGTAAAGGATATCTCCAAGTAAGCACTCGTACAGGTTTCTGTATCGGGCAGACAAACAAGGAAGTCTTCGTAATTTTTAAATATATTTGGTCTACAGTTTTTGAATGATATCTCTGTTCCAAATCTTCATATTTGACAAGTGGCAGCTTAATGAGAACCTTGTCATGTTTGAGAAAGACAACAATATAAAATTAGCCACATTGACAGCAGGGACATGTGTGCAGTTAACAATAATAAACAATGGTAATTCTGAATTAGTCGTTGAATACTCTAAAAGGAATGAAAACCTTCAGATAGAAATAAGGATTCAAATTTGCTATATTATGATCGCTTTTTGAAGTTTAATAATATATTCCAAGTCAGCGGTGCATATTTGTTTTTATTGAATGCTATGTGAATAATTATGAGGACGTGGTTCTTTTATCAGGTTGCATATAACAAAACAAAGTATCGTGATGTGTTGGGACTTTGCTGACTGTATATGAGAAGTTTAACAGCCCACCACCACATGTCATATTATGGAAACAAGGCGGTTATACCTGAGGTTTGGTTAAAACCGAAACACAAACTTATATATTCTTTATCAATCCGAAGATTTGGGTGTGTGTGGTGACGGTATGAAAAGACATGGTGTTTACCCTCGTGGGGCAACAGACAATTGCATAGACACAGTCAAATACTCAAGTACTCAGCATATAATATAACAGACTATTGTATTCATATAATCATAAGAGTTTTCGTACATCATAAGCGTGTCTTCATCAAAGGAATAAGTTCATACATATAATCTCCGAAGGGGTGCGAGGCGAACCGTCGCACCCGTGTAATGCCTCCGGACTCCAACCGTCTAACTAACCCAATTTACCCGACAGCATCATCCCCCCCAAAAGAAAAGTCGTCTCCGGCGACTTAACAACAAAATGGAGATAATGTCCAATACAAAAAAACACAGAAATCAGCTAAGTAGAAGTGAAGGGGGCATCCCTGGAACCGATGGTTGGGACGCTGAAGAAGTGGCCCTCTGCCTCAACTAATAGACTTGCTATGTACGGATGTTCAGATCTGTCTGGAGCTGCAAATTGACCTCAACAACTTCCTTGAGCATCAGGGTAGCCTCCTGGAACTCAGTATCCTTTTGAGCAAACCGGCTGTCTGCAAGACTCCTGGCGGTATTAGCTACCTCCAGCTGTGCCAACAGTTGTGCACGTTCCTCCTGCCAGGCACGTCGCTCTGTTGCTAACTCGGCGACTATCTCCTCCCGAGATCTCTCTACTGCCTCCCAAGCCCTCTCTCGAGCCTCTTCTGTTTCCCATGCCGTGATCACTGTTTGCACCAACCGCCGACCCTTATCGATCACCAATTCTAGAGTGTGCATATACTCTCCTAGATCCTCTGCCATCATCACCTCGACTGGTTTCCCTTTCCTTGCCAGCACCTCAGCTGCCTTTGGCTCTACCCTCTGTCCGCCGCTTCCAGCATCACCCACTGCGCCTTCCTCGAAATGGGGGTATTCTCGCTGAGGGGACAGAATAGCGGATCCCCGTGCCATTGGTGTGAGGGATCTCTGTGCCAAGAAAGCACTTGCACGCCCTAACACGTGTGGTCCAATCTGACACATAGGTGTCAAGCACTCCTCAACGGGCACTCCTCCATCCATGCTGGCATGGTCAAACTCAATCAACATGGAATCTCCAAGGGCCACCACCGGCTCTGATCCCGCCATTTCTAGCCATACCTGACCAGCTTCCGTCCTACCCTGCTCAGCAAACTGCTCCATCATCTCGGCCATGTCTCTGCCAGAAGGGATATTCTCGCTATCCCCAGTCTCTAGCTCTGGAAGTGTATCCATTATGGCAACTCTCTCTGGCTCTACTATAGAAGCTCCTGTTGATGTGGCAATAGGTAAAGATAGCTGAACTAGGCCCCGTGCTTGGCCAAATGCTGGAATGGCTGTAGGACCGGGAACCAAAACAACTGGGGTCCCACTAGTGGGTACAGGATGTGGAAATAATAGCAGGGCAGCTGAGATTATCTGTACTTCTCATCATCCTCCGGACTGCTTCCCTCCTTGGATGTCACTTCCCGGCCGCTATCCGTATCCCCACGTTCCCCACTAACTTCCAATTCCTGCCTGGTTCGTTTCGAACCAAGGCCCACCTTCTGACCTCCAGGCGTATCTAGATGATGCCATCTCATGATTGGGGGTTCGCCCTCCACCAAGGGTCCCACCTTAAGCTCGGATGATAATGTCCGCTGGAATCTGCCGCTCCACTGCATCCAAGAAAAGTCCAATCCCATAATGTGGCATATAGAAGGTGCGGTGCTGAAGGGTCATGAACGCATACATCCGTTTTGCCAACACGGTCGCCCAATCCTACATTCATCCCCCAAGGAGGTGGTTCATCAGGGTAACCTGCTGAAATGAAATATCAAAGGCGCGGCTAGACCCCGTAAGCCGACTCTTCACCAAATCCATAAGGCCTCGCCAGTGGCCTTCCTTGACAAACGTTTTCTTGATGCCGCGATTATGGGACGCCTTCCGGAGAGACTCCTCTGCTGGTGTGAGATAATCTCTGCAGATCAGCCTGATGTAGAAGTCTTTATTCTCTATAGCCATCTTCTGTGGCCTCAGATCAGCCCGTACCCCTCTGTCTGGTAACTCGAAGACTCGGCGAAATTCTGATGCTGTAAAAGAAACTGTCACCGAGTGATTTAGGTAGGGAATGGTGCTTGTCTTAGAAAAGCTATCGAAGGCCTCGATCATTGCCCGCAATGGACCTTCAAAATCTTTAATGCAGAAAATCTGAGATCTTGCCGCTGCCATTTGAGGCCTGTGAATTTTCAGCTTCTTCCCTGTGCCCGCACTTGCAACTCTTGGTGTATTCCGGCTCATACTTCTGGGGTCCTCTTCCAGTTTCTTCCTCCAACTACATTTGCCTGCAGATTGCATCTTTGTGGCTTCCTATTTCTGATGAAGATATAACCGTTATTAACTACCGTACAATTGCTTTCTGTCTGTCTTCTTCCTTAGCCCTACTCTTAGTCTCCTCAAATCCCTCCGTAGCTGTACGGAATGCCCGAATATAACCAAAATAATACTGATCAATGTTTCCAGTTATGTCGCACCTATGCGTTTGTACGACCTCTTTATCTTATGTTGTGACTATACGGATATATGTCCTTGCGTTTTTTTAAAAAAATTTCTCTTGTCGTGGGTGGCCTGGTCATACAACCGTACGGTTGCAGGACGTGTATCCACACCGTACGGTATCACGTTGAATTTTTATTGTTTCCACCATACGGTGGTGTTTGTTGGGCGGCTTGTTACCGTACGAAATTGCCTCCCCTCGCCGCACGGTTATGAGGCTCTGTATACTGTACAGGCACGTGTGACCAAAACGATTCACCTTCCTCCACTTTGTCTCCCGTACGGCCGTATGGCGAACTAAATGATCTTGCAGGCTGCTAAACTTATGCCGTACGATGTAATTAATGAACTCCAATGCCTTCGTTATTGTGTCGTACGGTCGGCCTTTATTCTTTCACTGTCTTTTGGCCATACGATGTTCCTCTTAAAACCTTTCCTGTCGTACGGTCATGTGTTGTGCGTTTTTGCCGTACGGCCGTACGGTACTCTTTTTTTTTAAAATCGGCTGAGTGCCTTCGGTGCACCTCCGACCTCTGATGGTACACCTTCAATTTCGAGCCGTTCACCGCATCGGGGATTTCTCGTCCATCGAGGGTCCACAGCTTCACTGACCCATTCACTACCACCTCTCAAACCTTGTAGGGACCTACCCACTTAACTTTGAATTTCCCAGGCTTAATCTCGTTTCACCCATTGTATTGTAATACTAACTGGCCTGGTGTAAATTGCATTCGGCGAAGGTGCTTGTCGTGCCACAGTTTCCTCCGTTGCTGGGTTGCTTCTGTGGCCCACTATGCCAGTGCTCTTTTTTCATCGAGTTTATTCAAGAGGTAAAGTCTTTATCTCAAACTCTCCATGTCCCCAAGTTTGTTTTTGATGGCTATCCGGAGGCTAGGCACCATGAATTCAGCAGGTACCACCGCCTCCTGCCCATACATCAGCTGGAATGGTGTCTAAACAGTGGTCACCTTGTAGGAAGTTCGGTAGGCCCATAACACAGAGGGTAACCTTTCTTCCCAATCTTCACCCTCAACACCGCATGACTTATAAATGACTCCGACCAAAATTTTTATTGGTTGCCTCCGCCTGGCCATTCGCTCGAGGGTAGTAGGGATTTGACAGCATATGGAAGATCTTGAATTCCGTGGTCAGGAGTTTAATCACGTGATTGACGAAGTGGCCACCCCTATCGCTCGTCAACTGAATTGGGATGCCGTATTTGGTTATTATCTATTCGTAAATGAACTTTGTCGTGCTTATAGCGGAGTTATCAGTCAATGCACGTGCCTCCACCCACTTGGTTAAATACTCTGTTGCTACCACAATATATCAGCAGCGCCAGGCACGACTGGCCTTCAGAGGCCCAACAAAATCCAATCCCCACCTTTCAAATAATTTCTATGCGTGGGAGGGGTTGAGTGGCATAAAATCTCGTTTAAGGGGTCTCCCGGCGCGCTAACAAGTGTCACAGCCGACCACCCATTCTCTGGCGTCATTGTACAGTGTCAGCCACCACAAGCCGGCCAACAACACCTTCCTGGTTGTCGTATTTGGACCCATGTGGCCTTCGGCAGGTCCTTCGTGAGCTTCCCTCAGAACTTTGGACACTTCTTCCATCACGCATCGCCTCAACACTTGGTCTGGACCCATTTTGTATAGCAGTCCATTGATGAGTTGAAAGGTCCTGCTCCTTAGAACCAACTTCCTCCATTCTCCTGGAGGCATGCCTTCCGGGAATCGGGCCGTGGACAAATACTCGCCAATGCTTGTGTACCACTTCGGGAGTACAGCGATATGGAACAAGTGTGCATCTGGGAAATTATCATTTGCTCCCACGGGTGGCTCGCCCGACTTGATTCGGGACAGCTGATCGGCGATCACATGGCTATGCCCCGGCTGTACTACAATCTTGAAGGTGAATTCCTGAAGTAGGAGGAGCCACCTGCTCACCCTCCCTTGAATAATGGGTTTGTTGACGAGGTACATCAGGGCCTGGTGGTCCACAAAGAAGGTGAACGACGTCGCCAGTAGATAATGCCTAAACTTCTGGACCGAGTAAATCATTCCTAGAGCCTCCCGGTCGGTGGTATTGTAATTCTTCTCTACGTTTGATAGTAACCGGCTTGCAAAATAGATAGGGTGATCAAGTCCATGTTCGCCTTCCTGAGCTAGGGTGGCTCCGATGGTGTATTTCGATGCATCTACGTGGACGTGGAACTCCCTGTCCCAGTTTGGAAATGCAAGGATGGGAGCCGCCAACAGTCTCGTTTTTAGATCATCGAAGGCCTCCCCTTGCTCCTTCGCCCAAACGTACGGCTCCCCCTTCTTCATGAGTTTATCCATCGGGTATGAAACCCGAGCAAAATTCTTTATAAACCGTCGGTAGTACCCAATGTGGCCTAGGAAGGATTTGACGCCGGTTATGTCACTGGGGGCCTCCATTTCAACTATCACCTGGACCTTGTCAGGGTCCGTATTTAACCCTTCTTTGCAGACTATGTGTCCAAGTAGTTTTCCTTGTGGCACCATAAATCGACACTTCTTTGGGTTGAGTGCTAGACGAGCTTTCCGACACCGCTCCATACATTCTCCCAACGCTGCAATGTGTTTGTCCTGGCCACTGAAGATGGACCAGTCATCCAAAAATGCTTTAAAATTCCCTTTGGACATTTTATCAAAAATATGAAGGATAATCCTCTTGATAGTTGCGGGTGCATTGCACAGACCGAAGGGCATCCGATTGTATGCGAACACACCATCCTCCACTACAAAGGTTGTTTTTAACTTATCTTCCTTTGCAATGGATATCTGGTTGTATCCTGTGAACCCGTCCATAAAGGAATAAATTTCGTGGCCCGCCACCTCTTCCAGTATGCTATCTGTGAAAGGAATCGGAAAGGGGTCCTTGATTGTTACTGCATTGAGACACCTGAAGTCTACGCAAATGCGGATCTGGTTGGCTTCCTTCTTCTGGGAGATCACAATTGGTGACACCCACTCACTTGTGTCCACCCGAAAGATGATCCCTGCTTCCAACATCTGCTCGATTTCGGTCTCTACCCGTGCAATGTAATTTTTGTTCATTGTGTACAGCCTCTTCTGCACAGGTTGGGCTCGAGGAACCAGAGGAATGCGGTGCACGCAATGCTCCTGAGGTACGCCCTTCAGGTCTTTGTAGGTCCAGGCAAACACATCCTTATATTCTGTAAAAATTTTGACAGCTGTCGTTTTCAATACGGGGCTCTAGTCGTCTCCCACAAGGATGGTTTTGGGATTTTGTTCATCCCCGAGGTTTATTGCCTTCAACTTTGCTTCCTTATACTGGATTGGTTCCTCCTTCGAAAATTCATGGGCGGGGTTTTCTTTCATCCGAGCTTCCCCTTCTCTATATTCTGTGTATTCCGGAGGGAACTCATTCCGGTTTTCTTCGATCTCGAGTATGTTGCAGGACGGCGGAAATAACTCATAATCACGCATTTGCCAGTGGAATAGACCATCCATCGAATTTGTATCATCCTCTATTTCCAGTATCCCTTCGGCATTAGGTTCCATGTTTCCTTCCTCTTCGTCTATCCCGTCGTCTGACTCCGAATCGGATGCCATTTCCTCCCCGATCATCTAGGTGGTGAGGTCCACCACAAACTTCCTTCCCCCCTTTTCAAATGCCAGGGTGTTTCTTTTCCAATTGTGACTGGCTCTGGCAATCACCAGCCACCCCCTTCCTAGGATGGCGTCACACCCCTTCTGCTTGAGGGGAATTACAACAAAGTCAAGGATGAACGGTTGGGTCCCGATAGTTACCTGTTGTGCCATCAGCGTGCCAAGGGGCTTGATGTCGTGCTGGTCGGCCCCTAGTAGATTGAATGTCGGCAGCCACAGCGTTGGTTTCCCCAAGCTCTTCCAGGTTTCTTTTGGTAGGACATTCACCCCAGACCCACCGTCAACAATCGTGTTCGTGAGGATGGTACCCAAGATACCCATCTCCACCACTGCAGGGTTCCGTCCGTTATTTATTGATAGCATCATGGGGTCGGCTGCAGAGCCGTCGGGGATCTCCGTTCGTTCAACCGTGCTTGCTGGGACGTTATGGCCTAGGAATAGGGCCGTTTTGAGATGCGGCATAGTCTCCAGTAGGTCCTTGACCTTTACGGGTACCTCCAGTTGCATTATCTTCCTTAAGATATTTTGTTTGGCCAATGCTCGGTGGGAAGTGCCGGTGTCCGTAGGGTCCCTTCGATCCTGCATACCCTTCTCGATCTTGGCCTTTGCTTCAAGCACCCTTTGTTTCTCAGTCGGAGGGTGAGGGTACATGGCCTTTTTGGTCTGTCCGCGTGTGATTGTCAGGGCCTTCTCAGTGCCCGTTCGTTCCATGTCTAGGATATTGCAGCCGGGCTTCGGACAGTTTGTGTCCTCGTGATCTCTCGGTCCGCACCACCAACACAGTTTCTATGGAGCCGTAGCCTCGTTCTGACAGTCATGGGCATAATGTGCCCATTGATTACAGCTTCTGCACTGTATCATGGGTCTCCCCTTCACATCATACTGGACCCGTGGCTTGTTCTCATTATTGCCTCGGCCTCCCCGGTGGTTGTTTTTGTACCTGCCGGATGATGCACTATTTTGTTGTCCGCTGGTCCCAGACGTGGAGGGTTGCTCTTGGGTGTAGAGCACTTGTTGATTTCTTGCCCTTAGGTTGTAGGAACATTCTTTAATGGAATGTCTCGCGATTTGTCAGATATCACAAAAGGCTTTCTTGGGACAAGAACCTTTTGTGTGGCCCGCTTCCTTGCAGTCCGTGCACCACACGATGTCTTCCTCTGTCTTACTTGTGCTTCCCTTAGTGGCCTTCAATTCTCTCATCATCCTTTCTAGATCTTTTTGTAGGGCGAGCACTTTCTTGCTAGATTCACCCTCACTGCTTTCCGTCTCCGATTCATCATCTGAAGATTTAGTCTTTCTTGAGGTCTTACACTCGCTTTCCAAGTCCATCACATGGTTGTACGCGTTACTGTATGATGTAGGCGGGACAATTTTCATTTTCTTCCGAAGGGAAGCTTTTAGTCCCTCTACGAACCACCTCTTCTTGAGTTCGTCTATTGGGGCGGACTCCATCTTCCTAATAAGTTCCTTCAGTCGCCGTCCGTAGGCACGAACAGACTCGCTCTTCGTTTGCTTGGTATTGTAAATCTCCGCCAGAATCTCATTGTCATCCCTTAACAATTGAAATTCCGTCTGGAATGCTTTTTTCACAATGTCCCAAGTCGTCATACTAGTTTTGTCGACATCTAAATACCAGTCAATGGCCCCCTCCCTTAATGTTGCAAGGAATTGGCGGATCCATTCGTCCTAGTCGGTAACCCCGTTGGCGGCCCATATGGTCTCACAGGTTCGGCAATGTCGGACCGGATCCTCCTTTGCTTGGCCTATGAACTTGGGTAATTTTTGTTTACTCGCCGCCATAGTTGTCCGCGGTGGATTTAGTGCTCCAGCACCTCCTGTGCCAACACTCGTACCCGCACTTCCTTGAGTACTGTGTGTATTATGGGTTGGTGGTACTTGTCCTTGTGGCAGTTGCATGACTGATGGGACCGTACTATGTGGGGTTCTTAGTTCCAACAGAGGGTTTGCCGTGTTCGTGACACCTTCAGCAGTCCTGTCCTCCCCGTCGGTTTGGTTCTCCGCACCTGGTTTATGGGTTAGACCCTCAAACCGATCTCTCTCTCCCTGGAGGAAGAATCTTCTCAACTATGTCTCCTCGAGTAATTCCTCCCTACTCCGTACTCTCCGCTGTTCGGGTGAAGCGAACTCCTCGTCGGCCTGTGCACCCTCCGTACCGCTTCCGAGGTTCCCTTCGGGCAACCCTCTGGCAAGCTGGTCTTTAGCAAGTTGCCTTAGCCTATACCGACGTTCACATTGCTGTGCGGAGATCAGAGCCGTGTGTGTGACCTCCCCTTCGTCATTTGTTACCTTCTTATTTCTATCCTTATTTAATGTATTGGGCATCAAGACTGAACAAAAAACATTGCCTTTCAATCAAAAGAACACTTATTTTTTATTTATTCATGTTGATTTACAACATTTCCAATTGCATTACAATCGCATTACAATTGTTTGTGTTCTTTTCCCTTCCGTTCATACTTCAAAGACCCCAACCTTTGCCATCGCCTTCTTCCTAACGGTGGCGGAGGTGCTCCCGAGTGTGGAATGCACAGAGGATTTCCTGGTGGTGTTCCTCTCGGGCAATTTCCTCCTGGCGAGCTCGTTGCGCTAATGCTGCTTGTGCTAGCAACCGAGGAAGATGATTCAGCAGTCGATTGGCTATAGGGTTAGCCCCAATCGCGTCCCACACGGCGCCGGTCAGAACTTCCTCGCTTGTGGCTTCTCGCTGAACGTAGGTTTCAATTGCTACTTGGAATAAAATTCTGAATTCTCGTGTCTGGATATCTTCCCCTTCGTACAACTCTGTACGGGCATCATCTGCTTCGGGATTTATCTCACCAACGGGTAAGCCCATTCTGTCCACACGCCATCCGAGTGCGTCTAGGCAGCGGCACCAGATGTTTACCCTCATGGGGCAACAGACAATTGCATAGACACAGTCAAATACTCAAGTACTCAGCATATAATATAACAGACTATTGTATTCATATAATCATAAGAGTTTTCGTACATCATAAGCGTGTCTTCATAAAAGGAATAAGTTCATACATATAATCTCCGAAGGGGTGCGAGGTGAACTGTCACACCTGTGTAATGCCTCTGGACTCCAACCGTCTAACTAACCCAATTTACCCGATAACACATGGCAACGATATTTGAACTGTGACCATATGCTGGAAAAGTTTTCTCAGATAGAATATAAAATCATGTTTATAAAAGCTGCTTAGTAGATTGGGAAGGAGAACATGTTGATGAGGTTGAAGACTGATGCAAATCACAGTGCTGAGGTATAAGGTAATTATCAAAGGTTAAAGACAGTTTGAACATCGTATTTGTAAGATTGATAATCATGATCAGATTCTTCTTCATGAAAAGGAGGTGATATAAATTTAATCTGAGATCTACCTTTTATATTCAGATATTCTCTAAGTCCTCAGTTTGATACAAAACAGCTGCTTTTAATAAGGGATTAGGCAAGTGTTTTACTAATTTTGTGGAGTATGCTGTGAATTACATTCTGCTCAATATATGCTGGTGATAAGGAAACTTTGCTTGTCTAATCAAAATTGAATACAATAAAATTCTGAGATGTATCTGACTGCAAAACTTCTAAAGCACTTGTAATTCAGATTATAGTTATTTGGCAGAGAAATAAGGAAAGTCATCTTGATAAATTCAGAATCTCAGTTTATTTGTATGAGGAAAATCACAGAGTTGTAAATTGCATCAAAATGTGTTCAAATTTAAATTGAGATGTAATTTGTTCAAATCATTTGTAAGTTGTAACTGAGTTGATGCTCAGATTGATTGAGTGGGTGCTCATGTGGTGAGAGAGTTGGTACTCTTAAGAAGAAAGGTGTTAGGTGACTCCTTGGGTTGATGCCCTAAAAGTATTGTAAAGATTTCAATTTGTGAGGCTGGATTAGGACAGTAGATCCTAGCAGCATTGCTCACCGTGGTTTTTCCCTTTGGGTTTCCACGTCACATTTGTGTATAGTGTCTCTTGTTTTGTGATGATTCTTTTAACTTTCAGTTTGATCATTTTGATTCAGCATACAAATCAAAGTAACTGGATGAAAAGTTAAGTTTTATTACTACTAATTCAGCCCCCCCTCTTAGTAGAAACCTGTGTTCTACACTTCTACCAAGGCACACCCGCCAGAGCATGTAGGTATCGATCCAGCTCAACATAGCCCACAACTACAGAGTATTTCCCTTTTGGGTCAAGGCCCCAAGCCAAAATGTCCCTCCCCTTAAGGGACCTGCATAACCTTCTAGCCAAGATCTTAGCAAGCTCAAGACGGTCATCAACTGAGCCTCCCAAGGGCCACTCTTGTGGGTCCTTCCAACAAGTCACCTCCACCTGATCTCTACATATAACCGTTTCAAAATATTCCACCTTATTGCACATAGCCACAGTAAATATGTTGTAGAGGTCTTGAAGGTGAGGGAAATTAGAAAGGATTGGGGGATGTCATTCCCAAGAATCCTTCTAGAAAAGAGCTTCAGAGCCCCCATTACAAATCTAGAAAAGACCACTCTGATAAGTTGAGCTCCTTTTTTAAGAGTGTCGCATATCATAGATCCCCTTCTAGTAAGACTGAGCCTAGGCATGTTATGAGCATTTGCACCCGAAAGGTGCTTATGTGTTAGAATTTTGGCCAAGCCTTGGTCCTAACAAATGTACCAACACCAATACAACTTAGCTGCCAAAGCTTTACCAATCATACTAGCAGACTAGAGACCAAGGCCTCCTGCATGCTTTAGCCTACACATTGATTCCCACTTAACCAAGCTCCACTTAGAGGATAAAAGATTACTAGACCATAGAAATTGGTGGGAAAGAGCATCAAACTCCTTTACAAAGCTAGGAAGGACTTGCACAAAGCATCTATAAATGGGAAGGGCCTGCACCATAGACTTCAAAAGAATCACTCTCCCAACAGATGAGAGCCATCTATTAGTCCAACTAACTTTACTCCGAAACTTAGCCAAAATCCCTTGCCAAAAGTTTTTGCACTAAGCTCCCACGTTGAGAGGAATCCCAAGGTAGACCAGAGGAAGAGAACCAATCTAAAATCTGAGAATCTGGAAAATTCTATTCTAAAAAAGCCGAGGGGTATTAAAGAAATAAATAGTGGATTTAGCATAATTAATTCTTTGACCTGAAGTAGTCAAATAAATGTCGAAGGCTCTCCTAAAATTCATTTCCTCATTAATTATGGCCATACCCATAAAAGCAGCATCGTCCACAAACTAAAGGTGAGAGTAATGAGACAAGGAATTGCTCTAGCTCCAACCTTTAAATAAGACCCTTTTTTCCCTGAGATTTAATAAATCAACCAAACCCTTCCACCATAATAATGGATAAATAAGGGGATAGAGGGTCTCCTTGTCAAAGGCCCCAAGATTCATTGGACAACTCATGGTTCACCGTTGATAAGAACTGAGAAGGAGGTAGTAGTAACATAACTGAGGATCCAATTAACCCACTCCATATCAAAACCAAAGGCCAAGAGAATTTTTCGTAAAAATGTCCAATTCACCTTGTCATAAAACTTAGCCATATCAAGTTTGATGAACATAGCCTTCTCCTTAGAGGTCAAAATAGAATGAATAGTTTCTATTGCAATCACAACCCCATCTAGAATTTGTCTACCACCAACAAAACCACCTTGTTCATCAGACATCGGAGCTTTGAGACATGGCTTGAGTCTCTCAGCAATCAGTTTAGTAATAATATTATAGACAACATTACATAAGGCAAGAGGTTTGAATTGATCTAGACTATTCGCCCTATTTTTTTAGGAATAACAGTAAAAAAGGTAGAATTCATAGACTTCAACATTTGTTTATTCCTATGAGACTCTTGAACCATCTTCAAAAGATCAAATTTTATGATTTCCCATAATTCCTAAAAGAATTCAATTGGAAACCCATCAGGGCCAAGTGCCTTACCTTTTTTCATATGAAACATATTGTCCTCTAATTCTTGCATTAAAATGGGATGCAACAGAGCCTCATTCATCTCATTGGAAACTAGGGAAGGAATGTAATTCAAGATAGCCATTTCCTCCTCAAAAGATGGGGGGTACCCTCAATAAAAAGAGTCGAAAAATACCAAGAGGCTTCCCTAGAAATCTCACCTCTAGAAGAAAGTTGAGCAGTCTCTAAAGAAATGAGTGGAGCAATAGTATTGCCATACCTTTGGGCTTTAATAGAGTTATGAAAGAAAGTAATGTTTCTATCTCCTTCCTGAAACCAATCAACTTGCGACTTCCGTGTCCAGGAAATCTCACATAATTCCCACTCTTCCAATTCCCTAATAGCCAAGGAATTATCTCTACTAAGATCCCAAGTCATACCTTGATCCCGAATCAACCTGGTAATATTATCTAGCCTAGCCTATGCTGCAGACTTCTGGGAATTTAAATTTTCAAAACATTGTTTATTCCACCTCTTGAGCCTGTACTTCACAAATTATAGCCTCTTGACAAATGAATACATTGTCTACCATGGGGAGGCTTCCCCTTGTACCACCAATCTATTATAAGATCCTAGAGAGAGAGATCCCGTAGCCACATAGTTGAAACTTGAAAGAAGGGATTTTGAAAACTTCATAAGAAATAGCTGAAAGCTTGATAAGCCAATGATCAGAACCCCTCCAATCCAAAATTTTAGAGCTGGTAGACCACCTATCTCCTAGCCAATAACAGGAAACCAAAACAAGATCAAGCCTTGGGATAGCCTCTTTCCCACTTGTATTATTCCATGTGAAAACACCATTATTTGACTTCACATCAATTAGGTTTAGGAGATCAATATTATGTTAGCAATATAAGTTGTCATTAGTGTATTTCATCAAACCCATTCACATCGGTCGAGGATCACCGGTCGCTCGCATTACTTAGATGACACCGGTAGATAAAGCACATAGTATATGCACCGGTCAACTAAGTAGTTAGATAAACCGGTAGACTGAACCAAGTCCTCAGTATCGGTCTTATTCAGCATCCAACGACAAACCGGTACTGATCTAACTGATAGAAAAATCCGGTCCAGTTTTTGTGGAACAGTTTGAGTTACAGTTCGAGTTAAGAGCTTGGTTATGCGAGACATCCATTACTCTGATGCGAAGTTAACCGTTCAACTTGAGTTAGCTTTTAGTTCTATGGATGATCTCTAGATAAACTCTAGATCACAACGCATAGCTTTCTTGCGTTGCATATTTTATGGTCAAGTTTATTCCCTGGCGATTCTACGAGTCAAGAGGATCACTCTTGTATAAATATTAGAAATAGGACGCAAAGTAAGGTGCTGTTGTTGATAAGTGAAAAACGCAGAGAGTAGAGGAAAGATATCTTCTGAGTGCTACAGGGACAAAGGTGAAGGTAGAAAAGAAGATCAACAGCCAAGCAAATAGGGGAAGGAATCTACAGGTATGATCTAATCAGACAATCAGTGTCATTATAGATCACTTTTTTTTTAGATATTTCATCATAAACAAATCCCTATATTAGGGTGGACCTAATTAGTTCGTTGTAAAAATCCCTTAACAGGGTAACATCTTGTCGATGTGCAAAGTCCTGTAACCAGGCAGCTCCTAACAGGGTTTAGATCTTAACAGATCTCTTGTAAAATCCCTTAACCAAATAGCACCTTAATCAGTGCTTTGTAAGCTCCTAACAGGACGCCTTCATTTGGAACTAGTGAAGTTGTGAGCTCTGTCTCACTGTGGTTTTTTCTCTCTAACCGAGAGTATCCACGTACAAATATTTGTGTAGATCTGTGTGATTCAGCTTATGCTTGTGAATGATTGCTAACTTTCTACTCTGCATTCTAGAATCTATTTGCAAGTATTAAACAATAAAGATTTAGTATTTTCTGACTCACCCCCCCCTCTCAGTAATCGGTAAGATAAAATCAATTGGTATCAGAGCCTAGTTCTCTACACAATAAAAGTTTAACAACTTGAGAAAAAGATCATGGAGGGTTACCGGTACCCAGAAACAGCTAGAGGAAGCCAATGACATTATTGCCTCGCTGGAAAATAGACTGAGGAAATCACTTGCAAAGAGAAAGGAGCTAGCTCTGCAACTAAATGAGATCAATGAAACCATCGACGAACTCTCTAGGCAGAGTGGGTCTGATAAGGCCGAGGAAGCAGTCTCCGAGCTTACGGAAAAGAATCAGATCCTAACCGGTTAGATTACTGATCTCAAAAGGGAGCAAAAGGTAAATGCTCTAAGAATGACTGAACTGATTGAGCAGAAATGAAAAACTGAAAGCGAAAGGAACTCAACAGTCAAGACATCAACAACTTCGGAAAAAGCAATGAACCGGGTAGAGGAAGCTGCAAGAGCCAATGAACTCCTCATTATGCAACTCCAAGAGGACTTGTTGATTGCCACCCAAGAGAATGCCAATATGCATAAAGCATGGCAGGTTAGAGATGAAGCATGCAAGAAGCTAGCAATCGAGATATATCAACTTAAGGAACAAATGAAAGTCCTTGAAAGAAGGAATGAAATGCTAAGAAGATACAATGCAAGCTCGGTCAAGCTCGATGAGCAACTCAATGCTCAACGAAGGCACAATGATCACACTGGTCTCGGATTTACCGATGGAGTCAACAAAAGGAAGACGCTAGCACAAAGAGGTAGGAAAAACTTTTACACCTCTTGTAAGCCTAGTGGAAAACCAGGTCATGAGACTAAAAACTGTGGAAATGCACCAGTAAGAACCAACAACAGTCACTGTAAAAATTGTTGCAAAAAGGGCCACAAGACCAACAAGTGTTGGTCCAGTCCCCCATCCGTGTCCAGTGCAAGTAGGGGAAGCTTCAAGGGATACTGTTATGCCTGCAACAAATTTGGACACAAGGCTGAAGAATGCAAATCAAAGACTGGCATTCAGATCACCCGAACCGATATTCTCAAAAAAGGGTAGAAACTGGAATGCAACTGATCATCCAAATAAAGAGATGCATTGTAACAGAGAATCATGGAGCGAACCACCTAATCCAAGAGGGATGAATCCATGGAAAGCAACCGGTATAGTCTGCCATTACTGCAACAAAGTCGGTCACCTAGCTAAAAACTGTCGGAACTAAAACAGGACCACAAACAAAGGATCAGAAGAACAGGTGGTGAAGACCTTGAGTTCTGATAAAAGGAACAACAAAGACAAAGAAACCAAGAAAGTAGTGAAGAAAATATGGTTTGTCAAGGAATCAAAGAACTTTGCCGAGGAGGCAATGGAGGCAAAATCATCATCACAAGATGGTGATATTTCTTCTGCAAGTTAATTCTTCAAGGCCTAGAGGGAACCGGTAGTACAACTATCGTTGCCGGTAGAACTGGTGAGTCCTATCTCACTCAGGCTACAGAACAAACCGGAAGGACATGAGGTGATCAACCGGGACATGCCAAATTGAAAAAGTCAAACTACTGGTTAGAAAAGGTGTAAAGAAAGGTTAGGTAAGGCATTTATTACTATAGTCGTTTAACAAATAGTTACCGTTTGGTAATTACCATTATGCCCTATTCCTATAAAAGAAAAGAAGGTTAACTCTTTCCTTTCTACCTTGCAATTTTATGTTATCTAATCTCTGCTCGAGCAAAATTCTTCCAACTCGATCATCGAGTAAGATTATCTGTTAAACCAATCTAATCATCGCTAAGAAACCAAGTTAGAACAATGGCATCCTCATCATACGAGGCAAAGCTTGTTCCTACAAATCAAATGGAGCGTAATCCTTTTGACATCTCGCCAAATCAAGACAGGGAGATTGACATGGTTGGCGCGCTCTCCTCAATACCTAAAGGAGTGCTCCTGACAGAAGATGTAACTACGTTTATTCATGCTAAGCAAGAAGAGCTAGGAGAAACGTACATACAGAACGAGTATCACTCGCTGTGCCCTGATGGTAATCATCCCAATGGCTACGCAAAGCTAGTATCATCGGGAATCATAAATGGAGTCTCGTATCCGGTCATCTTCAAACCTGAGTGGATTCGTATGGTAGTCAGTCGGGTGCATGATCCGGGATTTTGGCTTATGAGAGGAATCTGCACTTCAATCACGAAAGAAGATCTCTACAGGGTAACTGGGTTCTGCAATTAGGGAGAGGTGCTTACTCTGAGAAACATATCTAATGCAGTGGTGGCTAATCTGACAAAGTCCAAATCTGACAAGCGATTGATGACCGTAACTGACATTGAGGATCCATTTGTGCGGTTCGCATCAGCTGTAATCAGTTACAAAGTATATCAATCAAGTAACCTTAACAGCATACAGGGTGGAGGCATACACGCAGCCTTCAGAATAGTTCAAGACGACGCTCAATATGATATGTGAAATGCTAAGAGGTCAAATCTTTGAAAACATGAAGAAGCTAGGCATTGTCAAGAAGAAATCATTGAAATTTGGAACACTCTTGGTATGTCTTTACTTCTACTATTCTAACTTCTTTCCCAGTAAAGGAAAAGTAACGTGGGCAACGGATCGACCGGTCATGATGCAAATCAATGACTTGGCTAACGAACTGGGAGACCAGTTTGACAAGGAAATGACCAATTACTTCAATGCATTTCAACTAAAAATGCATGCTAGAGAAAGAATCCCATCCACTATTGTTGAAAAATACAAAAATGAGGTATGTTTTTTGGTGTCTACTGACTCCTACATCATTCAAGCAGTAGAACCAAGAACTGAGTACGCACCTGAGTTTGGATACAAAATCATAGCAAAGTTTGCAACGATGTATGTGGAGGCCCTGGAAAAAGCAAATCTGGATCTCCCAGCTCAACGGTTTGGAACCTACGAGGAGATACTAAAGAAATTAGAGAAGGCACCAATCAAGAATGTTTATGTAAAGAGAACGCCAACACCAAAGAAGAAACCGAAAATTGCACCACCAAAGGCACAGAAGAAGAAAGCTCAACCGGAGCCAATCACACAGGAGCAAGAAGCAGAGGAAACCGATTCAGAGGATACAGTTCCGCTCAGCGAAAGAAAGAAGAGGACCGGCAAGCAAGCAAAGGTGGATCCACCAAGAAAAGAAAAACCAACGATAGATGAATTTGTAACCGGACTGAAGGAAGCCGGAGGGATGGCTAATGTCAACAGAAGATACACTTTAGCTAATGATGAAGACTGAAGAAAAATTGAAGAGGCTTTTGTTGTATGCCTACACAAGTTCAATCTAAGCCCTTCTGAGCTTCAGAAGGTACTGCCTAAGGATTTGTTAAATATCCTTCAAGGCAGGTGGAAAGCTTCAATGGAAAAGGAAAAAGAGCTAAGGATTCAAGCTCTGCTAGAAGTGCAAAATCATCTTACTTTAGAAGAAGCGAGTCAACAAGCTGAACTAAACCAACAGAATTTCCTGATAAAGAAAAGAACAAACCCCTTGCTGATTGGAGAAATCGAGAAAGTCCATACTGAAGGAGTAGCCATCTGGAACAACCTACTTCGGACACAGCAAAAAACAGAAGAAGAACGCCAAAAGGCAACAGCTCCACCGGTTCATGACACCGGAAAAGGAAAAGAAGTATTCGGAGCAGACAAACCAGTCATCGTTGACATTATCGATGAACCGACAAATCCTACCCTTCTTGTATCTCTAGAAAAAGGTAAGGCTCGCACCATGACTGTTAATGACATTGTAGCTGAAATTACCAATTTTGGAGAAATAGATAATGCTGCCAAATGGTATAGTGTGTTAGCTGAGGAAGACAAACAGGCAATAGAAGAAGCTCCTGTTGAAAGTCTTCTAAACTTCATGAAAACACCCAAGGATTATAGAGGCAAGTTTCCTTTCGAATTGAATGGCAAGCTTCAGGAAAAATGGAGAACTGGTTTGGAGAGAAACTCTCAAATCAATAAAGAAGCACTAGAGAAAGCTAGACCTGGCTCGAGTGATAAAAGTGTCACACTTCTTTTAGGCGCTGCATCTATGAATCTAGACACAAATTACAGAGTCGCCAAGATTCTCAATGGTTATGAGAATGAAGTCTTTAAAGAGACCTTGGATTTTTGGGAGCAGTATGATTTCCATACCCTTGAAGAAATAGGTCCTCAGGATCACACCACTACAATTATGGATCCACCTGTTCAATTTACTGCAACTCAGACTCTGATATTTGATGAGTAGGAAGTCCCCACAGAAAAGTTCACTTCTAGTGAACCGGTTGTATTTGGGACAAACTTCTGTCAATGTTCCCACTGACAGATTAGATAAAGGAGGCGAAGGGATCACTATAGATGATCCATCAAAAGAACCCTCTCAACAAGAAGATGCTATGCCCGAGATAAACGTTCAGTCATCAGATGCCGGACCAGAAGAGGGAAGCAAGATAGACAAACAGGATGCAAGTGAACATGAGCAAGCTCCAAAGGCACGAGAACAGAGAAAAGGAAAGGAACAAGAAAATATTGCCAACTCCTCTAAATGAAAGATCTCATTATTTGAAGAATTTGAAGCAAAAAGGGGCAAAACAACTGAGACAATAGTTGACATCAACAAAATGTCAACAAGACAGCTGAAAGAGCTCACTAAAAGAAAACAGGATATGGTTCTGAATAAAGTAAAAGATATCCTATATCACTTTGTGCCGGATGTTGATATTGATGAAGATGAACCGGTCATCGACTAGTTGGAAGTGCTGACTGCAACCATTGGTGAAGATCTGACTGATCCAGAAACAGTGGCTATTGAACACTATGCGTAGAAAAGAGTAGAGCTTCTTCACAAGCAAGTTGCAAATATTAAAGCCATTCTGCTAAATAATCTAAAAGTTCTTCAACAACAGATACAAGTTGCAGAAAATTTGTTAAACAGAACTTCACATTTTGAGATTTTCTTAACTGACTTAACTAACAAAGCTACAAAGACTTCAGAAGACATAAGAGCTTTGTCCAACCAATTTGACATCAAGACCAAAACAGCCACAACTTTCAACAGAGAAATGACTAGTCTTACTCTAGTCCTCAAAAAGGCTTCAAAAGAAAAGACCAAAAGGATTCAAGACATCATTGGATTCCAGATGTTTTTGGCCCCAACTCTTGATTTCATGCACCAGACAGCTGCTTCAACTGATGTTCTGGTCAATGAACCGGACTACAAAACTATCGATGATATGGAAAACATCATTTTATCTCTCAAGGCTGCCCAACAAAATATTGAACAGGTAACTGGTCAATGGGCACCGTTTCTACACTCTGCCAAGAACATCTATAAGGATATCTTCACACAGCTTCAAATGTGAAGGAAGCCATAACCCTTTGTCTTATGGAGGCAAAAAGGGGAAGCTATTTGTAATGAAAACCAAAGGACTCAGTCAGGGGAAAGGACTTAGTCAGGGGAAGTACTCAATCAGGGGAAGTTTCGGGCAGGAGCAGAGCATTCAATCATGCAAGACAGCAAAGGCAGTATTCTATCTCTTTGACCAAGGTTTGAACAGCTATTGTATGAATGGTTTTGTTTATTTTGCCACCAATGACAAAGGGGAAGATTGTTAGCAATATAAGTTGTCATTAGTGTATTTCATCAAACCCATTCACACCGGTCGAGGATCACCGGTCGCTCACATTACTTAGATGACACCAGTAGATAAAGCACATAGTATATGCACCGGTCAACTAAGTAGTTAGATAAACCGGTAGACTGAACCAAGTCCTCAGTATCGGTCTTATTCAGCATCCAACGACAAATTGGTATTGATCTAACTGATAGAAAAATCCGGTCCAATTTTTGTGGAACAGTTTGAGTTACAGTTTGAGTTAAGAGCTTGATTATGCGAGACATCCATTACTCTGATGTGAAGTTAACCGTTCAACTTGAGTTAGCTTTTAGTTCTACGGATGATCTCTAGATAAACTCTAGATCACAACGCACAGCTTTCTTGTGTTGCATATTTTATGGTCAAGTTTATTCCCCGGTGGTTCTACGAGTCAAGAGGATCACTCTTGTATAAATATTAGAAATAGGACGCAAAGTAAGGTGCTGTTGTTGATAAGTGAAAAACGCAGAGAGCAGAGGAAAGATATTTTCTGAGGAGTGCTATAGGCACAAAGGTGAAGGTAGAAAAGAAGATCAACAGCCAAGCAAACAGGGGAAGGAATCTACAGGTATGATCTAATCAGACAATCAGTGTCATTATAGATCACTTTTTCTTTAGATATTTCATCATATACAAATCCCTATATTAGGGTGGACCTAATCGGTTCGTTGTAAAAATGCCCTAACAGGGTAACGTCTTGTCGATGTGCAAAGTCCTGTAACCAGGCAGCTCCTAACAGGGTTTAGATCTTAACAGATCTCTTGTAAAATCCCTTAACCGGGTAGCACCTTAACCAGTGCTTTGTAAGCTCCTAACAGGGCGTCTTCATTTGGAACTAGTGAAGTTGTGAGCTCTGTCTCACTGTGGTTTTTTCTCTCTAACCTAGGGTTTCCACGTACAAATATTTGTGTAGATTTGTGTGATTCAGTTTATGCTTGTGAATGACTGCTAACTTTCTACTCTACATTCTAGAATCTGTTTGCAAGTATTAAACAGTAAAGATTTAGTATTTTCTGATTCACCCCCCCCCTCTCAGTAACCGGTAAGATAACATCATATTATGTGTAAGAAGATTTTCAAAAAGGTCCAACCTGGGCAACCCCCCTCTCCCTTTGTTGTGAGGCCTCACAAGAATAAGTCCCTCCTTATAAGCAGCTTCTTCAGCCATTGGTGCCTTCACTTTATCCCTCTTAGGAGCAGAGCTAGAGGGAGCTTTCAACTGAGGAGTGGAAGAAACTAACCGAGGACACTTCCTTTGCAAATGGTCGTACTCATGGCAAATGTGGCACCTAAAAGGGAGCATCTCATAGTCACGCTGTTGGATCCAAGATGAGGATCCCAGACAGATTTCCACAAAGTCTGGCAAAGGGTTATTCAAATCAACTTCAACACAAATGCATGTAAAAGAAATTACCTTTATGTCCAGAATTTGTGTAGCCAATCCCACCGGTTTACCGAGCAAGAGAGCAATAGAATGAAGAGTATCACTTGTCCAAAACTCCCCTGGGAGTCTGGGGAAATGGACCCAAACTGGTACCCTAGAAGGAAGCTCCTCCACTGAGTTGAACCCCGCATGCCAGGGTTTGACAAATAGCCCAACCTTGTTAAAGAAATTATTGAATGTATTGTCATTGATGTCATTACACCTTTAATTCATAAACATACAGCTAATAGTACAGTATGGAGTAATGTCATAATTGAAGACAGTATACAGTTGGTACACCAAATAATACAGTAGGGAGTAATTTCATAATTGAAGACTGTATACAGTTGGACAGCAATATATAATAAGTAATATCAATGGTCATATTAAGAAATGATATATATATATATATATATATAGTATATACATATATATCACAGCCATATATACACAGAAGAGAGAAGCAAGTTGATTGAGAAAAATAAATCAGTATGCATATCTGAAGCAGTACGTAACAGCCACAAGGAGTGAGTTGATTAGACACGTCCACAGCTTCATTAAAAATAGTATATTGTGAGGAAGATTTGTAAGAAAAGACTGAGACAAGTCATCAATGTAAGCAATATCCGCAAGTCCTTCAACTCATTGTCATCATTTTTTCCACCAGTGGACATCTCTCATGCCAGCAAGCATATATTGATAAAGAGTAGTGCATATGTTTAAGCCACATCAGCATATAATAAAGACAAACAATATTGGAGAAGATATCCACGACAGCCGAGGAAAGTCTAGATCGAATAAAAAATAAAAACCGATTGTTAATGTTAATCGGCTCATAATAACCGATAAAAGATATAATTAAATCGAAAGATATTATAAACCAATGAATAACTGGTTGTTATGAAAAGTCATTGGCTACAAAAGACACAACTTTCCATGAAAAGCTACGTGTGATTGTATAAAATGGAATTCAAAAATCATGTTCAAGAGTTAAGTGGAACAAAGTGTGAAAGGTGTGTATCGAAGAGAGGGATAGATCATGTTCAAATATTTATACACGTGAAACTAAAGTGTGTGGTGTAAAGAAATAAATTAGAAATTATATGTATGTACTTCAAACCAAGAGAGGGAGTTGTATAAAGATCATTTCAGATTTGAAGTTTATGAAATTCTGAGAAGAAATTTTGGTGCATTAAGACAGCTCTTGTACCTTGGAGATAATCTGCTTATAGGCGTGTGGTGTTGTGTAGAAGATAAATAAGTTTATCACACCAAGAGATATAGAGCTATTATTGAAGGACTTATCTGCAGATTTGTTTACAGAAATTGAAGAAATTATAATCAGAGATTTATATCAGATTTATGCCAGCAGAATTTTATTGAGGCTGGTGCCTCATTTTGAATTGGAAGTTGGCTCTTCCAAGTGAGTTGGTGCTCACAAATTATTTAAGAGGTTGGTGCCTACATTGTAAAAGAAATAATATAAGAAAACTATTTTTATGTGGTTTTCTCCCACATTGCGTCTCCATGTAAAATTTGTGTTTTGAGATATACCATGGTTATCAAAACCTACAAATACCATTTGCAAACAATGCCAACTGAGGAAGCAAATAAGAGCACATTCAAAACAAAGGAGTAATCTTCGTCAAAGCCACATGAACTCATACATTCAGATCTTTGTGGACCAACTAGAACAAAGAGCCTACAAGGAGAAAGATACTGTTGTGAGGTTTTCACACCATCGCCCCAAAGAATTTGGGGACCCCCCTTTTTTTTGAGCAAGCCTTGGCAATTTTTTCTAGATCCGGGTATTTGGGTGCCTTAGCGAATTTTTGGGCGATCCAGAGGTTTTGAAATGAAAATTTTACACCTGGGATATTTTTGAAGTGCTTGGGAGGGTATAGCTTGTTTTCACTTTGTGTGAAACATTGATTTTCCTAAACAGTTGATTTTGTCTTTAGGCCCAACGAAATTCAATAGGAATATTTTATTTCGATTGTTAGAAAAATATCTGGCAGGGCAAATTTGCAAAATTTTCAAACTAAGATGAATTTTGAAAATTGATGAAATTGAAGAACTCAAGATTTTCAAAATTTAATTGTGAAATTGGATATTTTTGGGAAAATCTTGTAAATTTTTTTTGGTGGAGAAAAATGGAAATTAAAGAATAAATTTAAAGTTGCCAATTAGAGATAATAAATTGCAAAAATAAAAAAGGATAAAATTGCCAAATGGAAATTAAATTGCAAAATGATTTTTGGGTTGCAAAATAATAAAAAATTAATTTTGGTTGTCATGATTAAATGTATTAAAATCATATTTTTTGGGCTAAGTGTTTGTAATTTAGAAATTTAAATTGGGCCCCTTTGTGTGTTAAATTCAACGTATTTTAAGGCCTAGGAGGTGTGAAATTCAAGGCAAGTTATTGGGTCCACAATGGGGAGGGTTTAAAGCTATATTGGAGGCCTAAATGACCTTTTTTCAAAATTTCAATTTTAGGGCCTATGATAATTTCGGATTTGGCTAATTTAAACCGATAATTTTGCACTAGGTTGACCCAATTTTAAATTAAAATAAAATCCCCTAGGGCTGGGCAATTTATTTCATTTAATTCATGTTTAATTTGGCAATTTTAATTTTTTGTTTTTCCCTCCTACAAAGTCGGCCTTGCTTTTTTGGAGGCAAAATTTGGTATATAAGGGGAGCTCTCCCCCACTTCATTTCACCATCTCATTCACTTCTCTCTTTTTCTCAAAGCAGTCCGAAAAAGCAGAGCGAAAAAGTAGTCCGAAAAAGCAGAGCGAAAAAGCAGTTCGAAAAAGCAGAGCGAAAAAGCAGTCCGAAAAAGCAGATCCGAAAAGCAAATTCGAAAATTGGAGAGTTTGATGAAGAGAAGAAGCTTGAGTTGAGGCAAATCAGATTTGTAATAGAAGAATTTATTGATAGAAGATTCATAGCAATCAGATTTTGAGAGTGAATTGGGGAAGGGGAGATTTTCTTGTGGAGATAGAAGATTTTGAAGATCAAGCCCAGCTAATTGCATAGACAAAGGATTCCTAGCCCTTGTTGGTGAGTGGCCTATCTTTTCCTCTCTCTTTAATTGCTTTCATTTCATTGGTGCTAGTTTAGGTGTTGAAAACTAATTTCAAGAGTAGAGTTAGGTGTTTGGATATTAAGTTGATTACTCGATTGTCTTGATTGGCTTTTTTCCCTCAAGTTCTTGCTTGCATTTCATCTTAGGCGAAGATTTGGAGTGATAAGTGTAGCCCATCTTAAGGTAACGGCGGGGAGTGATAAGTGTAGTATTCCACCCCTAGGCGAAGATTGGAGTGATAAGTGTAGCCCATCTTAAGGCAACGGCGGGGAGTGATAAGTGTAGTATTCCACCCCTAGGCGAAGATTGGAGTGATAAGTGTAGTTTCACCAGCATTGTAAAAAAGGCGGGGAGTGATAAGTGTTTAGGATGGCTGATGTTAATGCAAGCAAGCGACCCAAAGGAATTAATGCTGAAATAGGAGACAAGGAAGTCATGATACCCAATTCCAACTTCCGCTCAAAATTGAAATACGTTGGAGACACCAACATTGGTACCTTTGATATGATTCAATGAAGAGAGAGGTTGAGAGACAGCCAGTCACCTGTGGCAAAGAAGATCAATCAGTATGGATTTGTGCAAGGAAGTGTTCAGTCTACCCCAGCAACAGACATGATACGACAGAATTGGTTACATCAAGTCATCAAGGCTCACAAAGTCAAATTGCAAATCAGAGTGCAGCGCCTTCATCGTGCTTCTCAGTCAAATCCCAAGCTATGCTAAAGGTACACAGTTTGATCCTTGGATGTTTTATTTTATTGAAGAGATTGAGAATGGTTAAGGAAAATTGATTGGATTAGGATCACTAGCATGAATTTAGAGTTGCAACTTAAATAGTACAAAATCGGGGGCAAATCTACATGGGGTCCTACTTCTTCAATTCGGGTGCAAGACTACTAGTGATGCTTTGCCAATCGAACCAAATCTAATCTTGGGGAGATCCATTGCACCACTATGGTTGAGGCAAGTACTTATGCCAAAAGGGCAAGGTTGTGGCAGTTCGAACAGTTGAAGGCAGTCAAGGGTTAACCAAGGAGGAAAGCATTGATGAAAGCAGTTGATGAACTCAGTGATGGGTGGATTGTGGAACAATCAAGGAGATATGGTGAGGGCAGGTGCCCCAAAACCCAAGGTTATTGAAACAAAGATGCATGCATGCAGATTAAATCCAAATAGGAAGGTTAAAAATGGCAAAGTATTGAAGCAAGGAGGAAAGTGATTGAAAGGTTGAGAGAGGTCAAGTTTGATTTCAAGGCGGTGGCTAAGAGCAAGGCTCTTAAATTGCACAAGGTTCACACCTAGGCAAGCCACCAAGGTCAAGGCAAGATTACCCCAAGTGCATGGAGACCTTAATCTTTTAAGGTCAAGACATCAAGTACAAGCAAGTTCAAGTGGTGGTGAGAAAATTTCTAAGGACAAGCTCAAGCATCCAGGGCTTCATCTCATCTCAAGGATTAATGAACTTTATAAGACAAGGTTGATGAGGTGGCAATTTCATGTGCATGCAATCAAATCATGCCAAGTGTCCTATGTTCTCATTGGTTGATAGATTATTGTAATTTTCTCATTGGCCCACAAAGTTGGTGCCCTCATGTAATTGGTTGAAAGATGGTAACCCTAATTAGGGTTTGTAAGGTTTAATCTTGGCCCTTGATTTTGCCTCTTAATCTTGGCCACTCATTGTAATTTTGAGCCTCTATATAAGACCATTTGTTCTCATTTGTAAAGAGAGTTATGTTGGAGAATTGTTGCCAAAATACTATCAAAATTGTTCTCTATTCATTGTTGTGGTTTGCATGGTGGATATACATGATCATTTTGGTGTATTGCATGTTTCTTCTCATCTCTCAAATTAAAGTAGGATTTCATTTCATGTTGTTAAAGTAAGAATAGAAGTAGATGATTAGTTGTAATGGTGATGTTGGTGAATGTTTGATGAGGATCTCATACTAGGCCACTAGCATCTTGGCGGCTTGTCAAGGAGCCTTGTGTGGTAATCTAGTCAATTGCTCCCAAGTTCTACTTGCATTTCATCTTTCCACTTGTACTTCAAGTTGGGTTGGAAGATAGGTGTTAGTGTGAAAATCTTAAGAGTTTCCCTTAGAATCATCGCACCAATGGAGGTAGCGCCGCTGGCAAGTCTTCATTAGGTTGATCCCTGTCCATTTGCCAATCTTTCCATTCAGTAGGAGTAATAGTAGAAGTAATCAATAACTTAGTAGTTGAAGTTGAGAATCAGAAGTTGGAAAGTGAAGTTTGAGAGTTTGAAAAGAGCAAAGTTGGAACTGATATAAATTGGAGAAAGTCATTCAGTATACATTGCAAAGCTAAATCTCATCATAGCAAGAATTTGACATCCTCAAATGAACAACGTAAGCCCGCCAACGTGATTACCAGCAAATTACATTTATATAACTGAGTTAGTATCCACAGGTGTAAGGAACCTTGGAGTATCTTATATACTTTTCAAGAGAGGGTTGAGTGTTTGGTACGCTGTATCAAGTCATTCGATTGCTATATGTTATGTAGTGGTACAAAACTGACATCAACAGATACTTCATGTTGTTGATTGATGACTACTCCAAGATGACTTGGGTAGCCTTTTTTAAGGATAAATCAGAAGCTCTTGACAAGTTCAAAGCTTTCAAGGAGTTAATTGAAAATGAAGTGGATGCAAAAAGTAAAATGCCTTAGAACATATAGAGGAGGAGAATTCACCTCCCATGAATTTGATGAATATTGTGAAAAGAATTGTATAAAGAGACAATTTTCAGCACCAAGATCACCCAAACAAAATATGGTTGTAGAAAGGAAAAATAGAACCGTCCAAGAAATGACCAGGCTATGCTAAATGAATCAAATATAGATAATAATACTTTTTGGAAAGAGGTAGTTCACACAGCAGTTTACATTTTGAACCGTGCACAAATAAGGGTGTATAATGAGAAGACACCTTATGAGTTATGGAAATGAAGACCTGCAACAGTCAAGCACTTCAGAGTTTTTGGAAGCACATGTTATATTAGAAGGGATGAAGATGACTTGGGCAAGCTTGACGCTAGAGCGGATAAGGGAACTTTTATTGGGTACTCCACAAAAAGAAAAGTGTATAGATGTTACAACAAAAGACGTCATAAGATTGTTGAAAGTGCAAATGTAAGGATTGATGAAGGAAAGCAATTTGAAAGGATAGGAGAAGAAAATTCTAAAATACCAAATACATGTGAACAAGAAGATCCAAAAGAAGAAGATTAAGATGAAGAACCAGAACAAGTTCGAAAACTCCTTCAAAAACACCATTAAAGACCATCAAAATTTGTCCAAAGAAACCATTCTGAAGACTTGGTCATTGGAGACCTAGAGAAAGAAGTTCAAACAAGGAGGAGACTTGCTAACAGCACAGAGCATGCACATTTTTGCCTTCTTTCCAAGATACAACCAAAGAACTTCAATGGAGGAAGAGTTTGGACCAAATTGAAAAGAATACCACTTGAGAAATTGTTCCAAGACCCAAGGATAAGAATTTCATTGGTACCAAGTGGGTATTTCGAAACAAGATGAATGAAAATGGAAACATCATGAGGAACAAAGGAAGGCTTGTTTGCAAGGGCTATGTCAAGTATGAGTGGATTTTGAAGAGACATTTTCCCCAGTTGCAAGATTGGAAGCAATCAAGATTTTCCTAGCATTTGCAAGTTACAAAGGATTCAAGGTCTACCAAATGGATGTGAAATCTGCTTTTCTAAATGGAGGCTTGGAAGAAGAGGTGTGTATTGAACAACTCGAGGGATTTATACTATTAGAAAAGAAAGATCAAGTATGCAAATTCAAGAAAGCACTCTATGAGCTAAAACAAGCCCCAAGAGCATGGTACTCAAGATTGGATAAGTACCTTCAAAGTGGCATGGGACTAAAAGATCCCAAATCAAAAGGAACTTTTCTTGCTGCAAATGGATGATTAGAGCTGCTAGTGGAGAAGAATTATGGAAAATTTTAGATTTTGACAAATCATAAAAGCTGTAGTAAATTTTTTTTGGCAAAACGTCAATTGGTTAGATAAAATGCTCATGGCTCCCTTATTTAAAATCAGGGCCTCATCTTCTACTTGGCAAGGAGTCTGTAAGTTTTGAAATGGACTAGCACTTCTTTGCAACATGGTTACAATTTTGCTTTAGCTCCAGTTTGATGGAATAGGCTTATGAATTATCATGACCAGCCATTCGTCATTAGCTTCCCAAGCTATGTGTATTGCTTGTTTAAAAAGTGGGTAGTGGGACTTTGATATACTTGATTGGGCTTCATGGAATAATATAAAAAATTATCATGGGTTAAATAGCAAATATAAGCAATTTCTGATTTTTATTCGGTCATTGGTTCCTCTTGATTTGACTATGAAGCTTTGTACTAAAAGAGATTGTTACTTCTTTAAAGATTAGAAATGGATGTCCTCCAGTCACTTAAACCACTTTCCTTTTAAGAAAATGTATATCCTGTTACTTCCTAGTTCGCATCCTACTCGTCTGAATCATAAGTGGAAATGCAGATTTAACTCCAAACTTTGGATCAAAATGCTTGTTCAATTATGGAAATCTAAAGCTTATTTCAATACTCAATTGCTGGCTTTGAAAATGCTACATTGCAAGCTACTCGTGGGAGATAGATTGATTTTTATTATGGTCCAACCAGCTCACTGTCCTCTTTGCAATGGTGTCGAAAGTTTAAGGCCTATTTTGGGATTGCTTATATTTTAAAAAGCAATTGTCTGCCATGTTTAGAGATTTCTCTGCAAGTTTTAATCATGAATTGGAAAGAAGCTATTCTTGGTTTCGGCATGCAGAATGACGTAATTGCGGATTCTAATTCAGCAAGTGTTTTTAAAATATATATGGAAAAATAGATGTGCTGCTATGTTTTTTAACAATTATCATGTAACTAGTACTCTAAGGCTTTAATATACTTCTCCTAGTGGCCTTTCTTTTCTCACAGATCCAATCATTATGCAAATAGAATGTGAAAGTCAAGCATCAGCTACAGTAGATTAAAGAACTAGTTAGGGAGTTTTAGTCTGATATTAAGCTTAGTTCTTGTAAAAATGTGTAGTCAGTCTTCTTTATGTTGCCCTTGTGGGTGGACTGCTGGTGATTTAGCTATTTTCTACAGCTACTTTTCTAGCTTAAATTTTTGTAATTTTTAATTGCTTTGTTCAATATAAAAAGAAGTGTTAATTGCATCCAGTTTCTATCTAGTGTTGTGTGAAGATTGGTTATTCAGATTTTGGTTGTGGTATTCTAGATTTTGAATAGTTTGCAGTTTTCTAGTTTTCAAGTTTCTAGTATTTGCAGTGTTTCGTATTCGAGTTGAGTTTTAGCATATTATCCAATTGGTTTCTGAAACAATTGTGAAAGTTTTTTTTCAGTTCAAAAATATTGTGGATTTTACAATATCAAATGTATGCAATTATTGAATCTTTTATCTATCGTACCAAATCTGTGGTGTAAAGTAGTTTGAATGATATTATTTTTGTTCCATATTCCAGCCGCATCATTAGATTTATTTATCACAACTTTGGTGGAATTTAATACAATAAAAAGGGACTGATTACAAATGTGTGGATCGCATATTTGCAATAATCCGCAGGCTTCAACATAATCTTTTATTCTTTTTGCTATATCTGAAGTTCAAAGTCATATTATAGGAACTGTGATTAGTCCTAAAATGCTGACTCCGCAAATTCTTGAGCATCTCATGAAGTGAGCGCAGGATTTGTATATGGTTTTAAGTGGTTTGAATGTATTGAACTTTCCAACTATTATATTAGTATGTGCTGAATCCATCTTTATTAAAATCACAGATTATTAGACATTTTATTCACATCTTATTTGGAGAAGCATATATTTTATCTTGTTGACATCTTAGCAGTTGCCGCACCTTACTAAGAGAGCTGCAAATTCCTTAATTAGGTGGTTGTTCTTTTCTATAGGTACTCTTTCTTTTCAACAACTAAATAATTTGGAATTCCTTGACTGCCATTTTATTTTTATATTTATTCATTATAAAAACTCAATGGTTTACCATCAGTTAGAAGTAACATCTGAAATTGTGACCCATTAGCACAACATATCAAGTCTAGGTTTCATTAGCACAATATTTAAGTCTACAATGGTCGTTGTAGGCTCTTGCTCATCCCGAAGATTTTGAAATCGTAGGCCTCCACTCGAGAGGAACAATAGGCTCCTTATTGAGAAGAAGGGTCGCCACAAAACGTGCAGCCTACTCGCATTACGATTGCAAATGCTCAACATTCTCACAATGCGACAAAATAATTGATGCTCGCGTTGTGATCACAAATGTTGTGTTCCCTGAGTTGTTTGTGGAGGCTCCTTTGAGTTCCCTCTATGGGGGAGGTTTCAAGGATGCTTTGGTTGCCACTTTGTCAGGTGCCTCTCAGAGACCTCGTATTGGGTTTACTATTGTTGGTGGATGGAGTTCTTCTCGCGGTTAAATTTGTACCTTCAAAGGATAAATCTTAACCCCTTGCCTGCTCCAAGACATCCCATGTGGTGGTGTGGTCCAAATATGGTGGAAAATGTGGATTTCTACTAATGTTGTGGGTTGGTTTGTAGATTCATTGGTCTTTGGGCTTCTCTTCTAGATCTTCATCCATGGGTGACAAATTCGTGGAGACCCTTGATCCCTAGTAATATTGAGCTTTTCCCTTATGCAAGGGGTTTTTTTTATTGCTCTTTATACTTCTTTTGAAGAGCAGGATTTGGTGCTTAGCAAGTTGTTGGTTTGAGGAACCCATTGTCTCAGCCAAACTCTAGACAGTTTCCCTTAATCCTCTTACTGAACCACTTAGCGTCCGTCCATTGTGGGTTTGACTCCCTTATTCTCCCCTTCACTTTTGAGAGAACTCTTGTTTTGAGGCCATTGGCAACTCTATTAGCTATTTCATTAAGGTGGATGAAACTATGAAAACTATGGGTCTCTCAACCTTTGCACAATTTGTGGTGCGCATTGATATCTCCACACCTATCCCTGGAGTTGTGGTTCTCATGGTAGGGGATAGGTCATGGACTCAAGAGGTGGATTATGATGGCATCCCCTTTCGATGTAGTCAATGTTTCTCTACTAGTCACTGTGCAATTGATTGTTCTCTCCAGTGACATACGCGCTTTACCACTTGGTGGAAAGATACATGCAAAGAACATTTGACTGCCCCAACTTATTATTCTTCCTCTGATGAAGAGTCGTAGGTTGACGAGGATGAAGCTCCTATTGCAAATTTGGGTGATGTTCCTTCTATAAATCAGGTTGTCCATGAGAATACCACTCCTACTCCTATTGGTGTGGCCCCCTTTGGCCATGACAACACTTCTTCACTTGTTGCTCCTTCTCTACTCCAATCTCTAATTGACAATGTATATCTTTCTTAGCACTCTAGCCCTTGTGTTGACAGTTGTCCAAATAGAGTTTCATTATTTTCTCCCCCTTGTGGGGAACTTAAGTACAACATCACTTGGACAATGGTCCGACAATGCAGGGAAAATAGTTCTTTAAACTCAAATTCTTCTCCACAAGTGGTGAGTGAGTTTCCCTCCCACTCTTGAGAAGGGATACTAGCCTTTATGTTAGTGTGTTCTTTATGTTTTGTATTTTGTATTTGCTAGCACCTTTACTGTTAGTGTGTTTTTAGTGAGTCATCGACCTCTACTTGTAAAAGCCAACACCCCTGCTAATGTGTTGTACGCTTTGACGTCTTTAAGTTGTGGTTATGTAAGGTTCAACCCCCTTATTAGGTTGCTGATTTTAATCAAAAATATTTGAAATTGCAAGAAGATCCTCAATGGTTCACCACCAAATCCATGTTATTATTGTAAGATTATCTGAGGACAATTTTCTACCAAATCCCTTTATTTGCAAATTATTATCCTCCAATTTGATATTAATCTAGGATTGATTGATATGGTCTATCATTTTAGTGTCGACACATTTCCACTTGTTATCCGCCAATCTGACATGATTATAATTTGCATATCATGTTTTTTCCATTTTGGTATTGATCAATTATGTCAATTTGATATTGTTGGTAATTTGGTTAGCTAGTCACCAATAAGTTAAATTTTGTGTTTATTGTGCTCATTCTAGTCTTTGTATGCCACTATTGATTATTAAATTTTGGTGGATTTGAGGCAACTATTTTGCTAAAGATATTACAAATACCATCTAATTGAACCAACTTAACTTGTTTCCATTTCAGATGATTACAAAAACCTCAAAAGTAATTATTGTGAAAGTATTACCAAGTGCACCCATAGTAGAATAAAATATAAAAGAGATTTGAAATGTCCATTTACAATTAGACAACATCAAGATACCACATTATTTGTTAGTCTTATCCCTTCAACACCTTGTAATAGTGACCTTAGTGACTTAATTTAACAAGAAAGTCCTCAATAAAGGAGAAGGAATCAAGGGTTTTTGTTGCCAATTTACTTGAAGTGCCCAAACCTCATTAATTGTAACAAAAATGTTCCTTGTACGTATCCCAAATTTTCTTAGGAATTTTGCCAAACTCAATATGAAACAAGAAGTGACATCAATCCCATGGCTTCATTCATCTTTTTCCTATATATGCAAAGTTTTCATATTCTTTAATGAACTAGTCCAATGTATCATCCAATATGGACCATAATTAGAATTTTGTAGAAAAAATGATCTCTTACATAAAGATTAATCATTTCAATGATCCAACAATTAAATGTTTTTTTTATCAAAGAAGCCTTACAAGGGGGCTGACCCTTACAAAAACTACAACACATAAGCAAAGGCGTTGATAGAAACAATAAACAAGGTCACAAAATGACCATTGACAATAGACTAGCCGCACGGCTAGTAACCCACGTCAAGTGTGGGTAGACAACACACCTACAACATTGGATGGAGAAGAAGAGGTTGCAAAGTGATTCTCCCTTCACCAATATACAATTGTCTAGGCAATACTATCAGAGGAGTCCCCACCACCAAGGGCGGAGTCCACTACATCACCAAGAGCAGTGTGCTGACTCTTTTGGACCCTCAGAGCAAGAGAACCAACATCTTCAATAGGAACAAAGTGTTGACCAACCTCAACATCCCTGGTCTAGAGCATATCAAAAGTGGCAACGGTTAGAGAAGAGTTTGCACCACTAGAGGGGGCTGACTCAGCAACATGTTTGGAGTGATTTTTTTGGAGTTCTCTTTCCAGTCCTTGATGTTGGATATGATTTCATTATTCAAAGGCAGTTTGGTGGTTTGGTACTCAAAGAAGAAAAGTGAGCAAAATTGGAAAGACCCACAACCAACACAATCGAGCGAAGGAGATAGCCTTCCCTTGCTACATCTGAAGGTGAATGATAAAAGTTTTCTCTTTCCCGAGATCTCTTGTTTCGTAGAGGATGATGAGGTTCCGAATTTGAAAGTTTTGGAGGTTGCAGAGACTTTTTCGGAGGAAGCATAACTGTAGGAATCTTCCTTTGAGTCCCTCAGTGAGCAAAGAGAAGCAGACAATGACGACATGGGATAATGGGATAAGTTGGAGGCCTACATCGCTCAATGAATGGACTCCAACCACTCAGATGGAGTTACTCCTTGCATTGCAGAAGATAGAACCACCAATTGCCCAGCCCTAGGAACACATCGACACATCTCCCGTTGCAATTCATTTGACAAAGGCCCACGAATGCCCAGTCAAGTATCATTTTGAACCATTTTCTTGTCAATCAATCAATGTCATGCTCACGCCAAAGCATGAAAAGTCTTGTCAGAGATCTTGAGACATCATCTCGTGTGATATCAGAGGAAGTTCCCAAGTTGAGTCATGATGTCATGACCTCTGACGTATCACACCCAAGAAGGGTAAGACCTGCGTTACCTTTCTTTTTCCACAATTTGTTAAAGTCATTGATTAAAAAGAAAAAGCTAGACCGCAAGGGTGGTACTTCCCAAACCCTGTAAATGGCTTCTTGTAAAAAGTTTAGGCTATTAGTTAGTGTATATAGTTAGGTTTTGTTTTGTTTCGTGTGTTTTCTATTTTAATAAGCACTACTGCACAAGGTGACATGTTTCTTATGTCCATTATATAGTTGTCAGTCCCTTGTTAGTCGTAGAAGGTTTTTCATGATTGTCATCGTCGTTTGTCAAATTCCCAATTTTAAACAATGATATTATTTTATGCTGCACTAACCCTTTTTTATTAATTAAGAGCAAGTGTGCCAATGCAGCAAGGTTTTCCTATTTTTGTGCTTTCTCATAAAGCTATCCTCCATCTCACCATTTTTATGTGTACGATGATGCTCGACCCCGGTCTTATGATATTTCAAATCTTTACAACAAAACATTAAAGTTTCATTTTAAGATCTAAAGAATTGAGCACTTCAAAGCAATAAATGACAAGAAATTTGTATGCAGACGTTGACATAAATGAGACAAATTCATATTTATATTTATGCATGGTATTTATGTACATTACAAAATTTGCAAAAAAAACTAACGAAATTTTCTTCGTCATTTACATTTTTTATATCATAACATTCTTTTGGAAGCAAAATGTTTTTTTTGGCACAAGTCAAGCGTCTCCAGAGTTGGGTCCTTTGTCTCCTGAGTCATCTTCCCCTTTCCCTACGCTCTCTTCCGAGTCAGAAGATCCCCTTTTTCTTGACTTAGTGGATGAATTCCAAGCTTTCTCAAACAAAACCCTCAAGCATAATTGTTCTATCTCCTCCTTGTCCATTTCCTCATCTGACCTCCAAATATTTCTTCATAAATTTGACCCTGTGTCACACATAGCAATGATGGATGTCAAGGGTCAGTAGAAAAAATTCATAATGAAAGGAACAAATGGCACATCCGCTCTTGTCTCCAGATAAATCTTCAAGTCAGTTGCCAATGGAAACCTGCCGCCATCTCAAGCCACAACAAGTACATCCTTGAGGCCCCCAAAAAAGAATTTTTCCAAACATAACCACTACAAGATAGACTATCAAATCCCTAGACTCCTTCAAGTCTAGTAGAGAGCTAACAAATCTAGATGAAATGTTTGTGTTTAGTGGATAACGATCCTCACTATGCAGAAAATCCTCACCCAACACCTATTTCAGGACAATGAGAACCAATTTATCATCCGTCCTAACCAATACAACCACCCTATCATCGTCTTATATAAATCCTAGGAAAGGATCTTCGGGTAATGGGTAGGTCAATCTCACAAAAGTGTCTATACTTATAGGCTAAGCTAGCTAAATCCTTCACTCTTGGATATCAAACTTTGCTAAATGCTTATGGTACCTTTCGAATACGTTGCCCTTTTTATACAGAAGTCAAACACCTTCGCAAGAATTTTGCATTTACTTTGCATAAGGGAAAATGTCACATCATTTTGAAAAAGACACTTTGCTCATTTTCCAAGGTTTCTATCTGCCTATTTTCTGACACTTTGTGCCTAGTTTTTTGGAAATAGCAGCAAGCAACTGAGAGGAGTGAATGAATTGGTACAAAAACACTTAAACATTAAACCCATTTAAAAACCTTAATGTATGAAACCCTTAATCACATAAATTTTGTTATTGATTTACAGAAAGTAAAGCATGTAAACATAAATTAGTTAACATCAATCACCACATAACACAAAGATTTTCTATTGTGGAAGCCTGAATAGGGTGAAAACCATGGTGGGACTGAAACTTGCGATAAGACTAATACCTTCTTAGAGGTATAGCTTATTACAATAAAAGGAATGCACTTACATTAATGCACACTGCCTAGAGCTCACTACTCAATTCTCCCTGAACACCCACCCTACAATCAGTTACATAAATGAACTGTATAATAGCATCTCTCTATGCTTGGTTCAGTTCCATTGAGGTACAATTAGATCTCTTGCTGCAATTCTTTTTGCCACATACAAAGAAGCAATTTAGCTTCCAGTAGATCTAAAAAAAAAACACTTAAAACAATACCTTGACATCTGCAACAAAATTCCCTTGCGCGACACACAGATTCAAACCCTATTTTATCGTATTTATCAAGATCTAGGTTGGAAAAACCTAATCTTCAAACATCCATCTCTTAGCGCCAAAATCAACCATCAAGATCTCTATGCACTCTCCAAACATATATTTGATCCATCTCAAACACCTTGAGATCGTAACCATGACCCTAAAACATTTTACAGATCTCACATAAGTTGTTTTATAATCTTCCTTTAGAATGTCGACCAAGAACATAAAAACCTTATTTCAATTCATTGAACTCGGTCACCTTGATCAATGTAAATTGTCATCTCATCTAGCACATCATCCTAGATCATCCTACATCATTTAAGCTCAAACAAATAATCAAATTCATCATCCTTTACGAATTTACTAGTAATTCTTGCCCTACTTCAAGAACATTGTTGTCCTCCAATAAAATGCTTGTAATTTCTTTGCAGATTATCAAAAACACAAACCCTTTGAATGGTAGACACATTGATATGTTAGTTACACATTCCCAACTGTGCAATCGAAGCTCTTCTCATATGTTCTTGCGTGAACTCATACTCTGCAACTTTATCACACTGTCAAATAGTAAAATAACCAATCTTTATCTGTGACTTCATAACTCAACCAAAACATCATGTCAGCATCTAAAACTTTGCATACATCATGTAAACAACATCTACATCTCCTCGTGAGGTGCGCAACTCCTCATCTTCAGTAACCTTGCTACACAACTTGTCTGAACTTTCTCTATTACCGGTGAAACTACATAACAATAATTCATACTATATGATAGACATGTAATTATTATTAATAGACATGGAAACTTTATGATAATCACATCGACATCAAATGATAGACATGTTGACATCAATGACAACACATCCAACTTGCCAACAATCTCCCCCTTTGGCATTGATGACACCATGTGATGGGGAAAACAAATAATGTAATCAGCAACTCACAGTTTTATTAATTAGTATCTAAAATACATCATTATCTTTTAGTCCCTCTAACTCAATTTTGATACTACTCCCCCTTGGATCACTCCCTTCGGGATCATGCTTTGATTACATAATCTTCTCTCCATCAATTTCTCCCTCTTGGATGTACAGTTCTCTCATCAGTTGAAACTCTTTCTTATGTCCAAGTATATGAACTTTCTCTTCCTTCTCTGATCCATCTACTTGAACACAAATCTCTTTACTTTCTCACATCTGCCTCTTCTTCATTTGCTTCTTCTCTTCTCTTGCTAACTTGTTTTTCACATATGTATCTCTCCCCCTTTGATATCAATGACAAAGGTGTGTCATCAACACTTGTTCTCAACTTCACCTATCTCATCAATGTCTGCTTCATTTTCCTTCTCAGCTACTGCTACTTTGTCAATCACTTCTTTTCTTCTTCCATATGTCTCTGAACAAAGTAAACATATCCAAAAGCTACAACATTTTGAACACTTCGTCAGTCGTTGTTACCTGATCATTGCACAATCACATTTCTACTTCCCATGCATACTACTATTGACTCACCATGATGTCTACTCCCACTAAGTAGCAACCTCCATACATCAATCTAGTTGTAAATTATTTATTTTAAGCACACTGTATTGATGCAACCTCTTACATCTTAGTGCTGATTAGAGTGTTAATTACCCCTAAGAAAAATACATGGCAAGTGAGAGTATTGATCTTGAAACAATTTCAACAACAAAACGAAAAAAGTGGCAAAAAATTTTCACATCTTGATATGCCTCTCTACCGACGAAATTTATGGTAATTATTATTAGATTTGTTTTGTAGCCAACATAACCGTGACATTTAGAAATGATAAACTTGTGAAGCATTTCACACTCTTTTCGAAAGAGTCAAACTTTGAGACCTAAAAATGTCAATGTAGTTAGCAACAATCATTAGATATGTCTATGTGCCTAGTGTCCTCTCTACCCTTCCATTGAATGTACTTCTCATCTCTTTCAAACACCTTTGAACATGTCTTGGAGAAATGTGTTGTGACGAACCCCAATTTTGTTGATCTATCCTCTATATCTTCACTTTTAAGCTTGTGATCATCTTCTTTTAAAGTGTTATAAACCATCCTAACATGCTTAAAACTTATTATCTCTTCTCCTAAAATAAAATCTTGTTGACCGCTAGATAAATGATTCAATAGCTTTTTTCCATTTTGGATGTAATCATATTCATGCAATCCTATTACATGGAAACTGTTGCATAACCTACTTAGTCTCCACCCTTCCCAAGGAATTTGATATCAAATAACTTCTATTGAACAATAGTCCATCAATATAAATTGTCGTCTTGTACAATCCCCATTTGAGGAATGACCAACAATAGGTCCCAAATTATTTTCCACGTGTCTCTTCCACAAAAATTGTATTTTTTTTCCCATTGTTGATGAATGAAATCTGCATTGAACCTATTGCATATTGGATGAACAACCACAACCAAATGAGAAATCTTTTAATGTAAAGGATTTGCAATAATAACACATGCATAGTGGCCAATAACATTGTTCTTAAAAGAATATGTTATGATATCATAGCCTACAAACCTCTCACCAACTATCACCAAGAAATGTGATTGACATTGATGTTCTTCTTTATTCCCACAAAAGCCCACCAATGTATCAGTTTTTGCTATACACCTATTCACAACAATTTCATCTTCAACAAGGTACATAAGAATTAGGACATCTATACCATGGTTTGTTTATTAAGAAGCGTACACTTTTCCCATTGCCTCAAAAATGTAGTTGTACTCCCCCAAGATGTATGTCAATGGCTTTATAACTTGGCTCAAAGTTACAGAAAGTGAAGGACCATTGAGATTAAAACTAATAAAGCTATTCAATCTAGAACCTCTCCATAACTTGATTGTCTCATAAAGAGATTTAGTGGATGTACTATGCCTTCTCCCTACCTTTGGATGCATCAAGTTGTGAAAGATATCCTTGAAAAAATCCTAAACCACATCTTTATGTTGTAATTTTTCTTGTTTATGTGCCTCACACACATCCTTGCAAAACCTAAAGATGTACTTTCTGTCATCCAAAAAAATTCTTATTTAGGGATCTCATTCTAATAGAGAATATAGAAATGTTTGTCTTGTCCCACTAAAGAGCTCGCATTGTTGATCTTTCGATAGCATTTGAAACCCTAGCAGCTATTTTGATTTATTTTTGAGTTGAGTAGTCTTGTCTTCTTTCTCTCCATATATCCCTCCCTTGTATTTTATTGGAACACCTTGATTCATGATATAAAGACATCCTAGATTTATCGTATTCTAGAATCATCTTACAAAAGCTACATATAAATGATTTAAATGGGTACCCTATCTCATTATCCCTCTTGGAATGAATATGCCTATATGTGCCATCAATATTCTATTCATTACCCTCATAACATGATAACATCATCTGGGTATGCTTTTCTATGGCCTATAATTTTCCACCCCTTTGATCATCCATTAGGACCTTTGTGTCTAATCTCTCCCCATTTCTATTAATATGGGGATACTATTACTCCCAACATTGCAACATCAATGTCGATGAATGACCTTTAATAAGATGATAAAATAAATAATTAAGCTTATCAGGTTTTCTCTCTCCAATTGTCCTTTCTCATTTTGATGATGGTTCATGGAGTGTAACCTGAAACATTGATGCGAAAATCTTTTACACAATTTAATCTAGAAAACAAGAAAGAAAAATAAATAATGTACATATTCCAATAGATCATATTCAAAATAAATTTAAACTTGAGTAGTTAACACACCTGAAGTAGAAGGATATGCACTTGTAGAACCCTTATGTAATACAGATGGTGATTATGGGACCAAGAAACTAGTCAAACTTTGTTGGGACTTGTCATTGGTAGGCTTCTTGGGTCTCCTAACTATGACACTCAAAATAATTGTATCATGTGAACCCTCATCTGTAGTAGTGATGTACTCTTTGATTTCATGTGTTCAATTACAGAACTAAAAATATTACCGCTTGGTGACACCAAACAAAATCATTTATTGCATCGTGTACATTCCACTCTTTTTTCTTATTCTAATAGCTTGCAAGTGTTGCTTCCACCACCTTGAACAAATTAGGCTCTTGTGTCTTGTTAAAATCATCTAGAAGTTTAATTGCTTGATTAATCTCAAATCGGTTTGTAACCATTGATATATGTTTTTCTATGCTACTTGAATTATTTTAATTATTTTCCTCCATTAAATTGTGGTGTTTATGGGACATTGTTTTCATATGACCATTTATGAAGTTACAAACTATTTTTTCTACCATGAATACTTCTATTCCATTATCAATGCCATAACTTTCACACTGGATCTTTATTTTAGGTTCTCCCTTTTCTAAATATACTTTAAGAGTAAGTTTATCCTCAATGAATTCTTCCATTAAACTATTCACTTTCTAATTCCAAGAAGCCAATACATTAGGATCAACAACTATGCTTTGTTCCATTGACTTAGACCCATCTCCAACTCTTGGTTGTTTATGCACACCTTCCTCCACACTCTCTATTTCTTTGCGGGTTTGGTGTACTTTCCACTATATTTGACTCTAGGGTTTCAACATCCATTTTTTCATGATTTCCCTTAATACCTATAAGTGTTGTAGCTTTCCTTTTTTGTTCTTGTTTTATATTTTAAAGCATTCCCAAGCCCACTAGTAAAATTGAATGGATATTCAATGAGTTCATCCACCACAATTTCAAGACAAACGTCAGCAACTATGTACAACATTTTTGACAAATGACTATGACAACAACAAAATTTTCTTCACCAATAATAATTACATATTCCATATCCACCATTGGATCCATCTACATTTCAATCCACATGTACCTGTTAGTTGGTTAAGTAATGGATAAAATAATAATAATAAAGTTCAAAAGTTGGGTTATAATATTGCTATGTTGGTATTTCTCCCATGATCCAATGTTAGATGGTGGTGATGCTTGCGGAAATATGAAATGAATATCAAAGCATTAACATGATATCACACAACACACACTCACTATTATGGTCCCTCACTATTGCAAATAATGTTAAGGATAAGGTTGAGGGAAGGCTACTGTAAAATCCACCTACATCCCCTCATGTGATGAAGTGTTTCAAGAGACGGAGGTGTGAGAATCTGGGTTGTAGACAAGCTTAGGGAAAATGTCATCCCACATTCTCTCATAGTGAGTGACTAGATGGTGGTTATGCCCTTGGGAATGCAGGATGAAGATCAAAGCATTAAAGATGATATCACCCAACATACCCTTGTGGTGGGTGACTATAGGATAATTTATGTACTGAGGGAATGTGGGTTATGTTAAGTAAATTTTGGAAGTATCTGTGATCCCTTGCAATTGAAAAGAATGTTAAGGATAAGGTTGAGGGATTACAAGATAAGAATAAACAAAGTGTAAAATGCCTCTCGCGTGATGAAGTATTTCAAGAGATGGAGGCACAAGAATCTAGGATGTAGAAAGTTTTAAGGAAAATGTCACCCCACATTCCCTTGCAGTGAGTAACTGTAAGGTGAAAGATTCTAAGGGATTGCAGGGTAAGAAAAAATGAAGTATGAAATGCCTCTCACATTCCCTCATGATGTCAGGAAATGGATGAAGAGTGTCGAGGGATTACAAGATGTGAAGATGATGTTAAAAAGTATATTTTAAGAATAATGTTACTATCTTGCATTCCCACATCAGATTAGATGAAGAGACAAGCTTTATCGCGAGAACCTAGGACTCAAAGAAGGTCAAGAGAGAACTAAATATGAGAATATATTCTATTACTGAGTGCAGTTCAAAGGAGTGAGCATGAATATTTTGCAATTACAACTATAGAATGGACAAGTGGATGAAATTTTCATCTAATATTATTTGTTGTGCAACAAATTGGATTTTTTGAAAAGGGGGAAAATCAGGTAGTTCAAGAACATAACAAGGATTAAATCAATTGAAGGAGAGAATATTTTCAATTCAAGAAGAGGAGAATGAATGTAAATTGGAAATTAAACCCTAGTGGTGAAAAACTCATTTACAAATGATACTGTATAGCATAATAGTTATCTTATATTGCACAAGGAAAAAGGTTACATATCAAAATGATTTTTCTACAGGATCTATCAAGGTATACATATAGATATGTACATATACATGATATCTTAAATGATATGAAGAGTTGGGGTTTTGAGTTTTAATTTGAAAATGACTATTACAACAACCTACGAGCTTAAAACTAGAAGAGGAAAAGGAACATAAATAATGTTGTGCACCTATTTTTGAAATATGTACCTGGCTCCTAGGCCTAAGTAGTTCTGATAGGGTTCTAGTCACTAGGATAGTGCATTTGCAATTGAAATATGATAGGAAGCCACTTCCAACCATTCAGTATCTGAACTAAATTTGGATAGCTTGAAATTTGATATGAAGCCACTTCCCATCAAATTGTTTTGGCCCCACTTTTTCTGCTAAGTTTGGTAGTTTTCAAATAAAAAATACCTTATAATATTCCTATTTTGAAGTTGATTTTATAAAACATCTCAGTCCTTAATATGTGTGCAATATATTACTTCCAATTTTGGGGATATTAAGCTCCCCAGTATGAACACACATGGTGCTTTATTGCTTACCAGATGAAGCCCCGTGATTTGATGTAGGAGTATCCAGGATGAATAAAAAATCAACATCAACCAAAAAAAATCCTCATTTATTTGCTTCAATTTAGACAAGCTTTAGAACAGGATGTAAACATCCTTCAATTCATAAATGGATTCTCTTTTTGTTAATATTGTTACCAACCTATTTTTTATTTCAACACCAACAACTCCTTTGGTGACAGTTGTTGGTGACATTCCATACGATGTTGATGCAACCATGGTATAACTTGTGGTGGACCCTTGTGGACAATGATAAGGACCTTGATTTTCATAGAGTATGTCCTCGCATACCTATATGTAAAATGTGGAATCATTGACAAGGAACATGATTTGTCTCACCACATTGAATGTAATGATCGATTGATATACACAAGATAGAGTTTATTGAAAAGGCTTTACAAATTGTCAAAGAAAATGCATTTTCCATGTGGTTGAAATCATTCTACAATTAAGAAATAGATTCTAAAGAAAATAGGGGATTTTCAAACAAAAAGGAGGAAAAGAGAGGGGATAAAATGGGAAATGTATTGAGGGGAGAAGAAGAGAACAAATGCCTCATGGTTTTCTAGAAATGGTTACCTCACCAATTGAGGGAAGAAAGAGTGTGTGGAGGAAGCAAGTTTGTCTAATGGGCAGGCAGAGAGGGCTTAGTGTGTGGATCTACTTATAGATTGAAGTGACCAAAAGGAGTGAAACACTATGCAGAGGAAAGGGGATTATGTAGCGGGGGAGACCTTCAATAGCCTAGTAAAATGTAACTCTAAATTTTTTATTTACTAAATTGTATTATTGTTGTAGAGATTCTATACATATATGGGTTTTGTTTTATAAGACTATATTGTAGAATAGTAAACATTTGAATTGTCATTGAGTTGTGAGGCCATTTGTTGAGTTTCTTGAAGTGTTTGTTGTTTGAGATGTGTTGCTTCAAAATTATCTTATATGTTATTTTAGTTCTTGTTACCATGACGACATAATGAGTTGCAATTTTTTGTGATTATGGAAATTGTCCCTATTAATTTGTGCAAAGGAGGTGTCAATTTTTTCTCTTCCTCAATTTCTTTAAATTGAATCATTATATTAATATATATATTCATATTTATATTATTGAAATGATTAGATATGCATTAAACATATTGACAACATATTTTGATATAATATAAATATGTAAAATATTTTTGCTCCGCTCTAACCAAGTTCCTTTTAAATATATTTTCTTCTTAAAATATAAATTAGAATTTTGTAGAGGTAATTATCTCTTACATAAAGATTGAATGTTCCAAATCCAATAATTAAATGTTATAATAATGGTTATAACATATATTAAATAGATCAAAAAAATGGAATTAAGAAATATCTATAAATATTAAATAATTAAGGTATGTAATAAAAATAAAACTGTATTTTTTTGTCATGAAAAAGTTTAGAGGAAAGAGTTTTACAATAAACAACAAATAGTGAGGATAAAACTAACATTTTCACTCTTCCTCAATTTTATATAAAAAAACTAATAAAGGGGTAAAAATTTATTCAAACACAAAAGAGATACAAAAAGAGTAGAGTGCTCAGCACATAGAGCACTACACAACCCTGTCCCTATGCATTAATTGATCTAACATATGCAACATATCTAGAAGTAATTGCCCCTTATCCACTACATTCCAATCATCCATTTGATTTGAAGTCCATCTGGCCAAGCAATCCACAACACCATTCCACTCCCAAGGAATGTTTGTAAAAGAAACAAATTCCAAGGACCTGCACAAATAAGAATCTATTTGATATAACCAAAGATGAGTGCCAACTAACAGCCTCAAGTTGTTATCTAGTTAATAGAGTTGCCACCACCAAAGAATTGGACTCACAAATAATCATATGTCAACCAAGAGCACAAAAATACTCAATGTCATACAAAATGGGAAGAGCTTACATTAAATATTCATATGAAAGCCCTTATCAGCATAAAAATGAAGCTAAATATCACCAGAACTATCCCAACCAACTCAACCAATGTTAGCATGCCCAAGATTCCCTCAAGATGAATCATCAATGTTAATTTTTAAAACTTTGTGAGGAGGGAGTGTCCAATGGCCCTCTCGATTGATCCTTCGCAAAGGATGTATGTATCTACTACTTCTGACATGACCCCATACACCAGAGCACACACTTGAAGAGGAAGGTTAAGACGATTGCAAATAATAGCATCTCTAGGATCCACACCTCCAATCATTTCACACTTAGCCAAAACAATCTCATGAAGAGAATGAACAATTTCTCACCACAAGTGTATAGCTACCATCCTAGCATCTTAAAAAGTCCTCCAATTTTCTCTTCAACCAAACATGCCAAATGATAAAAGGAGGTCCAAGAGCCTAGACAATCTAAAAAAAAGAGGTTTTAGTAGGGGGTTTACACAAACAAGCCCAAACCTCAAAAAAAAAAGATGTGCCAATAAGTTTGCCCCAATTGAAAAGGAAAGTTAAGACGATTGCAAATAATAGCATCTCTAGGATCCACACCTCCAGTCATTTCACACTTAGCCAAAACAATCTCATGAAGAGAATGAATAATTTCTCACCACAAGTGTATAGCTACCATCCTAGCACCTTAAAAAGTCCTCCAATTTCTCTTCAACCAAACATGCCAAATGATAAAAGGAGGTCCAAGAGCCTAGACAATCTAAAGAAAAGAGGTTTTAGCAGGGGGTTTACCCAAACGAGCCCAAACCTCAAAAAAAAAGATGTGCCAATAAGTTTGGCCCCAAGCACCCCACCAAAAGTGCCAAATCTCCTTGGCAAAGAAGTATTGAAAGAAAAGATGAGAAGCAAACTCCTCATTATTACAACACAAGACACACATCTAGGGGCCATAAAAGTCTTGCTTGCATAAATTATCCTAGGTAAGTCATCAGTTTTGAACCACCATCCACATGAAAAAATTACATTTAAGCCAAGAAAATTTATTCCAAGCTTGCTTCCACCAAGGCGCCTCAATACCTCCAAACAAGTGTTTATCAAGCTCCACGGACCTTACAAAAACAAAGTATTCACCTGATGAGTCACTTCCCCAAGCCAAGATATTCGATCCTACCAAGGAATCATATTCCCAAGAAGCAAGAATCTAAGTCATATCGTTCTGATCCCTCTGTAAAACACCTGATGGCCATTCAAAGGAATCCTTCCACCTATAACCAATAACCAAGCCAAAATTCTGAACAATCCTATAATGCACAACCTTATCCACCCAACTCTTGTAATATAATCACAGAGGGCCTGTAGATGCAGATACATGGAAAGACGAGGGGGGGTGACCATCCCAAGAATTTGTCCAAAAGAGAGCTTTTGACCCCCTGTTACAAATTCAGAAAATGCCCCTATTTACCATCTAAGCCCTTGTTTTTAAAGTATGTCGAACCATAGAGCCCCTATCCTCCAAAGGATAGTGAGAAACAACCAAATAGTCACCTCCTTATAAATGCTTATGCGTGAGAATACAAGCTTAGAGTTGATTCTGACTAGTGCACCAACACCAATATAATTTGGCTACAAGAGCCTGCATATTCAATTTGAGTCATTATATTTATATATATTTACTTATATTTTTTAGACTTATAGACATGCATTAAATATATGCAAAGCATATTTTGACATGATATCAATATTTGAAATATTTTTGTTCAATTCTAATCAATTTTTCTTTAAATATATTTTTCCCTTATACTATAAATTATAATTTTGTAGAAAAAATATCTCTCACATAAAAATTAATGGTCTTAATGATCCAACAATTAGATGTTATATTGATAGTTATTGCTTGGCTAAACAATGGCATTAGAAACCCATAGCATTGGATTGCTTATTTTAGGATTGGACCCTAAATGGTTGCTAACTAGATCATTTAGTCTCATTAAACTATCTACTAGGGACGTAAACTTGGAATGACATTCAAAAAGTATATGTTTCAAACCCTATTGATTTTCATGACTAAAGTATGGAATTCAAACACATTGAGTTGCAGGAAATCTATGATAATACTAGCAAATGAATTATTCTAGCAAAGCAAGTAATCACGGATAGGAATTACTCTAACCGGTTGTGCTGCAAGAAGAGTCTACTAGTTCTGTTACTAGTGGTTGCATGAACAACAGAGTTCTACTTTACTCCTAAGTAAACATAAAATAATTCCTACTCTAACTAAGCAATTCACTCACCAAGTGGGCCCCCTTGGATGAGTGAATAGAAACACAATTAAGATAGAAAGATTGAACTCAAACTGCGCATTATATTCATTCATGGAAAATGAGTACACTTGATTGAAAGTAAAATAGTATTCCAACTACAATAGTTCTATTCAAAAAATCGACTAACTCCAAAGAGTTACAACAATCGTTTATTTGAAGGAAAACTACAACTACCTCCTAAATCTAAGATCACTCCATCAATGAGAATCATTATATATTCATAAAGTCATATAACAGAAATATCATTAATTAGGAATAAGTCCTCCTCCCAGAATATAGCACGTTGAGGGTACTAGATCTGTGTGTTGCCTGTAACATGAAACCATATTGACTTGCCCCGCTTGCGAAGATCTTGCAACAACAACTGGCTTTGACTGTTTTAGCACCACAATGTCGATCCTTGAATGCGTCGTGATAAATACCTGCAAAATAATAAATGCACACACAACCTTCCATACATATATATCCTCATCATTAATACTAGGAAGAAAGTGTTAAGCTCTAATTAATACTCTTGCAAGGCCTATGGCTACAGGAAGGAAACTACCCAAAAACATAGCATAGGCAAAGGAACATTCATTACCATATATAACTACTACATTATACCATTTATGTCCATTAGTTCAAGCAAATATATCATGTCTTTTAACGATCCACATCCCTACTTCACGTCTTCACATATATAAAATATACATATAAAAATCATAAGTTCGTGTGTTTGTTTGAAAATAAACTACTTGAAAGGAAATACAAAGAACTTAGAAAGATGGCCTTTTAGAGGCTCATCAGTTATAATTATTAGAAAAGTGAAATTTCAGGAATGCTTGAGAGGGGTTGTATAACAATAACCACCTAAACCCAAAACCCCTTTACAAAAGAGATGTAGAGTTTTCTCTTTGTTGATCATTATAATTATATCATTATATTAATATCCATACATATTCAAAATTACATTTTTACTTATGGAAAAGTGTATGAAATAAAACTATGTTTATCAATTATCCCCCTTCCAATGTTTGAGTCAAAGCCAAGTAAAACGATTTGGTGGTAAAGAAATATGACATAAACAACAATGATTATTTAGTTGCTCACTATAGTTCTTAAAGATTAACCCTTTCGATCATCCAACAATTGAAGTCATAATGATAGTTAAGTTCAAGAATGCTTGAAAAGAATTGTATAACAATAGCCACCTGAACCCAAAATCCTTTTGCACATAGACGATTTAGAATTTTTTCTCTTCCCCAATTTTTACAAATTCAAGAATTATATTAATATCTATTCATATTTGTAATTATTATATTTTTATTCAAGGAAAAGTGAATGAGAAAATATTAAAAAATAATATAAGAGTAAAATTAGGGTTATTAATTATCTCCTTCCACTGATTGAATCAAACCCAAGTGAAGCAACCTGATAATAAAGAAAATGACACAAACAACAAAGATTATTCAGTTAGCTCCCTACTAAAGGCAAAGGATACATCACTCTCAAAACTAGTGTCAGTATTAGAAACATTACAAGGAGTCTCCATCTCCATATGGTCTGTGTGAGGGTATGTATCAACGTCCATCTCCGCCATTTTCAACAACAAGCTAGCATTGTGTCTCACTTTGGATGAACCATGTATAGACAACTAAATAAGCAGGGAGCAGATATCATATACCTTATCTGCCTCCCTCACCTTCTCTGGATTATTTTCCAACATTTCCAAAAGAATAACAATGACATTATCTTTGCTATGCATGCCTCTCCTCTCAATACACTCTACCAAAGCACCCATCCAACTGCTTGCCTTGCCAATGGCTTCCTTCCATTCCATGTGAGCAACTACAAGTGCAAGCACTACAAGGGAAGACTTTGCCAAATTATCATCTTGTAGAAAATTGAAAAGGATAGGCACTCCTGCTCTTACTACGAAAGCCTTGTTTCCATTGTATATAAGAAGCTCTCTCAGTGCATTCAAAGCACCTTCTAAGGGAGGATCTGCTTGTAATTGGATATTTTCTCATTAGAAAAGAAATAAAATTTTTAACAAACCCAAAATATCAATTAAATATTTTGACAGAAAAGGAATAAAATTAGAAGCCACTAAAACGTTTTTCAACAATCACAAAATCAATTTAATGTTTAGATGGATAGGGAATTAAATTAGAAGCCAATGAAACTTTTTTTTCAAGATTCTAGATATAAGCTACCATACTCATCTTAGATTTACCTACAAATGACTAACTTCAAAAGCATCTAAATAAGTTTAAAGGCATAAAGCTCAAGAGAAATATGGGCGGGGTTTAAAGTTTAAACAACACATTTTAAGCGGTGATTTGTTTAGGTTATTTATCTGAAATTATATTCAATTTTCCAGTAAGACCTCTCTAGTGTGATTTAAGATGAACCATCTAAACTTAATTTTCGTACATCAATGTCAATAAATGACCTTTAATAAGATGATAAAACAAATAATTAAGATTATCAAGTTTTCTCTCTACAATTGTTCTTTCTCATCTTGATGATGGTTCACGGAGTGTAACCCAAAACATTGATGCAAAGACCTTTTACACAATTTAATCTAGAAAACAACAAAGAAAAATAAATAATGTACAAATTACAATATATCATATTCAAAATAAATTTAAACTTGTTGAGTTAACACACTTGAAGTAGAACGATATTGATGTAAGATAAAACTCCTAGGCTTAGTTTTCCACTCCCACCAAGAGATTTCTTTTATCTCCTAGTATCCTATGCTTCTATAGGATTTCCCAATAGGCTTAGATCATTAACTAAGTCCTATTCACTCTTTACTACAAGAGTCACACCTTGAAAACTTGATGCAGGAGCATTTTGGGTTCCTGAAGATCTTTCTTTGTCTTGGAGGAATTCCCTGGCAGAGGGATGCAATGCTTTGTTTTGGGCAGCTTTCTGAGTTTTTGGGTTGTGTTGATTTGTGGAGATCTTTAGCATGTGTGATGAAAGGTGTTTGTTCCTTGATGTTTGTGGAAGATATTTCTAAAGTTGCAACTCTTGAGGTGGCATGGTTTGGGAGATATTGGATGAACAGTTTGAAAGTTAGAGTTGTTTTCCTTGCCGTCGGAGTAGTGTTTTCCTGCAGTTTTGGAGCTGATTTCAAGAGGTGGTGTTGTTGATCCTTAATGAATCAACCTTTGTGCTCTTAGGGCCTTAAAGAAGACCTAAAGTACTATCATTTCCCAACGGCGCAACCCCTGATTCATTATGAGTAAAAAGTTATGAATGTTTTGCTTGGGGACCTATTTTCTGTCAATGTTCCCACTGGAGCCATTCCTGCAGTTTTGGTGCTGATTGCGCATCATGGAGATGTTGATCCTTAATGAATTAGCCTTTTCTCTCTTAAGGACTTTTAGAGGACCTAAAGTACTACAATTTCCCAAGAGCGGAAGCCCTAATTCATTATGATTCAAAAGTTATGGCCATTTTGCCCCAAGACCTATTTTCTAGTAGTTTTTCGTACGAAACATGGAGTGTTTCTTCTTGCGCAGTTCCGTGTGATCAGATGGGGCCTTGCACCCTTAAAGGCATGTTGTTGGGTCATGTGTGGACCTAAATCCAAAGGCGCATTAAGTTTTGATCATTCTTGCATTAGTTTTGGTTTCTTTTATTAGTGTAGACCTATATTGTAATTAAATGCCTGACTGGCCGATTTGTGGCTTAGCTGGCTATATATTGAGAGCTTAGGTTGATGTAGAAGGAAGCTAAGAAGTGAGTTGAGTAGTAGATGATCATTAGATCATTAGGAAGAGTAGAGTAGAAGAAGATTTGTGAATCTGTGACTTGTAGCAGAACTAGTGGGTTGCGGGCTTAGGACAACAAGGGGTTGCTTGGAAGTGTGAGTACAAGTTTAGATCCTGTGGTGGTTGTTCCTATCAGAGGCTGCCTGTTGCAAATCTGAACTAGTTAGTCATTTCCTAGATCTTGCAAGATCTTGCCGATACTTTGTTATTTCATTGTAATAGGCTGAAATCCAGAAGGCCTTACAGCTAGGCATGGTGAATGAAATTTCGTTTTGAATCACTATCTTGTTGTATTCCGCTGTGCATATTGTTGTTATAATCAGCAATGTAGGTTTGGACCATCCATTATTGGATCCTCCATCCCTACCCTGCGTCAAAACTCCACCTTGGATGATCCACACCTTAATTTTGGTTCTCTTTCTCACTTTCACTTAGATGGATCTAAGTGCCAAATCCACTAAAACCTCACAAATTTCAAACTTCATTATGGGGACCTTCTTCACATTGAATTCATTCATATTCCACCCCATTTGACTGATTTGGGAAGGTTCCTGGCTCATAGGTTTATCGGATTCAAGATTTCATCAAAAGAGACCTTAATTTTAGGCCTATTTCTAGTAGCCTTCACCAGTCCATTTTTCCCCTTTTCAGTAAAATTTTCCCAAACAACTTAGAAAAATAAAACTTTATTTGGATACCCTTTTGGAAGTTTTAAAACTTTCATTAAAGGTTATGGGTCTGAAAGTGACTGTACACCTTCTTCCTAATATCAAGGAGAAACAAGGCTAAAAGGCCTAGTTTCTAGGACAGCCTGTCTAGGATTGATGAAAAATGCTCAAAACCTATCCTAATGGATTGGTATGACTTCCCAATGCTTAGGATGGATAAATAACATGAAAACCTACCATAAAAATTCCTGGGGACGTTCTGTACTTCCCATTCCCCACATGAAATGATTTGATTTCTCCCTGTCAAGCCTCTAACCGGGTATGTCTAACTCGCCTAGGGCTTGATCATTAAGCTAGCTCCCTTGCTCATGATGCTTCCTACCTTTAGATACAATATGTATAGAGGCCCCACTTGAAGATTCAACTACTTATTTTGTGTTTCCATGGTTGAATCTCACGTGGGAGCCATTTTCACAAATTCTGTCACAGTGTGACCAAAGAAAAGTTCTAAACTAAAACAACTTGAAAACTATGATAAATCTACTCTAAACCCTTAACACATAAAATTATAAAGTCTTCAAAATGACTATAAAACATGACTCAACCACTATATCAATGCATTTCCAGCTACAAGTATGATTGTTCCTTCAAAAACCGAAATATCACTTCAAAAAAAGAGTTGCAGAGCTACTTCCATTAACTTAAACTTTTACAATATGCATCCAATGCTTGGAGATTCGAGCCATAACTCGATTAGGTTTCTCATCCACTATTCTAGGGCCTATTTGGTCGAGCATAACCTCCCACATTCAAAGGAATCCAATGCTAGGCATGTTGCATGCAATATTTGCAATTAGTGTAAATGTTGTTATGACAACATTCTTACAAAACTTGGCAACTTTGATAGATGCCTTAATCCTATATTCTAGGCTTCTTATCCTCACATATTTCGAGGATCCAAGATCATTCATGATCATCATATTGATTTAACAACCATTAACCATTCTTAGGCCTAAGACATATTAATGACTCAATCTCCCTAACTACTAACATTAAGAATTTAAATAACAACTAACAAAGGCTATTTGTGTGACCTTAGTCTTAGTGACTAATTCACCTAGCTAGCATAAAACAAGACCTTCTAAGGTCCTCAACCAATCTATACTAACTTCTTGACTTGGCTAGAGTCAAGTACAAGCCAAAAATTGACTAACTAGAAGAGGCTAGCCTAGGTGCTCCTGCATCATCCTCCCCAAAATAAGAAGTTCAATCCACCCTTGGTTTGATGAGGCTAGGATCAATTCCCAACCTTTTAAACTTTGTTTCTTTGACCCAAATAGCATCAGCAACATTTTGCCCATACCTTTGAATGAGGTGCTCTTTGTACTCTTTGTGTCGAGTTTTCTTGTAGGTCCTTGTGTCTAGTACACTGTCTGGTCCTGTATCTGCAACAGTAGGAAGTTGAAGATCTTCCACATCCTTGATCACCTCATTGATATTCTGGTCACTATTTTGTTGTAGTCCCTTGTAATGGACAAGGTCTGCAACATTAAAAATATTGGACAATCCACTGTCCTCCAACAGGTCTATCTTGAAGGCATTATCACCATACTTTTCCAATATAGGACATGGTCCTATCCTTCTCATTTGCAGCTTATGAGGGACTCCTTTTGTCAACCTAGATTTGTTCAAGTGTATCATAACAAGATCACCAACTTTGAACTCCACTAACCTTCTACTTTCATCTACCTTGGCTTTGTGCTTGGTGGTGTTGTCTACCAATGTCTTCCTCACTATTTCATGAACTTCTTGCATAGAAAATGCAAAGTCATCAACATTTTGATGCAGGAGCATCTTGGGCGTAAGAGCAATCTTGCATCACCCAAAAATATTTCTATTTTTGTATTCAATAAGGGCTATCTTGTGCAGAGCTGCTATTTATGGAAACTTGTTATTTTTAGTAAGTTGGCCATAAATCTCAGAATGTTCTGATTTTACATGTGGAGGTTCATCTCAGTCATATCAACCTGCCAGTAAAGTTTCATGCCTAGATCAGGTCTAGTTTTGAAGATATTGAAAATTTTCAGTATTGGCAGTAGGGTACAAAAATTTTGAACTCTATTTTGAAGGCTTTAGAGGCCTCAGATGAGGTCAAAAATTTGGGTGACAGGCGCTTGCACGAGTCAACCCTGTAGAGCGCTTTGTGGCCTTTTCAAAATGGGGTTATAATAGTCAATCGGGTCAGCTAGTGATGACTTATGGTCTCCGGAAGTCGGGTCACCTGAAATGGCAAAAAATAATTTTCCTTCAAAATTTCTGTTCGGGTTTCAAAAGTTATTTTGAGCCGACTTTGATGTAATAAATTAAAAAATAAAATAATTCTAAGTTTGGTCGGCCCTTAGGGCTAAATATCTGGAACCTTCTCGGGCAGTGGAAAATGCCTATATAAAGAAGGCCCGTAGTGTTGTCTAGGGCAGTTCTGGGTAGTAGATCTGGTTATTGATTCGAGGCTTTTTCCTACAGAATATTGTAAGGGAATGCCCATGTGGCTTTGCATATTGTAATTCTGAAAGTTTGTAATTCCACATTTGTGGAGATAATAAGAAGCCAATTTTTTGTTCTTGCATATTGTTGTTGTTGTTGTTTCTCTGTTTCTGTTATGTGTTTGTGGTATTAAGGGGAGCACCCTTCATTAAGTGGTATCAGAGCAGGAGTTCCTGAGTGTGTAAACAGATCGCCGACTGTGAGGCAGTTTGCACCAGGACTGTGGTTAGGGTTTCAACGCGCATTGCAAAAATGCTTCCACGAAGGGAACGTGACGAAAGAGCTGGTGTTGTAACACCTGAGGTTAGTGCGCCCGAGAGACAAGTGCGAGCATTGCAAGAAGAGATTCACAGAGGAATGAATCTCAATGTCAGAGATGAAAGCGAGGATGAAGCCGAAGAAGAAGATCAAGAAGGAGAAGTCGAAGTTGTGAACCAGGAGGAAGAAAGACTTTTTCGGGCCATTTCCAAGATCGAAAAAAGACCTAAGATTGAGGTTCCTGCATTTTCAAGAAATCTTAACCCAGAGGAGTTGATCGACTGGATCAATGAATGTGAAGAATATTTTCAGTATGAAGATATTGAGGATCCTGATAGAGTCAAATTTGCAAAGGCCAGACTGAAAGGTCATGTGAAGATCTGGTGGCAAGACATTCAATTCGAGCAAAATAGAAGAGGGAAAGATAAAATCACAAGATGGGATCGAATGGTGGATAAATTGAAGCGACAGTTCATTCTTGTTGATTATGAGCTTGACCTACTGAAGAAGATGCAAAGTTTGAAGCAGGCAGGAAGATCTGTTCAGGAGTATACAGAGGAGTTCTATTGAATCCTCATCAGAACAGGCCATGTAGAAGCTGACGAGGAGAAAGTTTCTCATTACCTTAATGGGTTAAGGCTGAGCATTCAGGAGGAGTTGAATCTGGTTCGAATGAATAGTATTGAAGAGGCATACTAGTTTGCCCTAAAGTAGAGGAAAAACTAAACAAGAAGTTCGAGAGCAGACAAAATGGAAGAGGTCACGATGGACGATCTAGTGGACAGTTATATGGAGGCCGAAATGAAGATCTGAAAAAGAAGGATGAGACTAGTAGCAGTCAAAATCAGGAAACAATTCCAATCGTTTCCAAGATCAGAACAATAGAGATCAGAGAGGAAGAGGAAGAGGACAAGGTTCGGGAAGAGGAGGCTTCCGTGGAACATGCTTTCACTGTGGAGAAGAAGGTCATAGGGCATTTGAATGTCCTCAACACCAAGGAAGGACGGATAAGAGGAATGAAGGTCAGACCAGAGTGGTACATGTAGATGAAGATGCGAAATCCTCAAATTCTGAAGATGCTAAAAGAGGAGAAACGTTGATTAACAGAAGAGTCCTACTGAGTGGTGAGAATGAACATGAACAAAGGAGGAGTCTGTTTCACACTAGATGCAAGTGTGAGGGTAAATGTTGTGATGTGATTATTGATAGTGGAAGCACTGACAATTTGGTGTCAGAAGAGATGGTGACAAAGTTGAAGCTCAAGAGAAAAAAACACCTACATCCATATCGGATTGCCTGGGTGCAGGATGACCACAAGGTCATGGTCAGTGAACAGTGCCTAGTAAAATTCAAGATTGGCGGGTACCATGATGAGGTACTATGTGATATCATACCTATGGATGCATGTCACATGTTGCTAGGTAGGTCGTGGCAGTTTGACAGATGAGTTGTACACGATGGTTGTGTGAATACCTATTCCCTGACAAAGGATGAAGTGCGACATAAGCTAAAGCCATTGAAGGAGACCAAAGAAAAGGTATGTGGTAATGCAAGAATAACTTTTGTTGATGGAAGAAAATTCCTAGATGGTATGAGGCATGAGCATGTGTGTTTTTCTTTAATTCCAAAAGCTGGTAAAGAGGAAGTAGAGGATGTACCTGTAGAGGTTGCAGATTTGTTGAATGAGTTTCAAGATATTATATCTAATAATGTACCTGATGGATTACCACCGGTAAGGAAGATCAATCATCAGATGGATTTGATTCTAGGAGCCAGTTTTCCAAACAAGACAGCACACAGAATGACACCAACAAAAAGTGAAGAGTTGAACAAACAAGTAGATGAGTTATTGTCGAAGGGGTTGATTCGAGAGAGTCTAAGTCCCTGTGCTGTACCAGCAGTATTAGCACCAAAGAAGAATGGAGAATGGAGGATGTGTACAGATTCCAGAGCAATAAACAAGATCACAATCAAGTATAGGTTTCCATTGCCACGAATGGATGATATTATGAATTGTTTGAGTGGAGCTATGTATTTTTCAAAGATAGATCTAAAGAGTGGATATCACCAGATTCAGATCAGAGAAGGAGATGAATAGAAGACTGCCTTCAAGACAAAGGAAGGACTGTATGAGTGGTTAGTCATGCCTTTTGGGCTAACTAATGCACCGTGCACTTTCATGCGGCTCATGAACGAGGTTCTGAAAGAATTTCTGGGTAAGTTTGTCATTGTTTACCTAGATGATATTTTGATTTTTAGCAAGACATTGGAGGAACATATGATGCATATTCATATGGTGTTTGAGAAGTTGAGGGATGAGAAATTGTTGATTAATTTGAAGAAGTGCAATTTTGTGAAGAAAGAGTTAGTGTATTCGGGATTTGTAGTTTTAACAGAAAGTTTAAAAGTGGACCCAGAGAAGGTACAGGCTATCCTTGAATGGACTACTCCAAAGAGTGCTACCGAGGTAAGATCCTTTCATGGTCTAGCTAGTTTTTATAGAAAGTTTATCAAAAATTTTAGCAGTATTTGTGGTCCCTTGACTGAAACAATGAGAGGGGATAGGAAAGAGTTTAAGTGGACTAATGGGGTAAAAAAAAAATTTCAATTGTTGAAACAAAAAGTTACAGAACAACCTGTTTTAGCACTTCCAGATTTTAGTAAGGTGTTTCAAGTAAACTGTGATGCTAGCGGTATTGCAATAGGAGCTGTTATGAGCCAAGAAGGCAAACCTGTTGCTTATTTCAGTGAGAAGTTAAATGATGCCAAGAGAAAATATTATGTTTATAATCAAGAATTTTATGCTATAGTTCAGGCATTGAAGAAGTGGAGACACTATCTGCTTCCTAAAGAGTTTGTTTTGTATACTAATCATCAAGCTTTGCAATATTTGAATAGTCAAAGAAAGTTGAATCAAAGGCATTTGAAATGGGTTGAGTTTTTGCAGAGTTATACATTTGTTTTGAAACACAGAAGTGGAAAGTCTAACAAGGTTGTAGATGCGCTTAGCAGAAGACAACTATTGCTGACAAAGATGCAGATTGAGGTGGTCGGTTTCAAGAAACTCAAGAATTTGTATCCAGAAGATCCTGATTTTGGTGAAGCTTGGAAAGCTTGTAAAGAACCTATTACTCTAAATAGGATGAAATGGCTGGATTTTATCATCCAGGATGATATGCTATTCAGAGGGAGTCAGTTGTGCATTCCACAAAGTTCTATGAGGGAGAATCTCATCAAGGAGAAGCATAGCGGAGGATTGGTTGGACATTTTGGTCGAGATAAAACCCTTGCTTTGGTTAGTGAAAATTATTATTGGCCACAATTGCAGCAAGATGTCAAGAAGTTTGTACAGAGTTGTAGAGTATGTCAGATGACGAAGGGAGTGAAGCAGAATATAAGGTTGTATCAGCCATTACCTGTACCAGAGAAGTCTTGGGAGGATATTAGTATGGACTTTGTTCTTGGTTTACCAAAGACACAACGGGGACATGATTCAATTTTTGTGGTGGTTGATAGATTTTCGAAGATGACACATTTCATTCCCTACAAGAAGATTAATGATGATGTTTATATAGCAGAATTGTTTTTCAGAGAAGTAGTGAGACTACATGGTTTGCCAAAGATCATAGTTTCAGATAGAGACACTAAATTCGTTGGATATTTCTGGCATATATTGTGGAAGAAGTTGAAGACAGATTTGAAGTTCAGTTCATCACATCATCCACAGACTGATGGACAGACAGAGGTGGTGAATAGGAGTTTGGGAAATTTGCTGAGATGTTTGGTTGGAAATAAGCCAACAGGATGGGATTTGATTTTACCACAAGTAGAATTTGCATATAATAATTCTGTCAACAAGAGCACTGGTAAATCACCATTCCAGATTGTATATGGGAGTAGTCCTAGAAATGCATCAGAATTGAGAAAGATAGATAAAGGAGAAATAAGTAGTGCTGAAGCTGAAGATTTTGCTGAACACTTGAAGAACATCCATGAGGAGGTGAGGAAGCATATTACCAAGATGAATGCACAGTATAAGGCTAAAGTAGATGTGAAAAGGAGGCATAAGAAATTTCAGGTTGGAGATGAAGTCATGGTTCATTTGCGGAAGGAGCGATTTTTGGTTGGTACATATAACAAGTTGAAAATGAAAAAAATTGGGCCATGTAAGATACTGAAGAAGCATGATTCAGGAAATGTATATGAGGTAGAATTGCCTACGGAGCTGAATATTTCACCAGTGTTTAACATTTTAGATTTGACAGAGTATCATGAGGGAGGTGTTGAAGATGAGGTTACAGCAGCACAGTGGAGTATTCCAACAACTAGTTCAGATATCAAGGAGATTAAAGACATATTGAATAGTCATGTTGGTAGAAGCACAAGGAACAGGACATATGAAGAGTATTTGGTCAAATGAAAAAGATGACCTATTGAAGATTCATCATGGCTAATAAAGGAGGAGGTTAACTGTCTTGATTTTCCTTTGCACACCTGAGTTGTGACAGGGTCACTTCTCAAATTACCCCGGCTGTCTGATGCAGGAGCATTCTGGGCGTAAGAGCAATCTTGCATCATCCAAAAATATTTTTGTTTTTGTATTCAATAAGGGCTATCTTGTGCAGAGCTACTATTTATGGAAACTTGCTATTTTTAGTAAGTTAGTCATAAATCTTAGAATGTTCTGATTTTACATGTGGAGGTTCATCTCAGTCATATCAGCCTACCAGTAAAGTTTCATGGCTAGATCAAGTCTAGTTTTGAAGATATTGAAGATTTTCGGTATTGGCAGCAGGGTACAGAAACTTTGAACTCAGTTTTGAAGGCTTTAAAAGCCTCAAGTGAGGTCAAAAATTTGGGTGACAAGCGCTTGTGCAAGTCAAGCCTATAGAGTGCTTCGTGGCCTTTCCGAAATGGGGTTATAATAGTCAATCAGGTCAACTGGTGATGACTTATGGTCTCCGGAAGTCAGGTCACCTGAAATGGCGAAAAATAATTTTCCTTCAAAATTTCTATTCAAGTTTCAAAAATTATTTTGAGCTGACTTTGATGTAATAAATTAAAAAATAAAATAATTCTAAGTTTGGTCGGCCCTTAGGGCTAAATATCTGAAACCTTCTCGGGCGGTGGAAAATGCCTATATAAAGAAGGCCGGTAGTGTTGTCTAGGGCAGTTCTGGGTAGTAGATCTAGGTATTGATTCAAGGCTTTGTCCTACATAATATTGTAAGGGAATGCCCATGTGGCTTTGCATATTGTAATTTTGAAAGTTTGTAATTCCACATTTGTGGAGATAATAAGAAGCCAATTTTCTGTTCTTGCATATTGTTGTTGTTGTTGTTTCTCTGTTTCTGTTATGTGTTTGTGGTATTAAGGGGAGAACCCTTCATCACATATGCACTTGCCTTGACTCCATCTTTTAAATCTCTCAACTCATAGACTCCTCTAGGATGTAGGCCATATACAATTTCAAATGGACTCTTCCCGGTTGATCTATTGATAGTATCATTATAGGCATATTCAGCTTGCCCAATCAACTGATCCCATTGCTAACCATACTCCTTAGTTAGACATCTTAGAAGGTTTCCAAGACTCCTATTAACAACCTCTGTTTGACCATCAGTTTGGGGATGGTAGGCTGACCCAAAGGATAAGTTAGTACCCAATCTTTGCCAAAGAGTCTTCCAAAAATGACTCATAAATTTTGTGTCTCTGTCTGAAACAATGTTGATTGGTAGTCCATGTATTCTCACTATCTCTTTGAAGAATAGAGATGCTATTTGACTTGCATCATGTGTAGTCTTGCATGACACAAAGTGAGCCATCTTACTAAACCTATCAACAACAACATAAACACTATCCATCCCTTGTCTTGTCTTGGGTAGCCCAACTACAAAATCCATGCTTAAGCATTCCCATGGCCTAGTAGGAATTGGTAGTGGATAATAAAGACCAACATTTGTAGAAGTGCCCTTGGCCTTTTGACATACTACACAACTCTCCACATACCTTCGAACATCAAGATTCATTCTAGGCCAAAAGTAAAACCTTGAAACAAGTTCTTGAGTCTTAGTGATCTCAAAGTGACCACTCAAAGCACCATTATGCTTTTCTTGAATCAAATTCTCTCTAATGGAGCCTCTAGCAACACACAATTGATTCCCTTTGAACAAGAGATCACTTTGCAACGTATAATCAGCATATTTACTATGAAAATGATTCTTGTATTCAGCACATACCTTGTAGATGTCAGCAAAGTCTTCATCATTTGCATATAGATCCTTGAAATGATCTATCCCCATGCTTTTCAACTAAATTTCTTGGAGTGTGAGGGCTCTTCTTGACAATGCATCAGCCACCTTGTTTAGTACACCCTTCTTGTGCTTGATATTGAAGGTGTAGGCTTGTAGGTACTCAACCCACTTCATGTGCTTGTGACTCAACTTCTCTTGTGAATTCAGGAAGCTAAGTGCTTGATTGTCTGAATACACAATGAACTCCTTGGGAAGCAAGTAGTGCCTCCACTTTCTTAGAGCTTGGACCAATGCATACATCTCTAAGTCATATGAGGAGTACTTCCTCTTAGCCTCACTTAACTTCTCATAATGGAAAGCCACCGGTCTACCCTCTTGGCTTAGAACATCCCCAATTGCTACATTTTTAGCATCACATTCAATGGTGAATAGCTTCTCAAAGCTTGGCAGCACCAAAATAGGTTGGGTAGCTATTCTTTCTTTTAACAACTCAAAGCTCTTATTAGCATTTTCATTCCACACAAACTTAGTTTTCATTCCTCCTTTGATAGTGTCTAACATAGGAGCACAAATTGCACTAAATTATCTTATAAACTTCCTATAGTATTGTGCAAGACCATGAAAACTCCTTACCTCAGTTGCTGACCTTGGAGTAGGCCAATTCATGATAGCCTCTACCTTGCTCTTATCCATTTTCAGATTGCCATGAGATAAAACAAACCCAAGATACACCAATTCTGATTTGATGAACTCACACTTCTCCAAATTGATCATCAACCTCTCTTCATGCAGCTTCTTGAAGACAATGTTAAGGTGCTCCAAATGCTCACTCTTTGTCTTGCTAAAAATCAGTATATCATCTAGATACACAACTACAAACTTTCCTATGTAGTCCTTGAGTACTTCATTCATGAGCCTCATGAATGTAGAGGGGGCATTTGACAATCCAAATGGCATGACAAGCCATTCGTACAACCCTTCATTGGTCTTGAAGGCTGTCTTCCACTCATCTCCTTCATGGATTCTTATTTGGTGATAGCCACTCTTCAAGTCTATCTTGCTATAGTACCTTGCTTCACCTAAACAGTCCATTAAGTCTTCAATCCTAGGGATAGGGAACCTATATCTTATGGTTATCCTATTGATAGCCCTTGAGTTAGTACATAGCCTCCAAGTTCTTCCCTTCTTAGGTGCAAGTACGGTGGGCACAACACATGGACTAATACTCTTTCTAATTAGGCCTTGGTCTAAGAGTTCTTGTATTTGCCTTGCTATTTCCTCATTTTGTTGAGGGGTCATCTTATAGGCTGCTTTGTTAGGTAGGGTAGCTCTTGGGATAAGGTCTATCCTATGACTTATGGCTCTTTGAGGGGGTAAGGCTGAAGGTTGACCATCACTTACAATGCCTTGGTAAGTCTGCAACTTACCTTGAATCTCCTTTGGTAATTCAGTCTTCTTAGTCACCTTGTCTTCACCTCCTTCTCTTGGTTTCAACACCAATGCATACCCTATGCCTTCACTCTCTTCCATGGTTTGTAGGAACTCTTTTTCATCTACCATAAGAACATTTGGACCTATTGTCTTTACTTTAGCATCCTCCAACAATGATTGAATTTTGAAGGTTGTATGATCCTTCTTGAAAGAATAGGAATTCTTTCCTCCATCATGCATGGCTTGGCGATCAAATTGGCAAGGTCTACCTAGGAGCAAATGACATGCATCCATAGGCAACACATCACATAAAACTTTGTCTTTGTACCTTCCAATGGAGAACTCCACCCATGTTTGCTCATTTACTAATACATGTTGACCCTTATTGAGCCAAGTAACCTTGTAAGGATTGGTGTGGGATATCCTTTTCAATTTGAGCTTGCTAACTGCTTCTTCTGACACTATATTATCAGTAGAGCCTAAATCAATAATGACCCTACATACTTTCCCCATAATCTTGCATTTGATCCTAAACAAAGATCTTCTTTGGCTTGGCTCCTCCTTTACCGGTTCCTTGATTAGAGTCCTCCTCATCATGAGGTTCTCTCCTTCCTCTGAATTTAATGGAATCTCAGAATGTTTATCTACTGCATTTGTATCTTCATGAACAAGGTTATCTCTCTTATCACCTCCTTGTGATGAGCCACCTTTCTCAGGGCATCTATAGGCAGGGTGCCCCATTTGATTGCAATGGTAGCATTTCATATTGGCAAAATAATTGCCTCTTCCTCCTTGTGATGAACCACCACTTCTTCCTCTAAAGCTAGAGTTAGAATTTCTTCCTCTACCACCTCTACTTGAGCTTCCTTCTTGCTACTCACTAAATTTTACCTCACCTTGAGCTCTTGAATCAGAACTTCTTCCACCATAGCCACCTCTTTGACCTTTAGTATCCTTGCCTTTACCTTTGCCTTTGGAGCTCTCTTGCTTTCTCTTGCTCCTCTCCTCTATCTTCAAGGCCATTTGATAGCATTGCCTAATGGATTTGAAGTTCACTAGGCTCATCTCTTCTTGAATAGACCATTTGAGGCCATTCAGATACCTTGCTAGCTTGATGCTCTCATCTTCCACTACCTTGGACCTCAAACACAATTTTTGAAACTCCTCAGTATATGCTTGGACATCCAAATCTTTTTGCCTAAGATTGTGTCTCCTTATATGAATTTGGACTTCATAGTCATGAGGAAGATATGTTTGCTTGACTTTGGATACCATACCCTTCCATGTCACAATAGGACCTTTCCCATCCTTTTCCCTCTCGGTTTGCACAAACTTCCACCAAGTAAGAGATGAACCTCTTAGTCTAGAATTGGCCACCATTACCTTTTGTGCTTCAGAGATACCATCACATTCAAAATGGTTCTCAATGCTATCTATCAAGTCCACAACTGAATCTAGATCCATTTGTCCACTAAAAAGTGGAACACCTTCTAAAGCTTTGCCACTCAATGCCTTCAATGCTTTCAAGAATGGCTCTTCCGGAAGAACAAGGTTAGGAGCTGGTGCTTCTTCCTCCAAATCCAATTCTTTCTCCTTTGCTTCAGCTTCTTCTTTAAGGTCAATCTTCTCTTTGACCCTATCAACTTTGTCTTGGACTTCACCCAAGAGCTGCTCCATTTGAGCTAGTCTTTGCCTTAACAATTTGTTATCCTCTTCTTGCTCCTCAACCTTCTTCGCTAGTTCAGCATTATTCACCATGGCTCTAGCTAGTGTATTCTCTCCTACTGATTTAGAAGATTGATGCATTAACCACAAGCTTGATCAACCAAGCTCTGATACCAATATGATGTAAGATAAAACTCCTAGGCTTAGTTTTCCACTCCCACCAAGAGATTTCCTTTATCTCCTAGTATCCTATGCTTCTATAGGATTTCCCAATAGGCTTAGATAATTAACTAAGTCCTATTCACTCTTTACTACAAGAGTCACACCTTGAAAACTCCACCTTGGATGATCCACACCTTAATTTTGGTTCTCTTTCTCACTTTCACTTAGATGGATCTAAGTGTCAAATCCACTAAAACTTCACAAATTTCAAACTTCATTGTGGGGACATTCTTCACATTGAATTTATTCATATTCCATCCCATATGAATGATTTGGGAAGGTTCTTGGCTCATAGGTTTATCGGATTCAAGATTTCATCAAAAGAGACCTTAATTTTAGGCCTATTTCTAGTAGCCTTCACCAGTCCGTTTTTCCCCTTTTTAGTAAAAGTTTCTCAAACAACTCAAAAAAATAAAACTTGATTTGGATACCCTTTTGGAAGTTTTAAAACTTTCATTAAGGGTTCTTGGTCTGAAAGTGACCGTACACCTCCTTCCTAATATCAAGGAGAAACAGGGCTAAAAGACCTAGTTTCTAGGACAGCCTGTTTAGGATTCATGAAAAATGCTCAAAACCTATCCTAATGGATTGGTACGACTTCCCAGTGCTTAGGATGGATAAATAACATGAAAACCTACCATAAAAATTCCTGGGGATGTTCTGTACTTCCCATTCCCCACATGAAATGATTTGATTTCTCCCTGTCAAGCCTCTAACCGGGTATGTCTAACTCGCCTAGGGCCTGATCATTAAGCTAGCTCCCTTGCTCATGATGCTTCCTACCTTTAGATACAATATGTACAAAGACCCCACTTGAAGATTCAACCACTTATTTTGTGTTTCCATGGTTGAATCTCACGTGGGAGCCATTTTCACAAATTTTGTCACAGTGTGACCAAAGAAAAGTCCTGAACTAAAACAACTTGAAAACTATGATAAATCTACTCTAAACCCTTAACACATAAAATTAAAAAGTCTTCAAAATGACTATAGAACACGACTCAACCACTGTATCAATGCATTTCCAGCTACAAGTATGACTGTTCCTTCAAAAATTGAAATATCACTTCAAAAATAGAGTTGCAGAGCTACTTCCATTAATTCAAACTTTTACAATATGCATCCAATGCTTGGAGATTCGAGCCATAACTTGATTAGGTGTCTCATCCACTATTCTAGGGCCTATTTGGTTGAGCATAACCTCCCACATTCAAAGGAATCCAAGGCTAGCCATGTTGCATGCAATATTTGCAATTAGTGTAAATGTTGTTATGACAACATTCTTACAACACTTGGCAACTTTGATAGATGCCTTAATCCTATATTCTAGGCTTCTTATCCTCACATATTTCGAGGATCCAAGATCATTCATGATCATCATATTGATTTAACAACCATTAACCATTCTTAGGCCTAAGACATATTAATGACTCAATCTCCCTAACTCCTAGCATTAAGAATTTAAATAACAACTAACAAAGGCTATTTGTGTGACCTTAGTCTTAGTGACTAATTCACCTAGCCAACATAAAGCAAGACATTCTAAGGTCCTCAACCAATCTATACTAACTTCTTGACTTGGCTAGAGTCAAGTACAAGCCAAAAATTGACTAACTAGAAGAGGTTAGCCTAGGTGCTCCTCCACCAAATACGCACATGTAGAACCTCTATGTAATACAAATGGTGATTATGGGACCAAGAAACTATTCAAACTTTGTTGGGACTTATCATTGGTTGTATTCTTAGGTCTCCTGACTATGCCACTCCTTAAAAGAATTGTATCATGTGAAGCCTCATATGTAGTAGAGTGTTAGCATGAATGCTGATAGTATTCCTATGAGGGAGTATCCTAGTAATGGTAGAGGCATGCTACATTGGTTATGTTGCATTAATGACATAGTTTTTCATTGATAACAACATATGCTATCGATTGGTTGTTTAGAAGCCTGCATAATAGGTTGCAAAGAATTGTACGAACATTGTACAATGAATCAACACATCCACACTTAGATGGAAACTCCTAATGATGTCTTGGGTCACCATCTGCGATCACACATGCTTATGAGTTGATTGGATAGAGTTATGACAAGTTTACTAGCAACTATTTTTCAGAAGGGAGAAACTATGTTTTCACAGAGTTGATTGCACAACTTTGTGGATATCACTCATGGTTGTTTGAGTTATGATGTGCGAACATAGGTTCATTTTGGGCACTGGCTGGAGAGCTTATTGCAATCATATGGATTCATGATCATACAGGTAACATCAGATATGGTGTGTGCATTGGCGAAGACCTATTTTGAGGTCGACTTGGAACACGTTTCAATTAATATGATATGTGAGCTTAATCAACAAATCTAAATGATTAATTCATGTAATTACTATGTTGTAATATTGTAAAAGTTTTTGTGTGCATCTTGTTAGGAATGAATGCTAAATGTTTGGCAGCCATTCTGTAGCAGTTTTTGATGCATTCATGACTATGATTGTCATTGATGTCAACACAGTGATTTACCGAAGACTTGGAGAGAAGCAGACATAGTTTCGATTAGCGCACGTGGGTTATTGGAGTTGGAGCTATGCGATGTTGAGGTTATTCTCTTTGATATATTATATGTCTATAGTTAAGAGCGCAGACAGTAATTCATTTATTCATGGAAGTTATAAGCATTTTGGTGGAAGCAGTGTTCATGCAATGTTCCTGAGTAGCGGTTTGTGAAAATCGGATGATATCTCCTAATCGAGATGGAATCTGGTTTTCCACAGTTAAAGGGAAGTTGAAGACACATTGATAGTGACGTGGATGATAGCACAGACTTCGAGGTTGCATGAGTGAAGATTTATTGTATTTGGAAGCTGACAGTTTTGTATAATTTTGGTGTAGCATGTGGAAACTTTTATATTGTAATTGTATGCCGACTCATTTGTAATTATTTGAGTGTGGTATAAAGGAAATAATGTATTTCCTTGTTGTAGTGTAGTTGTGATATGATAGTAGTAGTTGTGTGTGATGTTGTATGCATGAAGTGAATAAAAGAGCTAAGTATGAAAGCAAATTTGTGAAGGAAGACATGCGAGGTACAGAGATCTAAAATTGAGATATGATGTAACAGTGAGTGTGGTTTGGCATAGTCAGAGAAGAGGAAACATATTATTCTGTTGAGTGATGCAAAGATTATTTGGACAGTGTGTTCAGTGATCTTACCTTGAAGCTGTTTGGGCAGTGGGTCCTTCTGTCTTCCATAACTCTTAACAGGGTTAGAATCTTTTAACAGGGATTCAAAATCTCCTAACAGGGATTCATATGTATTGAATGTATTTCATAAGACTCCTAACAGAGTCCATCTTTTCACAAGGAATATTCATATTAGTGCATCTTTTGTGGGCATCATTCCCACCGGGGTTTACTCTTTGATCAAGAGGTTCCGTAGTCAACATATCTTGTGTCATTGTGTTATTGTGTATGAATATCCTTCTATGGTTGGTAATTATATTGCTTATATGGTTTAATGTTGTTGAAGATGATAAAAGTTATAATTATCTGATAACTGATTCACCCCCCCCCCTCTTAGTTATCTTGGTGGACTTTACTTTCTAATAATTGGTATCAGAGCGGCAGGTCCTTGAAAAAGAAGTTTAACAGCTTAAGGAGATCCATGGCGAATTTCAGGAAAGAAAGCCCTAAGTTTGATGGAGTAAATTTTGACAGCTGGAAATAAAAGATGAAGACACATCTACTATGTTTAGGACCAGGTTATTGGTTGATTACAAAGAATGATAAGACTATCATTGAAGAGGACAATCTTGAAACATGTATTGTAGATGAGAGAGATCTATTCATGTGTAACATACTTGCAAGAGAAGTACTTTTGACAGCCCTTCCGGAGAATGAGTACAGTCAGGTAAAATATTTGAAAAAATCTCATGAAATTTGGAATGTTTTACACTCTACTTTTGAAGGTGATGAACATGCAAAAAGAGTTAGATTACATAATTGGATATGTGCATTTGAAGATATAAGAATGTTGGAAGATGACTCTATTAGAAGTTATATTGGTAGAATGTCAGAAATTATTACAGGTATAAAATCTTGTGGAGGAACAAAGACAGACAATGAAGTGATATGGAAAATTCTAAGGATGTTGACTCCTGTATTTAAGCAGACAACACAGATGATTGAACAAGTCATACCTTGTACAACAAATTTTACAAGAGAAACTCTTCTTGGAAGATTGGAAGCAGCAAAAATGAACTTGAGATTATTAGGAGACTTACCTAAAATGGAGACATCATTGAGTGTTCTTAGTGTTCGCCCTACTTTGTCAAGAAGCATTAGTGTGAGCGGAGATTATGCTGGCAGCAGCAGATCTAGAAATGAAGAAGACAAGAAGATTGAAGAAGGTATTGCCTTACTTGTGAAAAGAGAACCAGACGGTAAGAAAATATTTAAATGTTGGACTTGTCAAGAATATGGTCATTTTGCATCTAAATGTCCTAAGAGAGTTAAAAAGTATAGAAACAATTTCAAACCTAGAAGATCTAAGGAATGTTATTATGCTAATGATGAAGATCTTGAAGCTAGTATAGAAATAACTTTAAGTGAAAGTGATATTGAGAATAATGATGACATAGGATTTGTAGCAATTAAAGAAGAGAATCCTGAAATTGATGTTAAGAAAAAACCTTAGTTTCTCAAGTTGAAAAGAAAGCTGATTGGATTATAGATAGTGGTTGTTCACATCATATGATTGGAGACATGAAAAAGTTCATAAAGTTGAATGAATATGATGGAGGAGTTGTTAGAGTTGGAAACAATTCACCTTGTTTGATTAAAGGTATAGGATCTATTACTCTTGATGGAAAGACTAATACTGATGATGTTTATTTTGTGGATGGATTGAAACATAATCTTTTGAGTGTTGGACAGTTAGTTGATAAGGGATATCAAGTTTGGTTTACTAAGAAAACTTGTGTAATAAAGGATAAGGATGGAAATTTGATTGGAACTGGATCTAGAACCAGAGGTAATGTATTTCAGTTGAATCCTACTGAAATGACATGTTTGATTACTAAAATTGATGACAGTTGGTTATGGCATAGAAGGTTTTGTCATATAAACTTTGATAACATTGTGAAAGTAAGTATTACACTTACAGTAAGAGATTTACCTAAAATTATGAAACCTACTAACATGATTCGCAAAAAATGTGTAATGGCTAAATAGAAGAGAAGTTCTTTTCCCAATAAGAAGTTTACATCTACAGAGAAGCAGGAGATTGTTCATACAAATTTGAGCGGTCCTACCAGGACTAGAGGATTCTATGGAGAAAGGTATTTTATGATTCTTGTTGATGATTTTACAAGAATGATGTGGATTGCATTTCTTAAAGAAAAATCTAAAATATTTGATAAGTTTAAGATTGTTAAGAATAAAGTTGAGAATGATTCTGGAATGAAGATTAAATATTTGAGATTTGATAGAGGTGGAGAATTTACTTCTAGAGAGATTAACACCTTTTGTGAAGAAAATGGCATTAAGAGACAGTATTCAACCCTTAGAAACCCTGAACAAAATGGCATTGCAGAAAGAAGAAACGGATCAGTGACTGAAGCAGTAAGAGCTATGTTGTTTGAAAATGATTTGGCGAAGATATTCTAGAGAGAAGCAGTGAACACAGCAGTGTATACAATGAACAGAGTACAAATCAGAGCAGACACAGACTAGACACCTTATGAATTATGGTTTGGACATGCGCCCTCAGTTAAGTATTTTAGAATTTTTGGAAGAAAATGTTATATAAAGAGAGATGATGATATTGGAAAGTTTGATCCTAGAAGTGATGAAGGTATATTTCTTAGATATTCTTTGAAAAGAAAAGCATATAGATGTTTCAATAAAAGAACTAAGACTATTGTTGAAAGCGCAAATGTTAAAGTTGATGAAAAATTTAAAATTCAGGAAAGAATGCTTGATTATGAATCTGATGAAGAAGCTCATCCTAAACCTAATACTGGATCTACTGGATTATTTTATGAAACTGACAGTGATTTGTTGAATGAAAGCCACAGTAAAGTCATTGAAGAACCTACATCTGAAGAGAGATCTAAGACAGTGACACCTAACAAAAGTTTGTTAAGAAATCATCCTATTGGATAGATTATTGGGAGCATCAAAAGAGGAGTTCTAACTCGAAATAAAGCACAAGAACAGTTATGTTTGATTTATCAAATTGAACCTAAGACTACTAATGAAGCTTGTGAAGATGAAAGTTGGACTAATGCTATGAAAGAAGAGCTAGATCAGATTGAAAAGAACAAGACATGCAAATTGGTCCCTAGACCTAAAGACAAGAATGTTATTGGAACTAAATGGGTATTCAAAAAAAAGATGAATGAACAAGGAGAAGTAGTAAGAAACAAAGCAAGATTGGTATGTAAGGGTTACTCACAGCAAGAAGGAATTGACTATGAAGAAACCTTTGCACCTGTTGCAAGAATTGAAGCAGTAAGAATGTTTTTGACATATGCAGCTTACAAGAAATTCAAAGTATATCAGATGGATGTGAAGTCAGCATTTCTGAATGGAGAATTGGAAGAAGTCTACATTAAGCAGCTTGAAGGTTTTCCTTTAACTCAAGAAGGAGACATGGTATGTAAATTAAAGAAAGCTTTATATGGACTTAAACAAGCACCTAGAACTTGGTATGCAAGACTGGATAAGTATTTGTTAAAATTGGGATTTACAAAAGGAACAACTGATAGCAATATGTACACAAAAGAAATTGAAAATGGTTTATTAGTTATAGTTATTTTTGTTGATGACATTATCTTTGGAGGAGAAGATGAAGCTAGTGACAAATTTGCGGATGAAATGAAGACTGAATTTGAAATGAGTATGATTGGTGAGATGAAATACTTTTTGGGATTACAGATAACACAAAACAATGATGGTATCTTTGTAAGTTAGACAAAGTACTTGAATGACTTGTTGAAAATATTTGGAATGGAGAATTGTAAACTAGTTGGAACACCTATGGTGACCGGACATAAGTTATCTAGCATAAATGAAACTCTTGCAGTAGAACAGAAGAAATACAGATCTATGATTGGAGGATTGTAGTATTTGACTCATACAAGACCTGATATAGCACATTCAGTTGGAATTGTAGCAAGATTTCAAGTTGAACTTAGAGAATCACATTATACGACAGTAAAGAGGATACTGTGATATTTAAGAGGCGCAATGGACTATGGACTATGGTATGAAAAAATTGATGATTTTACCCTATGTGCATATACAGATGCTGATTGGGGAGGCAATGTTGATGATAAGAAAATCACCAATGGTGGAGCATTTTTCTTTGGAGGAAGATTAGTTTCTTGGCTAAGCAAGAAGCAGAATTGTATTTCACAAAGCACAACAGAAGCAAAATATGTAGCAGTAGCAAACAATTGTAACCAGATAATTTGGATGAAGCAAATGCTGAAGGATATTGGAATAAAATTTGTTGAGCCTATTGTCATACATTGTGACAACACCAACACAGTTAGTATGTCTAAAAATCCTATATTACATTCTAAGACAAAGCATATAGAGATTAAGTATCATGTTGTAAGAGAGAAAGTTGCTGAGAAAGAAGTCAGACTCGAGTACATAAGTACAAAGGAGCAGATAACAGATATATTCACAAAGCCTTTGCCTAAGGATACATTTGAGTATCTAAGAGGTATGCTTGGGGTTATGCCCCAACCTACTTTTGAAAAGTGATGCAGTTGGTTGCATCCGTCCAGTGGTATATGAGCCCTATCTTTCTTATGGACTGGATGTTGGTACTTCCTCTATGGGGGAGTATGTGTATCTAAGCTGAGTCATGAGGACTCTAGTAAATGTATTTTTCTGAAAAGTATCTTTTGACATTGAGTTGTTGTTGACATAGTGATGAAATTCCTATCATTGATGTCAATGGGGGAGAAGTATACATGAAAAATAATCTAGAACATCTGTTGGAGAGAACTTAATAGGATAACAAAGCAAGATTTGATTGATGAAGAGGATTTGAAGAAGCAGTGTTGCAGTATTGGATTTTTGGAACATTAGATGTTTTTCATCTATGTTGCCATCAATGGCAATGGGGGAGATTGTTAGGAATGAATGTTAAATGTTTGGCAGCCATTCTGTAGCAGTTGTTGTAGCATTCATGACTATGATTGTCATTGATGTCAACACAGTGATTTATCGAAGACTTGCAGAGAAGCAGGCAGAGTTTGGATTAGCGCACGTGGGTTATTGCAGTTGGAGCTATGCGATGTTGAGGTTGTACTCTTTGATATATTATATGTCTATGGTTAAGAGCACAGACATTAATTCATTTATTCATGGAAGTTATAAGCATTTTGGTGGAAGCAATATTTAGGCAGTGTTCCTGATTAGCGGTTTGTGGAAATCGGATGATATCTGCTAATCGGGATGGAATCTGGTTTTACACAGTTAAAGGGAAGTTGAAGACACACTGATAGTGACGTGGATGACAGTGCAGACTTCAAGGTCGCACGAGTGAAGATTTATTGTATTTGAAAGCCGACAGTTTTGTGTAATTTTGGTGTAGCGTGTGGAAACTTTTATATTGTAATTGTATGCCGACTCATTTGTAATTATTTGAGTGTGGTATAATGGAAGGAATGTATTTCCTTGTTGTAGTATAGTTGTGATATGATAGTAGCGGTTGTGTGTGATGTTGTATACATGAAGTGAAGAAAAGAGCTAAGTATGAAAGCAAATTTGTGAAGGAAGACATGCGAGGTATAGAGATCTAAAATTGAGATCTGATGTAAGAGTGAGTGCGGTTTGGCACAGTCAGAGAAAAGGTAACATATTATTTTGTTGAGTAATCCAAAGATTATTTGGACAGTGTGTTCAGTGATCTTACCCTGAAGCTGTTTGGGCAGTGGGTCCTTTTGTCTTCCATAACTCTTAACAGGGTTAGAATCTTTTAACAGGGATTCAAAATCTCCTAACAGGGATTCATATGTACTGAATGTATTTCATAAGACTCCTAAAAGAGTCCATCCTTTCACAAGGAATATTCATATTAGTACATCGTTTGTGGGCATCATTCCCACCGGGGTTTACTCTTTGATCAAGAGGTTCCGTAGTCAACATATCTTGTGTCATTGTGTTATTGTGTATGAGTATCCTTCTATGGTTGGTAATTATATTGCTTATATGGTTTAATGTTGTTGAAGATGATAAAAGTTATAATTATCTGATAACTCATTCAGCCCCCCCCCCCCCCCCACCTCTCAGTTATCTTGGTGGACTTTACTTTCTAACACATCTTCGCATGGGTCCATTTGTATTTTGTAAATAAGATTTATCCTATGAAGACTAACTTGGATTTAATTGTTGTAATTTGTATATAAGGATTGAAATCCTTGGAAAATAGGTGTGAAACTATATATGCGAGATGCAAAGGTGAATGCGAGCTTAAGGCTACATTAGATATTGTTTGAAGAATAGTAGTTGTTCACTTGGGCACAAGGTGGAGCTTGCTTGGCAGTAGTTGAAAACTAGAAGAAGTTTCAGAACAAAATTATCTCAAACTTGAAGTTGCGAGGTTTGGAAAACCTAAGGGTGGCTTTAACTCTCAAATATATTGATTAGGTTGATGCATTGTACACCCCTAATAGGGTAATTGCCTTTAACAGGGCTGGACTCCTAGCAGGGTCGATTCTTTAATTGGGATCACACTGTAAAAGGATCCTAACAAGGTCTGTCCTTTAATCAGGACCTGCCTATTGTAATACTCAACTTCTAATAGGGTCAGAACTCTTCACAGGGTTATTATACTTATAGTGGAGACATTTGTGGGTATCATCCCCACTGGGGTTTTTCCCTTAAAAGGGTTTCCTCGAAAACAAATATGGTGTTATGAGTTCTTCTATGCTTGTCTATGTTGCATGGTTATTTATCTTATGGTATATCTTTATATGTTGTTTAAAGAAGGTAAAGAAGTTTAACAAATTAGTAAAGTATTGTAACATTGATTCATCCCCCCCTCTCAGTGTTACCAAATCCCAATAGTAGAGATGTACTTCTTTGATTTTATGTGTTCATTTAGAGAACCAACAATAATACCACTTGCTGACACCAAACAAAACCATTTATTGCATCATGTACTTTCCGCTCTTACTTTTTTCTTATTCTAATAGCTTGCAAGTGTTGCTTCCACCACCTTGAACAAATAGGCTCTTATGTCTTGTTGAAATCATCTAGAAGTTTAATTGCTTGATCAATCTCAAATCGATTTGTAATCATTGGTATATGTTTTTCTATGCTACTTGAATGATTTTCATTGTTTTCCTCCATTAAATTGTGGTGTTTATGTGACATCATTTTCATATGACCATTTATGAAGTTACAAACTATTTTTGTTGCTATGAATACTTCCCCTATTCCATTATCAATGCCGCAACATTCACAATGTATCTTTATTTTAGGCTCTCCCTTTTCTGAATATACTTTGAGAGTGAGTTTATCTTCAACAAATTCTTCCATTAAACTATTCACTTTCTAATTCCAAGAAGCCAATACATTAGGATCAACAACTATGCTTTATTCCACTGACTTAGAACCATCTCCAACTCTTGGTTGTTTATGCATACCTTCCTCCACACTCTCTATTGCTTTGAGGGTTTGGTGTACTTTCCACTATATTCAACTCCAGGGTTTCAACATCCATTGTTTCATGTTTTCCCTAGTTAATGTCTGTAAGTGTTGTTGTAGCTTTCCTTTTTTGTTCTTGTTTTATATTTTAAACAATTTCCAAGCCCATTGGTAAAATTGAATGGATATTCAATGAGTTCATCCACCACAATTTCAGGACAAATGTCAGCAAGTGTGTACAATAGTTTTGATAAATGACTATGTCAACAATAAAATTTTCTTCACCAATAACAATTACATATTTGAATCCACATGTACCTATCAGTTTGTTAAGTAATGGATAAAATAATAATAAAAGAATTCAAAAGTTTGGTTATAATATTGCTATGTTGGTCTTTCTCTCATGATTCAATGTTAGATGGTAGTGATGCTTGCAGAAACATGAAACGAAGATCAAATCATTAAGATGATATTACCCAGAATACACTCACTATTGCGGTCCCTCATTATTGCAAAGAATGTTAAGGCTAAGGCTAAGGAAATGCAAGATAAGAAGAAACAAAGTGTAAAATGCTCCTGCATCCCCTCACGTGATGAAGTGTTTCAAGAGATGGAGGTGTAGGAATCCGAGATGTAGATAGGCTTAGGGAAAATGTCAACCCACATTCTCTCACAGCGAGTGACTAGATGGTGGTGATGCTCTTGGGAATGTAGGATGAAGATCAAAGAATTAAGATGATATCAGCCAACATACCCTTGTGGTGGGTGACTATAGGATAAAAATTACTAAGGCCCCATTTGGTTGTGGAATTAGAATTTGACTCAAAACCTGATTATCTCAAAATAAGGTTTTGAAATTCCGGTTTTGTGTATTCGGAAGATAGTTTGGACCGTTTGGTTGACCTAGAAGATGACTGAGACAATGCATCTTTTGCGTTTGGTTGTCATTTTGGAAATTAGAATTAGAAGTTAGAGATTCCTATTTCTGTGTTTGGTTCTACAATTTCAAATTGGAATTGGAATTAGTCTAGTTGGTTTCGATTTGATCTGGGTCGACCCATATGTTGAACATATTCTTGTCTCTGCAGATGCTCAAGAATAGATGATTGGAGTTTGCAATGGAAAGATGGGAACAAATTTTCCGTCGGAAGAAGAAGTGGTGACTTTGTTGAAAGCGAACAACATTGGGAAATACATGATTTTCAAACAATAGCCAAGTGTCCTAGAGGCTTGTAAGAATTTTGGGATCGAGTTAACTGTGGAAATCACAAACGATGACTTGAAGAAGATCTCTTCCGACCATAAGGAAGCAAATAAGTGGGTGAATGAGAATATTGATGCCTATTATCCTGCGACCAATATCAAATACATTGTCGTGGGTACTGAGGTTTTGGGAAAGACTAATTTGGGGCAGTTTTTGGTGGGCGCAATGAACAACATCCATAAAGCACTTGTGAATGCAAATCTGATGTAGCTGTTTCTGTCATAAACATTCCAAATTCTAGTGAGAACAAATTGATTAGCATTTCTTGAATGGGAATACGTGGCCTAAAATAATAATTAAACCAATGCTTGATTTTGTTTGAATTTTTATGCTCCATAGCTTCATTATCTTTCTAGCATAGATTACATGATTTAAACGAAGTCACTATAAGCTGAGTTTTAATGAATCCTATCGTGCAATATTTTTGGGATTATTTCATTTTTGTAATTTACGTCGTGATTTTTAAAGATGGTATCTTTTTTAGTAGATTGGATCGTATTGTGGCCTGTTCAGAATGGAATGAATAACTTCATCAGAATGTCCAAATTGTTTCCCGGTCTTGTTGATTTAGGCTATATAGGGTGATTATTAAAACCACTTATTTTTAGCAGGTTAAATTCTGATGTGAGAAAGCCTGAATGGAACTAGTGCCCTGGTGGACACGAATGATCCGTTTTGGTTTTTTAGTCACAGACATAATCGGGCAATTCGCCCCTCTCACTCCATCAAATGGAAGAATAACATGAGCTCTGTTCTGCAATTCTTTTCCATAATAATGTCCCTCAAAAACCCTCGTCAGTGGACACTGCGATAATGCCCAAAGGACGCTGTCGATTTTCAAGTTGGGAAGTCACCAGACCCGACACCAAATAAAATCCAACTTATAAAAGATAAATTCGAGTTTATAAATTGAATTCCACCTATTTGACGGGAAGTGGAACTTCCAAAATTTCACCAAAAATGAGGATTCAAAAACACAAACAAGGTTTTGAATTTTGAAACCCAAACGATGGATTCAACTCAAAACTAGAAAACCCACTACCAATTTTGGTCGTATCCCCGCAACCAAACAAGGCCTAAGGGAATGCGGGTTATATGTTAAGTAAATTCTGAAAGTATCCTACAATCCCTCACAATTGCAAAGAATGTGAAGGATAAGGTTGAAGGATTGCAGGATAAGAATAAACAAAGTGTAAAATTCCTTCCGCATCCCCTCGCGTGATGAAGTATTTCAAGAGATGGAGGCACAGGAATCTGGGATGTAGAAAGTTTTAAGGAAAATGTCACCCCATATTCCCTTGCAATGAGTGACTGTAAAGTGAAAGATTCTAAGGGATTGCGGGGTAAGAAAAAATGAAGTATGAAATGCCTCTAATATTCCCTCGTGATGTCAGGAAAATGGATGAAGAGTGTCGAGAAATTATGGGATGTGAAGATGATGTGAAGAGGATATTTTAAGAAGAATGTTACTATCTTGCATTCCCTCATGAGATTAGATGAAGAGACAAGCTTGCTCGCGATAACCTATGGCACAGAGAAGGTCAAGAGAGACAACTAAATATGAGAATATTTTCTATTATTGAGTGTAGTTTAAAGGAGTGAGCGTGAATATTTTGCAATTACATCTATATAATGGACAAGTGGATGGAATTTGCATCTAATATTGTTGGTTTTGCAACAAACTAGATTTTTTCAAAACAAGGGAAAATTAGATAATTCAAGAACATAAAAAGGATTAAATCAGTTGAAGGGGAGAATATTTTCAATTTGGGAAGAGGATAATGAATGTAAATTGGAAATTAAACCCTAGTGGTGAAAAATTTATGTACAAAGGATAATGTATAACATAATAGTCGTCTTATATTACACAAGGAAACAAGTTGCATATCAAGCTGATTTTTCTACAAGATCTATCAAGGTATACATATAGATATGTACATATACATGATATCTTGAATGATATGAAGAGTTGGGGTTTTGAGTTTTTTTTTTAAAGTGACTATTACAAAAACCTAAGAGCTTAAAACTATAAGAGGGAAAAGGAACCGAAACAATGTTGTGCACCTATTATTGAAATATCTACCTGGCTCCTAAGACTAAGTAGTTCTAATAGGGTTCTAGATACTAGGATCGTGCACTTGCAATTGAAATTTGATAGGAAGCCATTTCCTACCATCGAGTATTTGAACTAAATTTGGATAGCTTGAGATCTGATATGAAGCCACTTCCCAGCAAATGTTTTTGGCCCCACTTTTGCCGCTAAGTTTGGCAATTTTCAAATAAAAAATACCTTATAATATTCCTATTGTGATGTTGATTTTATAAAACACCTCAGTCCTTAATATGCATGCAATATATTACTTCCAATTTTGGGGATATTAAACTCCCCAATTTGAACACACATCATGGTTTATTGCTCACCAAATGAAGCCCCGTGATTTGATTCAGGAGTATCTTGGATGAATAAAAAATCAACATCAACCAAAAATATTTTCTAATTTATTTGCTTCAATTAGACAAGCTTTGGAATAGGATGTAAATATCCTTCAATTCATAGAAATATTCTCTTCTTGTTAATCTTGTTACCAACCTATTTTTTATTTCAAGACCAACAACTCCTTTGGTGATATTCCATACGATGCTAATGCAACCATGGTATATCTTGTGGTGGACCCTTGTGGAAAATGACATGGACCTTGATTTTCATAGAGTATGTAAAATGTGGAATCATCGACAAGGAACATGATTTGTCTCACCTCATTGAATGTAATGATCGGTTGACATACACAAGATAGAGTTAATTGAAAAGGCTTTACAAATTGTCAAAGAAAATGCATTTTCCAGGTGGTTGAAACCGTTCTGCAATTAAGAAATTGATTGTGAAGAAAATAGGGAATTTCCAAACAAAAAGGAGGAAACGAGAGGGGATGAATGGGGGAATGCATTGAGGGGAGAAGAGGAGAACAAATGCCTCATGGTTTTCTAGAAATGGTTACCACACCAATTAAGGGAAGAAAGAGTGTGTTGATGGAGAGGTTGCACAAAACATAGAGGAAGAAGGTTTGTCTAGTGGGTAGGCTTAGTGTGTGGATCTACGTATAGATTACAGCGACCAAAAGGAGTAAAACACTATGCAGAGGAAAGGGGATTATGTAGCCAGGGAGGCCTTCAATAGGCCAAGAAAATGTAGCTCTAAATTTATGATTTACTAAATGGTATTATTGTTATAGAGATTCTATACATATATGGGTTTTGTTTTATAAGACCATATTGCAGAATAGAAAACATTTGAATTATCATTGAGTTGTGAGGCCATTTGTTGAGTTTCTTGAAGTATCTGTCGTTTGGGATGTGTTGCTTCAAAAGTATCTTATATGTTATTTTAGTTCTTGTTACCATGAGGATATGAGTTGCATTTATTTTGTGATTATGGAAATTGTCCCTATCAATTTGTGCAAAGGAGGTGTGAATTTTTTCTCTTCCTTAATTTCTATAAATTGAATCATTATATTAATATATATTCATATTTATATTATTGAAATGATTAGATATGCATTAAACATATTTTGATATAATATAAATATGTAAAATATTTTTGCTCGGCTCTAACCAAGTTCCTTTTAAATATATTTTCTTCTTAAAATGTAAATTAGAATTTTTTAGAGGCAATTATCTCTTACATAAAGATTGAATGTTCCAAATCCAATAATTAAATGTTATAATAATGGTTATAACATATATTAAATAGATCAGAAAAATGGAATTAAGAAATATCTATAAATATTAAATAATTAAGGTATGTAATAAAAATAAAACTGTATTTTTTGTCATGAAAAAGTTTAGAGGAAAGAGTTTTACAATAAACAACAAATAGTGAGGATAAAACTAACATGTTCACTCTTCCTCAATTTTATATAAAAAACTAATAGAGGGATAAAAATTTAATCAAACACAAAAGAGATACAAAAAGAGTAGAATGCTCAGCGCATAGAGGACTATACAACCTTGTCCCTATACATTAATTGATCTAACATATGAAACATATCCAGAAGTAAATGCCCCTTATCCACTACATTCCAATCCTCCATTTGATTTGAAGCCCATTTGGCCAAGCAATCCACAACACCATTCCACTCCCTGGAATGTTTGTAAAAGAAACAAATTCCAAGGATGTGCACAAATAAGAATCTATTTGATAACCATAGATGAGTGCCAACTAACACCCTCAAGTTGTTATCTAGTTAATAGAGTCACCACCACCAAAAAATTAGACTCACAAATAATCTAATGTCAGCCAAAAGCACAAAAATACTCAATATCATACAAAATGGAAAGAGCTTAAACATTAAATATTCATATTGAATAAGGTTGAAATGGAATCACCTAATTGAATGGGGGAAATATGAGATCTACTTCTAAATCCAAATTCCCAAAGGAGAGATCCAAATTGATCAACCAAAAGGTTAATGCACAATTGAATCAATCTATGGAGAATATGAAAGAGGAAGAAAACCTTATATTTCCTTATGGATAGTATGTGCTTGAAATCCGAAATAATTGAAAGGCAAGTACTAACCTCAAAATAGGACAAATTTAGAAAATGTCAATTTCTGATGTTTGTGTGTAGTTTCGGGCAATTCTGCAACCTGTTTCAAACTGGAAATGCCAAGATGAAGAAAACCCAAAAAACTTTTATCTTTATGACAGCAAGTAGTCTTTGACCCTGATAAAAGGTCAAAGGCTACATTAATATTCTGAAGGTCAACTTTGATTTTGTTCACAGATCTCAGAAGTTCGTTGAAAAGGTTATCCAAATCCAAGCTCAGATCCGCAGTTCCATGCCTGTACCTACAAGAAAAAGAGGGTTTTTGTTGTTTGTTTGGGGGGTTTGCCTTGGTCAAACCCCAATTTAGGAATTAACCTTGAAATTGAATTGAAATTATAATATGCATAAACAAAGCAAATGAAACTTTTCACCTTGCTTATGTTGAAGTCCTTGTAGAGGATTCGAATCCTCAAATCCACAAGTAGGGATGCTCCAATGGATGTAGATTGAATGTAGGATGTCTCAAATCAATGACATTTGATCTTCAACACCAATCTTGAATGGATCTTTGCATATGGGGAGGCTTGGATGAATGTGGAAGGATGGATCTTCAAAGGGGCTCCAAAGAGATTGAATCCTTCAATGGCTAACAATGGATCTCCTTGATGAATGGATGCTTGAACACTTGAATGCTTGAATGCTTGAATTCACTTGCTTGCACACTTGAGAGCTTGCTCATGAAATTTTTTGATATGAGATGAAAAATTGATTGAGAGATTGATTGAAATGAGAGAGAAAGGCTTCCTTTTATAGTGATCTAGGGCACAAACCTCTAGAGAAGGCCGACATTGGGGAATTAAATCCCAATTAACCTTAACTCCTAGAAATGGACCCATATTAAATACAATTTAAGGATTTACCATTTCGAAACCCGATATGGCCAACCCGGAAGCGGGAAAATAAATATCTCCAAAACTCGACACCCGAAAATCCTAGGATCCTGAAATTTGAAATCTGGGTCAAGGATGAGGTAGACCCCGCCCTAGGTCAGGGTCGAGGTCATCCCTGACCTAGGTCAGGGTCGAGGTTGACTTTGACCCTGAAGGTTGACTTTGACCTTGAGGTCAAAGACCTCAGGACCTCAATCCAGAGTGTCCAAAAATGCAGAAATAAGTTGAAATCAGGTGCAGAGAGAAGCAGAACAGGGGGAGAAAGTCAAATACATGAAAATACCCGATCAAGGTGCTTAACATGACCCCAGACTACTTAATCGGAGGGCTAAACTCTCTTATCATGGAAGTGCTTCCATTTTAAGAGGATACATTAAGCCCCCACTTTAGCAAGAGTATGGACTTGATGCAAACTCTTGGTAAAGGAGATCAAAATGAAACGATAATCTTATCGTAATCCAACGGACAAAGAGAAACCTCAAGCCCCCAAGGACTCAAGTCTTCGTCGACTACAAGATCACAATAAGAGAGACATCTCTAGAGAGAGAGAAAGAGAGGGTGTGATTATCTCGCCCAATGAGAACTTATGTCCCATTGTGAACCACACAAGAAAACAACGTAACTCGAAAGATGGAATTGAACTACCTAGTGAATGTGGCTACTCACTAGTCAACCCATCAAGGATTTACCCTTAGGAATATTCTATTCCATAAGAATAAAACAAAAAACAAAAGAGATCCAGTCTTAAGGACACCTCGGACCTTAAGGGATCAAAAATATATATTTATTTGAAACTGGAGGGATCAAGAGATCCTAAAATATAAATCCATGCTTTAAGGATTAGTTACTAATCTAAAAAGGGAGAAAAGGTATCTTGAAAAATAATATATATGTATCGAAAAGTGTGTGTGTGCAACAGGTGAGCATAGCGTATGCCCCCATGTTAAAGTCATTGCTAACACTTTAACAGGAGCAATGGCTTTAACGGAAACATAAACAACTCCACTGATTACATTTCCACATTGAGATGCCCCAGACGAAGACAAATCAAGGGAAATATCACAGAAACATACAGAGAACACAGAAGGGATCTACCTACTATGGGGTCAGTATGATCATAAGATTATATATATGATATTATTGCAAATGAATTGACATCATTCCCTAAAGAAAGTAGAACTACAATCACAAAGGAGGAAATATTATATAAGGTATACGAAGAAGAATCTTTTCGGACCATGACATAGAGACCAAAAAGAATCAGTGCTACCATGTCTCGAATCCAAGAAGATTACACAAGGAAACATTTACAAACAATAGCACATTTATGACATAGCATGAAACAACATATAGAAGAATATAGATACATATAGAGGAATTGAACAATAGTTTCGATTCTTTTATCACCTTGCACCAACTGAGTAACAAGAATCGTATAAAAGAATCTAACAACATTTAGCAAACACATTACGGGAGAAGCATAGTACAATAGGAAAACACACAACAAAGCTACCACGAAGGACAAGCCAATCAAGTGTGTCGCCTACTCTCCCCATCCCGTTGTATATCATTTAAGGAAGGTGGGTAACTCACAAGAGGGACTATATCCAACACAGTAGGAATGATAGCCAGTTCCAAACAAGAATCCTCTTTAGAATCATCATGTTCGATACTAGGTGTAAGTGTTAATTGTGATGAAATCATATTAGGTAAATCAATGTCAATGTCAATAGTCTCATATTCATCATCAGTATCATCAAGAGTATCTTCTTCATCCAAATTAATCAAAATAGGATCTAAGATACGAATCAAAGCATTGTAATCATGCATCTTAACATCATTATTAGTAACAACTTCTTCTAACACATCATGCATAGGTTTATCCGAAGAAGGTAGAGATCTTTGAAGAACATAATTACGAGCTTTAGCATGAGCATGACGTTTCTTATGACGTTCATTAGCAGATCGATTACACTTTGATTTACTTGAAATAGGTTGAGAACTAGGAGGAACAATCACAAGATCCTTCACAGCTTCTTTAGGAAGATCAATAGGATTATCAGCAATAGGAGGAACTTGATTAACAGAACTAGAAGCCATAGTTAAAGGAGGTATGGAAGGTGTAGGCAAAAGACCGTGATTAAGATCCATAGGAGGTATGCTTAATTCAAGAATCTTAGGATGTTTATAAGCTTGATATGAATGGAAAAGATTATCAGGTCGAACAGGACATGAATTAGGTAATGAAGGCCAAAAAAAATCAAGAGCAGCATAATCTCTAGGCCTAGAAGGTTGATATAAACTATGATTAATCATCTTCACTTCTTCATCATGAACAAATTTAAGACATTTATGGATAGGTGAAGCAACAACATGCATGGCATTCAACCAAGGCAAACCTAGCTTAACTTGAAATTGATCAGAAGTAGGAACAACAACAAAGGTAGTGTTCACAATTTTTCCACAAAGTTCAACTGGTAAAATAATAGAACCAAATGATGGATAAAGAAAACCATTACAAGTCTGAATCCACACATCTAATGTATCATAAGAATCGCGTCGTAAGCTTTTCATAAAAAGATTTTCTTCTGTAATAACATTGACTAAGGATGTAGGATCAACAAGACAACCACGAGTAGGTTTCTGAGAAATCCTAGCATAGATGTAAAGGGGACCATCAGGAGCTTTAATAGTCTCAGAGTCATCAAAGGTAATCAAAAGTTCTTGAGGTATTTTATTCTTAGGTTGTTGTCGAGGCTTAGGTTGAGTTTTTAGTTTAGGCTTAGGTTTTGGTTGAGGTTGAGATTGAACTTGAGGTTGAATCTGAGGTTGAGGTTGAGGTAGAGATACAGATTGACCAACATGCTCCACTTGATTAACAACATGATTGAGATCATCCATCTTTGAATCATACACAATTTCCATAGTAGATGGCTGAGAAATGGTATTAGTATCATGTGTAGGTAAAGGATTCGTATAGATTTGAAGGTTTTGATTAGGAGGAGAAATAGATTTGTTTCCACTACCATCAAGATTGTCAACAGATAAGGCATTAGAATCAATTAAGTCTTGAACCTTATGTTTTAAAGAATAACACTTTTCAGTATCATGACCATTCTGACGGTGATATTGACAAAAATCTTTAGGATCAAACGATTTAGATGCAATTGTAGTAGGTAATAGAGGTCGAATAGGAGGTAAAGTAATCATATTAGCAGTTAACAACCTATTCATAATAGCATGTAAAGATTCAGAAAGAGGAGTAAACATACGATTTAATCGAAAAGCAGTGGATGTAGAAGTGACATTATGAGATGCAACAACTTGATCAACAACTACATTCACCTGTTTGTTTATCTTGACATAGTTGTTGAATTTTTAAAATTTGTTTCGATTAGGAGCAGCATCACTTTTATCAACTGGAACAGGAGCCATTGGAGTGTTGCTCTCAAATTGACTCACTTGTAATTGATAATGATGAAGCACTGCACAAAGTTGTTGAAAAGAGGTAAATTCAGTAAGCAGAATCTTATGTCTAATATCCTTTTGCAAATTTGAAATAAACATACGTTGAATATCAATATCAGGAACAGGATAGGAAATCTGAGCATACAAATGCTTAAATCTAACAATAAATTCAGTTAATTTTTCCTTAGCACCTTGTTTACAATGCATCAAATCAGTCAAAGACACTTGCGGGCCAATATTATTTTGAAATTGTTGAATAAAGGCATTGGCAAGTTGTTGAAAGGAATCAATAGACTAAGGAGGCAAAGAACAATACCATTGTAAGGCCTTGTCATGAAAAGTTCGAGCAAACAGTTTGGCTAAAATCCTATGGTCATGAGCATAATCACTACAAAGGATTTGGAATGTTTTAACATGATGAACAGGGTCTCCTTTTCCATTATAATTCTCAAGATGAGGCATATCGATTTGCTAAGGAACATGAGTACGAATAATGTCTCGGAACAAAGGACTTCCCATGTCACATGTAGGAATACTAAACTTATTTGAGTTAAGGAAGCAATTTTTTGTTGTAAGGATGACACAGTTTGAGCCAAACTGATGATTGTTGAATCATTAGATGAAATAGGAGGAGTAGCAACATTAGAAATACTAGGTACAGTGTAAGAAGCTGCTGGAATAGAAGACACAAATGGAGGAACACTAGGAACTACAGTTGGAAGCGGATTGGAATAAGTAAAAGGAACATTATGATATGAAGTTTGTGATGTAGGAAGGGACACAGGAGGAACACTCATAGGAATAGAGGGAACCGTCACAGTCACCAAAGAAGCAGTATAGGTAGGAATACTAGGTAAAGGATTAGAAGGGGGTTCTACACTAGTGATAGGAGGAATCAACCCTAAATCTTGAGCTTCTTGAGCTAGAGGTTTAACATTTGAATGCACGAGGTAAGTAATACCACACAAGAGGTTAAAACCTTGATCACTATCACGAAGAACTTTCTTAAGAGCCTCAATAGCTTGAATAGAATTTGTATTATGGTTCTCTTGAATAAGCCAATTACCCATTTTATCAAGTTTAGTTGAAAGTTTTTGGACTTGTTCAAGAGGAACTCTTAAAGCGTCATCCTCATCATGGGATGAGTGAGAAGAGTTTTTCTCCATAATAGGATTGGAATCATGAAGAATCAAATTATCATCCAGGATCCTAAGGAAAGGAGAAGAAGTTTTAGGATCAAAGGCACCTATGATTCTACGACTTCGTCTAACCGAAATGTTATAAGTAGGACTAAAGGTAGTAAAGCTCATAAACCGATGCAATGCAAATGAACTAAACTAACACCAAATATTTTGATTTTATATGAGATGCAAACACATAAAAGGCATCTAATACATGCAAGATCTAACACCATAAAACATAATAAAGCATCTAATTCCACAAAAGAAAGGAGAGTAAGTATGTTGGGTTCACAAAAATGAATAAAGTTGAAATGGAATCACCTAATTGAATGGGGGAAATATGAGATCTACTTCTAAATCCAAATTCCCAAAGGAGAGATCCAAATTGATCAACCAAAAGGTTAATGCACAATTGAATCAATCTACGGAGAATATGAAAGAGGAAGAAAACCTTATATTTCCCTATGGATAATATGTGCTTGAAATCTGAAATAATTGAAAGGCAAGTACTAACCTCAAAATAGGATAGATCTAGAAAATGTCAATTTCTGATGTCTGTGTGTAGTTTCAAGCAACTCTACAACCTATTTTGGACTGGAAATGTCGAGACGAAGAAAACCCATAAAACTTTTATCTTTCTGACAGTAGGTAGTCTTTGACCCCAATAAAAGGTCAGAGGCTACATTAAATATTCTGAAGGTTGACTTTGATTTTGTTCACAAATCTCGGAAGTTCACCGAAAAGGGTATCCAAATCCAAGCTCAGATCCGTAATTCCATACCTGTACCTGCAAGAAAAAGAGGGTTTTTGTTGTTTGTTTGGGGGGTTTGCCTTGGTCAAACCCCAATTTAGGAATTAACCTTGAAATTGAATTGAAATTGTAATATGCATAAACAAAGCAAATGGAACTTTTCTCCTTGCTTATGTTGAAGTCCTTGTAGAGGATTCGAATCCTCAAATCCACAAGTAGGGATGCTCCAATGGATGTAGAATGAATGTAGGATGTCTCAAATCAATGGCATTTGATCTTCAACACCAATCTTAAATGGATCTTTGCATATGGGGAGGCTTGGATGAATGTGGAAGGATGGATCTTCAAGGGGGCTCCAAAGAGATTGAATCCTTCAATGGCTAACAATGAATCTCCTTGATGAATGGATGCTTGAACACTTGAATGCTTGCTTGAATGCTTGAATTCACTTGCTTGCACACTTGAGAGCTTGCTCATGAAATTACTTGAGATGAGATGAAAACTTGATTGAGAGATTGATTGAAATGAGAGAGGAAGGCTTCATTTTATAGTGATCTAGGGCACAAACCTCTAGAGAAGGCCAACATTGGGGAATTAAATACCAATTAACCTTAACCCCTAGAAATGGACCCATATTAAATACAATTTAAGGATTTACCATTTCGAAACCCGAAATGGCCAACCCGAAAGCGGTAAAACAAATATCTCCAAAACCCGACACCTGGAAATCTTGGGATCCTAAAATTTGAAATCTAGGTCAAGGACAAGGTAGACCCTGCCCTAGGTCAGGGTCGAGGTCGACTTTGACCCTCAAGGTTGACTTTGACCTTGAGGTCAAAGACCTTAGGACCTCAATCCAGAGTGTCCAGAAATGCCGAAATAAGGTGAAATCAGGTGTAGAGAGAAGTAGAACAGGGGGAGAAAGCTAGATACATGCAAAGACCCGATCAAGGTGCTTAACATGACCCCAAACTACTTACTCAAAGGGCTAAACGCTCTTATCATGGAAGTGCTTCCATTTTAAGACAATACACATATGAAATCCCTTATAAGCATAAAAATGAAACTAAATATCACCAGAACTATCCCAACCAACTTGACCAATGTTAGCATGCCCAAGATTCCCTCAAGATGAATCATCAATGTTAATTTTTAAAACTCTATGAGGAGGGGGTGTCCAATGGCCCTCTCAGTTGATCCTTCTCAAAGGATGTCTATATCTACTACTTCTGACATGACCCCATACACCGGGGCACCCACTTGAAGAGGAAAGTTAAGACGATTGCAAATAATAGCATTTCTAAGATCCACACCTCCAGTCATTTCACACTTAGCCAAAACAATCTCACGAAGAGAATGAATAATTTCTCACCACAAGTGTATAGCTACCATCCTAGCATCTTAAAAAGTCCTCCAATATCTCTTCAACCAAACATGCCAAATGATAAAAGGAGGTCCAAGAGCCTAGACAATCTAAAGAAAAGAGGTTTTAGGAGGGGGTTTACCCAAACGAGCCCAAACCTAAAAAAAAAGATGTGCCAATAAGTTTAGCCCCAAGCACCCCACCAAAAGTGCCAAATCTCCTTGGACAAGAAGTATTGAAAGAAAAGATGAGAAGAAAACTCCTTGCTATTACAACACAAGACACACATCTAGGGGCCATAAAAGCCTTGCTTGCATAAATTATCCTAGGTAAGTCATCAGTTTTGTACCACCATCCGCATGAAAAAATTACATTTAAGCCAAGAAAATTTATTCCAAGCTTGCTTCCACCAAGGCACCTCAATACCTCCAAACAATTGTTTATCAATCTCCATGGACCCTACAGAAACAAAGTATTTCCCGGATGAGTCACTGCCCCAAGCCAAGACATTCGATCCTACCAAGGAATTATACTCCCAAGAAGCAAGAATATAAGTCATATCATTCTAATCCCTCTTTAAACCACCTGATGGTCATTCAAAAGAATCCTTTCATCTATAACCAATAACCAAGCCAAAATTTCGAACAGTCTTATAATGCACAACCTTATCCATCTAGCTCTTGTAAAATAATCACAGAGGGCTTGCAGATGCAGATAGATGGAAAGAAGAGGGGGGGTGACCATACCAAGAATATGTCCAAAAGAGAGATTTTGACCCCTGTTATAGATTTAGAAAATGCCCCTCTTTACCAGCTAAGCCCTTATTTTTAGAGTTTGTCGAACCATAGAGCCCCTATCCTCCAAAGGATAGTGAGAAACAACCAAATATTCACCTCCTTATAAATGCTTATGCGTGAGAATACAAGCTTAGAGTTGATTTTGACTAGTGTACCAACACCAATATAATTTGGCTACAAGAGCCTGCATATTCAATTTGAGTCATTATATTATTTATATATTTTTACTTATATTTTTTAGACTTATAAACATGCATTAAATATATGCAAAGCATATTTTGACATGATATAAATATTTAAAATATTTATGTTCAATTTTAATCAATTTTTTAAAAAATATATTTTTCCCTTATACTATAAATTACAATTTTGTAGAAAAAATATCTCTCACATAAAAATTAATGGTCTTAATGATCCAACAATTAGATGTTATATTGATAGTTATAATTATTAGAAAAGTGATATTTCAGGAATGCTTGAGAGGGGTTGTATAACAATAACCACCTAAACCTAAAACCCCTTTACAAAAGAAATGTAGAGTTTTCTCTTTGTTGATCATTATAATTATATCATTATATTAATATCTATACATATTCAAAATTACATTTTTACTTATGAAAAAGTGTATGAAATAAAACTATGTTTATCAACTATCCCCCTTCCAGTGTTTGAGTCAAAAGCCAAGTAAAGCAACTTGGTGGTAAAGAAACATGGCATAAACAACAATGATTATTCAGTTGCTCACTATAGTTCTTAAAGATTAACCCTTTCAATCATCCAACAATTGAATGTCATAATGATAGTTAAATTGATAGTTAAGTCCAAGAATGCTTGAAAAAAATTGTATAACAATAGCCATCTGAACCCAAAATCCTTTTGTACATAGACGATTTAGAATTTTTTCTCTTCCCCAATTTCTATAAATTGAATCATTATATCAATATCTATTCATATTCATAATTATTATATTTTTACTCAAGGAAAAGTAAATAAGAAAATATAAAAAAATAAGATAAGAGTAAAATTAGGGTTATTAATTATCCTCCTTCCACTAATTGAATCAAACCCAAGTGAAGCAACCTGATAATAAAGAAAATGACACAAACAACAAAGATTATTCAGTTAGCTCCCTAATAAAGGCAGAGGATTCATCACTCTCAAAACCAGTGTCAGTAGCAGAAACATAACAAGGAGTCTCCATCTCCATATGGTCTGTGTGAGGGTATGTATCAACCTCCATCTCCACCATTTTCAACAACAAGCTAGCATTGTGTCTTACTCTGGATGAACCATGTATAGACAACCGAATAAGCAGGGAGCAGATATCATATACCTTATCTGCCTCCCTCACCTGCTCTGGATTATTTTCCAACATTTCCAAAAGAATAGCAGTGGCGCTCTCTTTGCTCTGCATGCCTCTCCTCTCAATACACTCTACCAAAGCACCCATCCAACTGCTTGCATTGCCAATGGCTTTCTTCCCTTCCATGTGACCAACCACAAGTGCAAGCACTGCAAGGGAAGACTCTGCCAGATTATCATCTTGCAGGAAATTGAAAAGGGTAGGCACTGCTCCTGCTCTTACTGCCAAAGCCTTGTTCCCATTGTATATAAGAAGCTCTCTCAGTGCATTCAAAGCAGCTTCTAGGGGAGGATCTGCCTGCAATTGGATCTTTTCTCATTAGAAAGGAAATTAAAAATTTAACAAACCCAAAATATCAATTCAATATTTTGACAGAAAAGGAATAAAATTAGAAGCCACTAAAACTTTTCTTCAACAAACACAAAATCAATTTAATGTTTAGATAGAAAGGGAATTAAATTAGAAGCCGGTGAAACTTTTCTTTCAAGATTCTAGATCTATATAAGCTACCATACTCATCTTAGATTTACCTACAAATGACTAACTTCAATAGCTTCTAAATAAGTCTAAAGAAATAAAGCTCAAGAGAAATTTGGTCTGGGTTTAAACAACACATATTAAGCGGTGATTTGTTTAGGTTGTTTATCTGAAATTACACTCAATTTTCCAATAAGACCTATCTAGTGTGATTTAAGATGAACCATCTAAACTTAATTTTGGTATAAATGATTGAGTATCAATACCTTCTAAATAAATTTCAAAGAAATCAAACCTATGAGATATATGGGCTGCGTTCAAATAACACATTCTAAGCGGTGCCTTGTTTAGCTAGCTTATCTGAAATCACACTCACTTTTCGAATGAGACCCATCTTATGTGATTTAAGATGAACCATCTCAAACGAATCAACAATTAGAATGTGAGATTCAAGTCAAACAGAGAAATATACCCTACTACTCCAAAACCATTCTATCTAAAAACATATAAGCTTATACATAATCCTTCAAAGCAATGTTTATAAACAAATCAACGCATATAAAATCTCAAGAAAATAAAACCCATGAGAAATATGGTCTGGGCTTAAATGGCTTCTTTAATTGGTTTATCTGAAATTATACCCACTTTTCCAAGAACCCATCTAATATAATTCAAGAACCATTCAAACAATCAACGTTTAGAATGTGCAATCTTCAAAACCATTCTATCTAAAACCATATAAACAAATTCATAATTCCTTACCTGTAACATGATGACCAAAGCCTCAATGGCCCCTCCAACACCCATTTTTCCTTTATTCTTATCCACAACAGCAAGACTACAGAGAGCTGAAACACCATTCTCTCTCAGCTCTTCACTGCCACTGCAATCACCATATCTTATCAACTGTGATATACATTGAATGGCTTCAAGAGACCCCATACTCTCCTTCAAGTTGTCATTAACAGATAGATTAAGTAGTATTGCCAAAGCAAGCTCCTTTGTTTTAAGATCATCACAATCATCACATGGAGAAGAAGATAGTAATTCCAAAAGAGCAGGGATTGCAGATTTGTTATGAGCCACCAGATTTCTGTTTTCCTCGTTTAATCTTGTCAACTTTTTAAGGCCTTCCAATGCCTGAATTCTTAAAAGCGTATCTTGGCTTCCTATGTTTGAAATAAAATCATCCATGGCTGTATTTCCCTTCGCATCTCCTGTCATATTGCCAGGTATTTCGCTGCTTCTCACAAGGCCTTTCCATGTAGACTTCAAATATGTTTTCTTGGGTGATTTTCTCGAGGTTTTCAAACATTGTAAAAGTCGGACGGCATAGCAGAAGCAACATTTTGCTTTTTCTCTTGTTCATTTACATAGATTTAACTTTTTGCTTTTGCTCTTGTTGATTTAGATTTTTCCAAGGTCTTGTGGGAAGATTGCTTCAATGCTAATATATTATAGTTATTTTAGTCTAAATTGAAATTCTAATAATATTATATGAGGGAAGATGGATTACAAACTTATTTTTATCAAAATATTTAGTTTTTCATAAGCTTCAAATATTCTTAGACTGCCTTCAATGGTTTGTGTTTGGTGAAAATATGATGATTTCATCTTCACAGATGTTTGGGATAGTTTGATTAACTTTTGATGATTAAATTCTTTCTTTTATTTAGACTATTTTAGTTGTTTAATGTTGTTTGTGTTCAAATCTTTTTTTCCTTTGTTTTGGAAGAAAGATGTCTTATTGTATAATTATATATTATAATCTTTTTAATTTTAAAAAGGTTAATTAGAATTTTATTCATTTGAAAACAAAATCTAAAATGTTTAGTTTTCAAAATCTTAATATATTATTAGGATCTAAAATGTTTAGTTTTCAAAATCTTAATATATTATTAGGAGTGCTTTCACTAGTCTATAGTTGGTGAAATTTTGATGATTTCATCTTTAGAGATATTTAGGAAAAGTTTTGTGATAAAGATCTTTCTTTTCTTCAAATTATTTGCTATTTTTTTAAAGTTACTCGAGCTTGGATCTAATTTTTTTGTCTTTGTTTTTTAAGTAAGACATGTCTTTGTACTACTTGAACTGTTTGGAGAATTATGTACTATCATCTTTTAGTTTAAGAAAAAAAAAGATAATTGGAACTTATGTATTTAAAAAAATATATATGTATTTTGTAAAGTTAAGTCAAATCAATGCACTCTATATTGCAACTTTTACTCTATTAAGCATTCAATCTCATATATCTCAAAGTTGGACCCACATTTGGAAATCATCTCATTTTTTTATGAATAGGGCATTTCCATTAATATTTAATTAAGTACAAATACAATATTCACAAAAAAAAGGATTGGAGGATATGAAATCACTCTACGAGAATCACACGGGCAGTGCCCGAAAAGCCAACTGAAAAGATAAACATGGGCAAAGCCTAGAAGCAACAACACAAAAACAAATCACTTAAGAAGCTAAACCAACACTAGTAGAAGGAGGATCACGATTATCCTTCTTTCTCCATACATCAAGGGGGTCAGGATTGGGGTTCGAAAGGGACCATCCTTCTTTTGTGTTCTTCTTCAGTCTCCTTTTTGGTAGAAGAAATAGCTAGGGCCAGCGGGAAGAAAAATATGGAGGAATTGGGCCACTTAGAATCACCGCAAAATCCCAACTAGCTAGAGCCACCAGGAGTGGAGGAAGCCACATTATCCATAGGTCAACTAAAAGCTTAGTCGCCACGGGGTGGTGACGCTGAAAATATCTTTCCCTGCTAGACTTTCGATGAGGGGCTTGGGAGCACGACATATGTGAACAATGGGAAGAGGAATTGTGGCCATGTCGTTGGCCAAGAGGTGAAGAATGCTTGTCGAAGGCATAATATCCGACAACACTTTGGAAACTGTACAAGGGGCATTACCCCAATACTAAAGTAACTCTTACAAGTGGGCCACCTCAAGGACCACATTTTTAGCTTGTACTTGAATATGCATTATACAATTATTACATATACATGCTTTAGGGATAAAAGTACAGTGTTGTGTCATGTTTTAGGCTAACTTATCAACACAACTAAATTTGAGTATTTCTAACTAAAAATTAATTTTTATCAAACATATGGTCTAGCTAAATTCATTCTAGCTAAGTTAGATAAGTGCTTCAACTTTTCCAATTGGAAATGTGTAGTAAATGCATGTTTAATACCAATTTGGGTCCAATTACCAAAGAAATAAAATTATTTCAGAAAAGTGATGTTTCAATAACTCCTACTCTTTTTAATGATATTTAATTTTAAATATAAAAATACCCTTTTGTAGAGCTCAGAGTCAAAATTATCATCATATAAGTTTTATAGTATTTTGATTAGATAGATAATATATTATAATTTTAAAATACTGCAAGTAGGTATTTTAACATTCAAGAAGACGTTGCTTCAAAAAAAGAAAAAAATAGTAAAACATATCAAAAAAATTTAAATTTGTTTTAACACTAGAGGAGAGAGTTATCTTCAAAAATGTGTAATTTTTTTCTAGATGGTGTAGATTTGATAGGGGAATTTTGGCGGCAGATGAAAACTGCCAATTTCAGTTAAGTTTGACTTTGAGTAGTTATTTTAGATAAGCATATAACGAAACATTAATATCAAGAAAGATATGAGTAAATAGCACTTCATTTCTATCAATCCATAGAGTGAAGAGGATTTCCATTTTGAAAGCATGCCATCTCTATAAAAAATTGAAGGGAAGTCTAGGTGAATCTCTTAGCAAGATCATATGCCAAGGGAAGGGTTCCGACTTGAAACGCTGAAAAAATTCATGAATCTAAACCCACAACTATTGGGCTCTTTTGCAATACCAGGAAATATGTTCGAATGTTTCAAGTTATCCATTGAAAGGAAACCTAGGGTCAAATTCACCAAATGTTGAAGGCAAGAGCCCAAGGACAAGTCTTGGAAAATAACACACCTAGAGAAATGAATTGGTTTAGGCTCAATAATGGAAAACCAAATAGTGAGAAATTTGTGATGCTAGGTGGACTGAGTAAAATGAAAGTCTCATCCCTGGTTCAAGAAGGGGGCCATTGGAAGGTGGGAAACTAGCCAGTGGTTGCCTATTTTAGGCTTGTAGTTGCAAAATTAAGTACATGTCCAAACCACAGCTAGTCCTTCCACCATGACTTGACATAATGAATGCCAAGCTTGTGAAACATATTCAAAGTTTGTATCGAGACCACCAGGTCAAAAGTCTGTCAATTTGGGTGAATTTGGTAGAATTGGTCTTGTATATCCTCCCAAGTATGGAGATTCCTAGCAGCATGAGAAAATAGATTTCACAGAGTTTGAATGTCATGGTTGTGAAAACACAGAGCATGAATTACTAGAACCTTGGCAAGAGGGATCCCCTTAGACTAGATAAGCGGAGACCACCAAATCTTGTGATGGTTAAAAGAAAGACCATTACAAAAACTAGTCCCATCCTAGACAAGCCAAGGTTTTACAACTTCCTAGGCACACCAAATACTTTTGGAAACAAAAATGCCCTACATCTAGACTGCATCTTTCATAATAAGAAGGGTTTGAAAGACAATCCCCTTCCAAGTCGATCACTGAATTGGGTATCCAAAATAAATGCAATAACTCTTCTAGTCTTTATTGCTAGAGATGACACAAATGACCCATTTGGCACATAGGGCCAAACCATGTTTCTAGGTGGATAAGAGGCCAAGTCCTCCAGACTCCTTGGGAAGGAAATAATAGTCCTAGACAACTTCATGAAATCTATGATGGTCCACTCTAGAGGCCCATAAAAAGTCTTGTAAAATATTTTCCATCTTTTTGTAGGAAGCTTTTGAATGAGCCCAATATGAAGGATAGTAAACATGGGTACCAACCAACACTTTTGAATTAATCTAGAATTTACCAGCCAAAGAAAGAGGTTTGGTGATACAGAAAGCAAGCTTCTTCTCTATCTGTCCTAGCATCCCATTCCAAAGGTCCATAGCACAACCATGGAAAGCAAAAGGGATTCCCAAGAATCTGAAGATCTCACCATGATGAATCCACTTCCACCCATACTTGACAATCTAGGATACGGTTGGAAGGAAGGATTGCAAGCACTGTGGTTTGTGTCATTGGATCGCTAACCTAGAGGCTTGACAAAAAGTGTGAAGACAATAGAGAGAATTCTCAACATTATCTTCATCCTCAATCAGCATTAGGAAGGAATCATTAGTGAAATGGTCATTGACAAGTTGAGAAGGGAACTCAAGAAGGGGAAATTCCCTTTACACAACTTCTTGAAATAGTAGGTGCCAAAAGATAACCAAAGCCTTCAATAGAAAGAACATAGAGAGAAGGGGTCAGAGAACAACCCTAGCGAATGGATTTGAAAAGGTCAAAAGCACTAGATTGTTGGCTATTAATAGTAATACAAGTCAAGGCATCTCGAAAAAGAATCTGCAAAGATTGGATGAAACGAGAGCCAAACCCAATGACATTGAGCATCGCTAGGATAAAGGGCCACTCAAATTGATCATAAGCTTTAGCAAAATCATTTTTGACAAAAATTATATTCTGCTAAGAGTGACGAGCCCATTCTATGCCTTCCTAGACAACAATAATAATGTCAAGGATGAACCTTGACTTAATTATTAGTTACAGACCTTGTCCTCCTAAATAAACTCTAGAATTGATTCCTTATGCCCAAGATTGAGGACAAACTAGAAACCAACAGTTGGAGAGATCTCTATTAAATGGATGATCTTCCTCTAAATTTTAGAGGTGCATATGTCCCTTATGATGCGATTGATTTTTGAGGTGTTCTTTTAACTAGAAAGAAGGATAGGAAAACTAACATCGGTACACAACTATAATATAAATGCAAAAATAAATCATCGATAGGATAAAGGAAAGATAAAAAGACACAAAGTTCATTCTACAACATAGCACATAGAAAAGGAAAAAAATGGAGGGCTGGATAATTTTAACCCAAATGAATAAGTACTCAAAATACAAAGTTTCCAAAGATAAAACTTTGTAACAAAATTAGATAGTCAAGCATCATGAGAAAATTGTCATGACTCAAAATTTTATTCACAGTACAAAAAGAATATAATAAATGAACAAATTTGATATATATTTCCATTTCAAAGATGCTCAAAATAGAATGACACAAAGTTTGATTAATTTCACTACCAAAAATGGCTACATCACAAAATTTATTATTTTAGAGCTATCTATCCCCCTCCTCCTAGATTTTAAAATCATATATAGATATACAAAGACATAACCACTCATTTTGAAAATAACAGTCTTTGAAATTCACCGGTATCAATAAAAGACCTTGGAACAAAAATTATTTTATCACTCAAAATTTATCGTTACTACCACTAATAAAAAAAAGATTTCATGCATGCTAAGTTAGAAAAATTAAATTGCCCTAGGTGCAAGGTCTCTATCCGCTTCTAGTTGCATTTTCATAAAAAGGTTGTGAAGGTCAACACACTTTTCTTCTTCCCCTAGGATGAAGGTTATCCTGCAATGTTCAACATAGTTGGACTTTTCCTTCCATGCAACCAAGCACAACTAGGAGATGATATCAACTTGTTCTACTTCAGGCCAGTTCAGGTCAGGTTGCATGAAAGGAATGACCTCTTCATTCCAAGTCTTGTCGCCTTTAGGGAGCCCCATTTTTTTATCAAAATACTTTGGTTAATGGAAAATTGAACTCAAAATTGCCACCACCTTTCCTTGTAGCCATATTTTAAGCTCATTTAATTTCAATGGAAGATAATAATAGCTTTTTATGTATTAAAATTGTTTTGCCCCCTTAGTAAATTTACTTTTTTACACTTTCCATTTAAGAATTGTACTTTCTCAAGATCTGAAAAGATTATGCCTTGAAAAATGCACCATACATTGTAGTCATAAAGATGGTGGATGATGGGAATTAATTAGCAAGTCAACAAAACTCCAGTTTGATCACTTCCATGACTTACTGACTATCTAAAGGATATTTGTGTTGTCAGTAATCAAGAACTCATTCGATAACTCAAACTATTGTGAAGGTTAGGCAATTCAGGTTTTAGCCTGACATCGATAGTAAGGAGTTAACATGGTCAATAAATTTGGGGGTTCTTTAAATTTTGGGTAAACGAAGTTTTGAGTGTGAGTTTCTAACAAATTGAGCCAACCAGGTACTTGGTAGGAACAATAGGACTAGCAATAAAGAGTTTGAGCCAAATGGGGAAAATAAAATTTGAAAACAGAAGGGACAAAAACTTTCAAATTTTTTGGTAACAACGGGCTCTAATTGGGGACAAGGACCGGAAGGACAAAGAGAATTCAGAATGCTGAAAAAATGTTGGGGCCTTGTCCATTGGGTTGCTGAGTCAAGAGGTAATGGAAAATAGGGAGCTACTTGCATAAGGGATGGAGGGAAACTGGGCAAAGCCAAGGGCTAGACAAGCCCAAAAATCAACTAAACCTACAACACACCTAAAATTTTATTTACCAATAACTAGGGAAAGGATCCTGTCATTCTAGAAATGTCAATCCGTGCATATGAAACCATTGATAGGTTGTGAGAAGCATGAGCCTTTGTGAAATAGGGGGTCATGACTGCATGGTTAAAGGAAACCACTAGGTAAAAAAAATTAATACCAACTAACAGGCTGAAGGAAAGCAAGGAGAATCTATGAACAATCGTCCACCCAAATAACCATTTCTCATCATAGACCTCTAGATCATAATGAGTTATTTTCTTAGCATCAAGTGTGACTTCCATAAGATCAATTTCATTGAAAGGAAAGACAAATACTAGGAACCATGCATACCTTTTCCAAATCATAGGATGAATTAATCCCTATACACTCAATTGTTGATTGAGACTACTTAATGTAGCATTCCACCATCATGGGGTCAAATCTGACTGTTGGAAGCTCTTCTCTCCCAAAACAAATTTAACTATCATGTGCTTCATCTTTATTTTCACAAGTTGGGCACCCATGAATAAGAGGATGAAAAAGGGTCTATTGTGTCTACATGTATTCTTTCTCAGGTAAATGATTCTCGGGGTTATGGAATCTTACCATATTTTCTCATGCCTTCTTATCTCTTTGTTCGAGAGACTTTAAAGATGAGGGTTTGAGTAATGCTACAAAATAATTTAGTTGGTTGACTTCATTCACTACCATTACACTCCTAGCTTCTTTTTCAAATAGATTATGTCTTGAATTGGTGTCATAAAAAAAAAATTCTACTTTTGTCTCTTGGTTCTCATTTTCTATCTCAAAAGTGAAAGTTTTTGAAGATGAAGAGGGTGGGGACACAAACATGGTATAATTTGTGTCTTCTTCTTTACTGCTTGGATGATTTACAACTACCTCAATCTCCATCTCTATGATTCAACCCTTTATGTCTTTGACTTCACATCGCAACTCATCATTTGACCCCTTTAGGAACTAACTTGGAAGGAAAACATATCTATGTTCCTCTAGTAATATCATTCCCTTTGAAGAAAAATGTGGTCACTCAATCTATCCCCTTTGCATGCATGCCCAAAGGTATTTTGGCTCCTCATCTTTACTTTGGTACAAAACTCTCTCTTGGTGTTGATTAATGTTATGGCACAAAATTGACTTATCCCTAGTCAGTACAGAATCATGTTCATGAATGACAGAGAAATTATAACATACTATTCCTTTGCTCTATGTTTTCTCTTTCAACAATTTCAATATTTCCATCGAAATCTATATCTATTGAATATTTTTCTCCAAATCTTTGAGTAAATAGTATCTATTATGCATGCCCGTTAACAAAAACATAGACTTATGATATTCAAATGAATGCAACTTCTTCTTTGTCTCATAGATACCTCCTTTGAAGACATTCAAGAATGAATGGATTACTTTATCATCTTTAGTCAGTACTTCTTGGAAATTTGGTATAGGCCGCTTTCTAAGTTGAGATTGATTCATTTGGTTGGCCTAGAATTGGACCATTTTTGTGGTGTTTTCTAAACAAACAGAGTCACTAGCCTTGATTTCTAGGAAGGCACCAAGGAATCACACTAGACTTTCAATTTTCCCAGTATAGTTGCCAAAAATATGTTAGTTGTAGATTTTGTCCTAATATAACCTTATAAATGACTCCTTATACCCAAGATTGAGGACAAACTAGCAACCATCGGTTGGAGAGACCTTTATTAAATGGATTTTATTCCTCTAAATGTTAGAGGTACAACTCCCTCTTATGATGTAATTAATTTTTGGGATGTTCTTTTAACCAGAAAGTAGGAAAGGAAAACTAGCATATACACACAACAATGAAACAAATGTGAAAATAAATCACAGATAAAATGACACAAATTTCATTCTACAACATAACACATAGAAAAGAAAAAAAGGGGTTGGATAATTTTAACCTATATGAATAGTACTCAAAAACATAAACTTTCTAAAGCAAAGGGTTTGCAACCAAATTAGATAGGCAAGCACCATGAGAAAATTGTCATAACTCAAAGTTTAATTGACAATACAGAAAGAATATGACAAATTCACAGTTTTGATTATCATTGTGGGAAACTTGGTCATACAACCAATATCTACAAGAGAAAAAGAGGTAAACCATCGAGCATTCCCAAATTTGATGGTTATTGTTATAATTTCAATAAGTATAGACATCAAGCATTTGAGTGTAGATCAAGGATTTCTAATTACAATACAAGGAAGTCAAAATTCAATGGTTACTACAATACTTGCAATAGATATGGTCATTAATTTGAAGATTGTAGGTCCCAACGAAATAATGTCAAATGGCTACCTAAACGACATAATACTACAAATAACCAACAAGGATCAACAATACCATGGGACTACAACACAATAATTGCATGTACATCATGTGGGAGATATCAATGCATTGCAACAAATTGCATATTGACAGCATTAAATGCTAAAATTTTAGCCATTGGAAACCCTAATCAAGGAAAAGGTATAAATAGACCCCTTTACTATTCATTTATACCTAACGTTATCAAAGAGCACTTGAGTGCATTGCAGAGTCAAGTTTTTGAGAGCATTCGAGCGGTTGATTGAGAAGATCTAAGAACTATTGAGCATATTTGAGTGATTTCTGGTATTTTTTCTGAGTTGTGAAAGCGTGACCGAGTTGATTTACATGAAACCCTACTTCAATCAAGCATTTATATATTTGAATCGATGGCACCTAAAGTTTAGAATCCTGTCGTTGTTGAGAAGGTTGATCTAGTCAACTCAAAATACAAGCTTCCTCTAGCTAAAGTCGTTGAACTAGACAAGATGGGATCTTTTTCATCTATTCCTCCAAGATTTATCTTGATTGAAGATATTTTTGCCTTCATTCATTGCAAAATTGAGGAAATGTTTCAATCTAATATTGTTACATCTTACCAAAGTCTGTGCGAGACTGGGAAATTGAAGGATAAACACATCCACCTAGAGACCTAGGGTTTAATGCATGACTTGCATATACCGAGTGTATTCAAGACCGAGTGGATGGGAATTGTATTAAGCCAAGTTCATGACAAGTTTATGTGGTTAGATGCACCAGTTAAGATCACCAAGGATGTTTTACACATTGTTACTGGATATCCAATCGGTGACACACCGAAGGCAAACAAGAAAACCAACAAGAATAAGTTGTGTGAGCTAACACAAGCTAAATGGGATGGAAGAGGTCTTAAGTTGTCAATTGTGGAAGATCCTGAACTGAGATTTGCATGTAATGTCATATCTTACCAAATCTTCCAATCTTTTGGAGTGGGTAGTGTACCATGTGGAGTTGTAGACTTAGCCTATAAAATTGTCAAATAGGACATGAAGATTGATCTATGTGAGATCCTACTGAAGCAAATTGATGACAATATGAACACTATTCAAAAAGCAAAGACAAACACATTAAAGTTCAGTTCACTATTGGTATGTATATTTTTCTAGTTTTAAAACTTCTTTCCATCAATCTATAATGTGGTCTGGAATGTGAACAAACCGATTATCTATCAGATAAATGAATACATCCAGAGTCTAGGAGATAATTTTCATGTTGTTAAATGAATGATTATTTCACTAAGTTTCAAACAAGAATGCACAAGAAATTCAGAATTCCACCTCAGTTAGTGGAAAAGCACTGAGATACCATATGTTTTGAAGTGGATACCAACACATGTATTGTGAAAGTTATGGAGCCAAGGACTATCTGGCTACAACCAATGGGCTATAAAATTGTTATTGACACTACATCACAACAAATTGAAACCCTATTAGCTAAACCTATTGATAATAGATCTAATCGGTATGGGGCATATGAGGAAGTGAAGAAAAAGATAAAACTAGGTATATTGATACCTAAAGCTCAGAGGAAGACAAGTAGAATGATTGGTGACTTATCAGAAAATCTTGGAATGAGCATTGAAGAAGATGAGGTAGGTTGATCTAAAGTCAAGGGAAAGAAAACAAAAGTGAAAAATGAATCACCAAGCCCAAAAGGAACAAGACCAAATTGACAATGTCTACATCTACACAGAGGGAGTAGAAGAAACCTAAGCTACAGAAATTGAAACTTAAAACTTATGTGAGAGAAAAGAAAACAAATATTAAAACAAGGAGAAAATTGAAATTGCAGGAAGATAGTGAAACTAAGTCTGAAGACTTGAGAAAATTCAAATTTGTATAGAACCAGCCCTCTAAACCGAAAAACCTAGATGATTTTATTGAAAATCTTAAGAATTATGGAGGTTTTGCAAGAATTAAATATGCCAAGTATGAAACAAGGAGTGATGAAGACAAGGAAAAGATAGAGGAGGCAGTTGTCTTCACATTGCATAAATTCATGACAATACTAGTTGAAGTTTCCAATTGACTACCTAATGAACTTTACAAGAAGATTGATGCTAGATAGAAGTATGCAATGAATTCCAAAAAGCAAATGAGGGAAAGATCCCTAGCAATTATTGTACCTAAGTTGTCGGTACAAGAGATAAAAGAAGCATTAAAAGAGCACTCAAAGATTTATTGTCAAAAGAATATCATTAAGGATCATGGTCGGAGAGATGGAAGCAGTACAAAAAGAAACTGATGATATATGGAGAAAAATATTTCTTCCTGACTAGTCAACCAAGACTGGGGCACATCAAGGCAAGTCAGATCCTATTGAATTAATAGTAGAAAAAGATGAAGTGATTATTGAAGGTATCACTGACAAGGACCTAGTAGAAGAAATAAGACATGTTGAAGATGGCATGGACACCGAGGATAAAGACAACGAACATATGGAAACTGATGATACATCTAATGCTAAGTTGATGGATGATGATCCAGTTCTAGAACAAGTATTTGATTTTCCTGAGATTAATGAGGTTAACTCATAAGTTGTTAAAGATATTCCTACTGATGTAAAAGAGAAGTCCACCGAATAGAGAAAGGAGACGGAACAAAAGGCAACCAAGGACAATAAAGAAACCAAGACAAATACATATCAGAATAACAAGCAGGTTACTTCTATCGAGACCTCACGACAGCACAATGAAGATAAACAAGAAAAAGAGAAGGAGAAGCGAGAGGAAACTAAAAAAGAAGCGAAGGAATAAGAAATTCTTGAAGAGAAGAAAGAGGAGAAACATGAAGAAAAGAAGGGAGAAAAGCACGAAGAAGAAAGGGAAGAAATAAATGAAGATACCACTACTGCTACTACATCTGATGTAATGAAGGAATCAATTTCCCCAAAGTTTTCTATTGGTGAAAGTATCCAAGTTGAGAAGAAGTCAAAGAAAAGGAAACATGAGAAAGCAAAAGTTGACTTGAACCAACCTATAGTAATAACAAAGGTAGATATCTCCTCACTAAGCCCTAAAGGGTTATCTAAATTTGGAGATCTACTAAAGATGAAAGAAACCCAGGAAAAAATGTTAGCTAAGAAGCAAAGGATAGATGTGCTAGAAAGTGTAAAGGATATATTACAGGAGATTGTTCCTGATGCTAATGTCAATGAGATGGGCAACCTACTGAGTCAACTGGAGGAGTTAGTTAAACAAGTTAAAGAACCTAGTATAGAGAACACCGAGTATCTAATGCAAGTACATAAGAAGAAGATGGAGAATAAAATAATTAAGGATTTACTACAAGATGTTGCATTGGATAAGGTATCACTTTCAAAGTTGATCATAGAATTGGAAAATAAGTTGAATGATATTCTTTCATTATTTCAAAATATTTGTTTAATATAAAAATTTACTGAGGAAATTAGAAAGAAGGATGAGTCTGTTGAAAAAGAGATGACTGAGCAGCTGATGAAGGTCACAACCGAGCCTGGAACACTTCAATTTTATTACTAGAGGCTACAACATTCACTAGTACATTTGAGTCCTAATTGAGACGGCTATGTGTCGCAATTCTAACACAACCTCGTCGATCAAGTGACATAGACTGGTGTTATAGTTTTGGTGTTGGCATCACCAACAATTGGGATGTCTATCATTATTGCGATAGTATTGACCACCACAATATGCACCGGCTATGATGGTTAACATGTTGTCATTACACATTATGGGTGTCGCAATTACAACGGATGTGTTGTACATGCGACATCCAACTGTCAGATATTTCTGACATTTGGATGTCGTAATTAGTGCTTTTGGCATCGGACGTTCTCTGAATACCATCGCATTTGCGACAATATTGACTGTCGCAATATGCACCGACAAGGATGGTCAACCTATCGTCATTACACATTATGAGTGTCACAATTATCACGGGTATGCGATGGATATGTTGTACATGTGACATCCAACTGTCAGATATTTCTGACATCAAGACGTCGCATGTAGTTCTTTGGTGTCGGTTGTTCTCTGAATAGCGTCGTAATGTGCATGGAGTGAGACTTTAAAATATTGAGCTTCTCTTTGTTTCGAGAATAGTATAACATTCTCTACTTAACAAGGCCAACCATGTGAAGGTGGAAGCTCATCTAGCCCCTCCTAGGAGCCTCTTATGACCCTTTACGACTCTTTAAGACCTCTTAGATGTATTCTTAGGGATCGTAAAGGGTCATAAGGGGTCCTGGGACACAACAGTTGTGAAACATAAATGTAGGCATCATGGTCACAATTGTTTGGAGACACAACATAATTGAGTGGTATACCCAAACGATGCAATGCAACCACTACTCCTCTAGTTCCAAGTTGACATTGCAGGATCCAAAAACCATAGATAAGGAATAAATTTAGAGAGCGGAGGAGGGCTATAATGACTGAAATAATATAGGGACCCTATATTATTTTGGTTGTTACGGCCCTCCTCCGCTCTCTAAATTTATTTCTTATCTATGGTTTTTGGATCCCTCGGTGTCAACTTGGAACTCGAGGAGTAGTGGTTGTGTTGCATCATCTGGGTATACCATTCAATTATGTTGTGTCTCCAAACAATTGTGACCATGATATCTACATTTATGTGTCTTAGCTATTGTGATATATACATTTATGTTTCTCAGCTATTGTGATATATACATTTATGTTTCTTAGTTGTGTTTATGTGCATGTTCTTTATGTGTTTGGCTAATCTCCCTCGCATCCAAAATAAGATTTTCTCATTCTGAATCAAGAATGCACATGCAACTACGTAGAATATGCATGGATAACAGATGGAGCTAAAAAAACACACCACGTTTACATTTTTTTAATAGGTCTATAATTTTTTTAATTTATAGAAACCTTGTTGCCTAATGGACATGATGACCTAAATGGAAAATGCAAATTAGGAAGATTTGCAAATGCAAAAAAAAAGTTGGATTTTTAGGCAACTATGTTTTTCAATTTTGGGGGTTTTGAATGATTATGCAAAATGCAACTATGTTTTTCGATTTTGGGGGTTTTGAATGATTATGCAAAATGCAACTATGTTTTTGGATTTTGAAGCGCTTTTGAAAGGATATGAAAATGCAACTTAGGATTGTGAAAAATCCAACAAGGCTCCAAGGAAAATGTTCTAAAATTTCATGTTCACAATGATTTTGAATCAAGGTGTTTGTGACCAATGAATGTTTAGGGAACTTTTGAAAAGTTTTGCAAATATTTTGGAATGTTTTGAAGGGTATTATGAATGTTTTGAAAGTATTTTTGGAAATTTATTGCAATGTTTGAACACTTACATAAGACACATCAAGAAGAATGTTTTGAAAGTCTTGATTTGCTTGCAGGTTGAGGACATTACCCTCACCTATAAGAGTCAAAATTATAATGTTCGCGATGGTCTATAACTTAAAATACCTAATTAAAGACCTCTATCAAAAATGAAAACATGTTGCATTTTTCAGCTCCACCTAATATCCAATGCATATGAATTGAGATTGCATATTGAACTAGGCGCCTCCTTGTACATTGCCTGAAACTGAGAGATTGTCACAGTTAACATCTAAAACTATTATTGAACTTTTGTTATAATTAAAAACTACATTAATACTTACTAAATAAGTATGAACCAAGTGAATCAACTCATCCTCTCTCATATGTATTTGAGGAGTCTGAGATCGAATCTCTGCCAATCGAGTTAATCTCAACTCTAATTTTCTCAACACAAAGGGACATTTATCATAGTCATAGAAACATGATTATGTTTAAATGGAATACATCAAGGAGTACCATCAGAAATATTGACCATTTACAATCATGAACAGTAAACCTAAATCAAATAGCTCATTTTTTTTATCAGCATGTGTAGTCTCTGTGTATATGAAAAATGAATGAAATATCAAGCTGAAATAAAACACTAAACAAAAATTCAAATTCAAGGCCTAATTTATCAAGAGAAACAAACAATGTGGAACCCCACAATCAAAAAAAGAAACACACTTTGTCAACAATGTTCAAAATCCTGTCACCAAGCACAACCATATGAAATCAAAAAGGGACAAAAGATAAGAAATAAGAAAAATCATTACGACTAAAGAAAAATCATTAAGACTATAGAAAATCAAGTTCTAGAAATGGACGGTTCTGATGCTTTGCCATTACAACAATTGAGCAATCATCATTTGGTACTTCTTGGTGTATTGGTCTCATTAGCATCACTCTGAATTCCTCGTTAACATCTAAAATTCATTCATTCATTCATCTATTAATAAAATGTAACATTCATGAATTATCACAACATTCATTAAAACATAAGATTAATTAGCATTCATTAACACGCATTCATTAGCATTCATAAGACTCATTAGCATTCATTAAGATATCATAACATTCATTAACACATAAGATTAATTAGCATTCATTAACACGCATTCATTAGCATTCATAAGACTCATTAGCATTCATTAAGATATCATAACATTCATTAACACATAAGATTAAAACATCGAGACATAAACATCAGTCATTATCAAATAAGTTGCATAAATGAGAATCATTTCTTTTTTGACTTTTTCTTTTCTTTTTTTTTTCCTATATTGTTGTAGAGGCGTATCCATCTCGGCATCGTCATTTCTTCTCGCTCATGCACATGATCTCACTGTCCTTTTGAGGGTTCCACCAAGTTTAATTTGTGTGTATTCTTTAAATATATTCATAATTTGTGAAAAATACTAGCATAGAATTTCGAGTCATGACAAAGGGTGATTGCTTGGTTTTTTTTCCATGTGTCAAAATTTTGCACACCCTCAACTTCTCAAAATTGATTAATAATAGCTAAGTCACATATAAATAAGGGCACCATACACTTTTAAGCTAACTAAGCTATGCATTGTTTTGATATAGTAATTAGAATATTATCTAATTAATTCTATAATTATGTCTTTTAATTACTTTATTAATTAAGCTAAACTTAGGTGCATTTTATCCTTTATTAGATTAGGATAATAATATATCCACTTAGTTGAGTTAAGCTTTATATTTTTTAGCTCATTTTAGTTTCCTATTTTTAGATTAGGATTATCTTTCTTTTTATAAAAGAAACTCCTTGTTCATTGTAATCAATCCAATTCATTTAAAGGTTAATCTCAATATCAGATTCTTCTTTGGATCAATTCTCTCTCAAGGTTGCATAGTATTAATCATGGATTTTGCTCTTCATATGTGATAGGGATTTTTCTTTAAGATTATTCATGGGCTTGTGGGGATAAACAATTAAATCTATTGTGGTATCTGAGATCCAAATTTACTTAGTTTCTATCTATTTTCTAAGAGATCTATCCTTGAGGAGAAAATTTGGCTCATCTAGGACAAATATAATTATGTATTTTCCTTATAGGTACAAAAAATCATCTAGATTTATCTTAGCTTGCCAAGATTCATCAAATTTTGTGAGAAAATAAAAAATAAAAAACAAGATAAAAAAAAGCACAAAACAAAAAATAAATCAAAATTTAGCCATAACTTTTTCTCTACAAATTTTTGAGAAACAAGAATTATAGATTTTTTTTATAGCCCCCAAAAATCATCTAGGTGTAAGTAAAATTTTTCATGCAATGAGTAAGTTTTGCAAAAAATAAAAGGGTCGTGTTTGTTGGTTATTAGTTGGCTAAAATATAGTACATTTTTCTTTTTCATACATTTTCAAAATTAGGCAAATGAGATATCATTGGAAAGGTAATTTAAATAACTTTCTAGTTGTGGTGGTATCATATTTAGATTATACTCCACAAAAAAATCTATACTTAGTAAAATTTTGATCTATAGTTTCAACTTTTGAGCTCATATATTTTCACTAGTATCTCCAATTCTTGTGATTCTTGTAGTGTTAGGAAGGTAATTCAGAGCTATTCACATATACACTATTGCTCCTCTCCTTATGTTGTCCTCAATGCCAAACACACTAACTAGTTAGTATGCCTATGATCATTTGGATGCATGAACTACTTAGGATCAATTTGTTACTCACTTGGATACTCATTATTTGGATTATTTGGATATGCTCATTTGATGATCATTCATTTATCACATGTTTTGGTTACATGATACATTTAATGATATTTATGATATATTCAATGTCATTGCATTGATCATTTGGTAAATCAATTTTTGTTGAATTAGTTTGGTTTCATTGATAATTTGTTTTGAGTCCTATGAAGGCATTTGCACTTAATGTCATTTTGTTACTCACATTTAAGCTCAACATGGAACTTGTCATGTTTACATGACATAATAATCAATTTTTTAGAATGATAGGGTAATTAATTCATGGTCTTTATGAAATTGACACATTCAAAAAGTTTGTTCATTTTGATACTTGAATAGCTCAATTTCAGTTTTATATCTAGACAGTTAGATTATGAATCAGATTTGTAGAATCACAATGCTCATGAAGTTGTATTATGCTTGAGTAGAATTTGAAATTGTCTTTGTATTATATCAATGACTAAGTGTCATTGGAAAGGGAAAAATATATGTTTGAAATTTTTTATCAAGTAAACCTTTGGGATGGACTTTTTTAGGAATTAAAGTGTTGTAAAAGCATAACACTTAGTACCATGTGCTAAGATTGTGTCATCTGGCATTTAGTAGAGGATTAATTCTGATTTGGCATGAAATGACATGCCATACTTATCGACATGTACTTTTTAAAGGCATCCATTTTTGCTATTTTCATTTTGTAATTACTTTAAGGTCAAAGAGATAAATATCCCGAGCTAGGACATGACATTAGTATGACAGTTATCATGAGATTTTGAAGGCAGAAAAGGCATGACACCTACAGAGAGTTTGAGGAAGAATCCTAAAATATTGTGAAGTATATTTAGGTTTTGGTTGAGAGAAGATTCCAAAAACGACATGAGAAAGATCTTTGAGAAGAGTATGTGGAGTTTGAAAAGAAGTTACATACTTGTTCTTGATAGGTATACTTGTTCCATTTCTTGGTCATTTGTTTTCGAATGATTGTTCTTCTTTGAGCATTAAGATTTATTTTTGTTAAAGCTCATTTGTTAATGCTTGTGTATTTACCAATACCCTAGATGTAAATACTCTGAGTGTATATTGTGTATAGGTTGTATTGTGGTGTTTTCATCTTATCTTTTTTGTTAAGGGTTTTGTTAAAACAAAGATTAATGATCCTTTTGTTGTCTAGGGTAAGGTTTTCATAGATTTTGTCTATTCAGCTTAAACCATAGAAATGTATTCTTGTATATTCAAAGGGAAATATTTTTTTAATGATTATCATTCTAATAAAAGATTTATTGTTGAACCCTATTTTGTGAACTTGGTGTCTAATGTATTGCTCAGAGTTTAGGATATTTTATGTTTAAACCATAACAAATTTATTTAAGTGTTAGTTTGATAATGAAGATTTTGTTCAAACCCTAGTCCATTCACACTTTAAGAATTTGAATTCTATTCTAAACCTTATAAGTTAAGGGCTATCAATGTATGGTAAGGTGTTTTGTATTTTTGGTTTTTATATTCTTATTTTGATCCTTAACAACTGTCAAGGTCTTGTTATTAATCACAATTTTCTTTCTGAATCCCAACAATGTTCTAGTTTTGTGGCTTGTGAATTTGAACAACTGGGGGATAAATTGATCAAATTAGTGGATTGTGATACAGAGTATGTAGCTGTAAAAAATTGTTTCCTTACTGGCCTAAATAAATACATGATGCCCTAGTCTATAACTCACGGGTTGTACATAAAGAAGGAAAAATAGTGACCAAATTTACATCATGTATGTCCATATCAAAACTCACAGGCCCCAAGCAGTGAGAAAACAAGTAATAAATGGATGCCCTAGCTTCAAACCAATGAAAAACAATGCTATTTGAATCTACAGCAAATACACATAAACATCAAAGAATGCAGAGAAGATGAGGAGTGAAACTTGAATGCCTACCTCGAATCTGTGTAGAGTTAGGGCCTAGTTCGCACACGCAAAATTCCAGTGCCCTCTTCGCGCACACAAAAGTCCAATTCCCTCTTCGCGCATGGTGCCTCTTCATGCATGCAAAATTCCAGTGCCCTCTTTGCACATGGTGCCTCTTCACACACGCAAAATTCCAGTGGCCTCTTCGCACATGGTACCCTATTCGCGCACGTAGCTCGATCACAAAAATTACAAATGAGCCTTTCTTTTTCTTTTTCTTTTTTTTATAATCACAGGTGTGTCAAAATTATGACATCACCGGCGCTATTACGACACCATCGGGGGCACTTGCAAAAAAACACAAAAAATACAAACAAATGGTAGTGTCATCACAAATTGGCATCAAAATTTGACCCCAAATTTTGTAGTGATTTGATGGGAATGCAACATGAATTAAGGAGAGAAGAGAAAAAAATAAGAATGGAACTTCTGGAGCTGCAAGCAATTTTGATTCCCCAAATTGAATCATTGCAGAAACATATAAGCAAAGAAAATGAATTGGTCAATACCCCTGACATCAGTGTTATGGATAGCATGATTGAACTAGCGATAGATATTGGTGAAGAAATTGTTTTGTTGAAAACATTAAAGGAATCATGGGAGACATCACTGGAAGATGCCAAGAAGAGATATCAACATATTTTTTATAAGATTCCACCATCAGATCCCAGTAAGTAATTTTTTTTTAGCATATTTTTCAAAAAAGGGGGAATATATATATATATATATATATATATATATATATATGGGAGATAGAACATATGTATAGAATTTTTATAGTATACAGAAGCATTATCATAGGGGGAGCTATGGAGAGTTATGAAGTAATGGAGTTATAAGTTATACTGAGAGTTTATACATGGTCAAATTTTGAAGCACAAAACTTTGATGACTTTGAATTTTTTAACAAAGATGTCAAACTAACGCCAAAGGTTATTTTTTTGTCATTAGTTTTGTTAAATTCATATTACATTGTCAAAGTGAGTCGGTGAAAGGAGTCATAGGACACAGTCGGTTAAGCAAATAGAGAAGTTGGTAAATGCAGAGATAGTTTCAATAAAGGTAAATAAGGGACAGGCACCAAGCAAAGAAAGGCAAGCACCAAGTAGTGCATGGCAGTTACCGAGTCAAAGAGCATGATAGTTACCGATTCAAGATCACATGTAATCGAGAAAGAGAAAAACATGTTACCGAGTAACACAAGCCGACATAACAGATTATGATAGATACATTGAATTTGGGCACTGAGCATAAAATGTTTTACTGATTTCAAGATGATCATTTGGTAAAATATTGGAGATGTAAACAAAGATGATTGTGCATGATTACGAGGTAAGATCCACCCATGGAAGTTAAATAGAATATATACATTGGAAATGAAACCAATGCTACCACTGTTTAAGGAGATGAATATAGAACATTTCCATCGCTTCTAGATCAAGTATATAAAGAATGGTGTATGAAGATTAGAAGATGATGTGTCAAAGAGCGGATTATGAGAAGAATGCAAAGTTGTTGTGATGGTGATGTGAAGCTACCAAGTAATAGAACAGTTAGAGAAGAACCGTGAATGTGAATCAGATCAGAGGCTAGCGAGTACAAAAACTAAACTGTAATTGAAATATGTTGAAATATAGAATGAGGTAAAATTTTATTGAGCACATTGAGTCTGAACAAGCATCTGTTGATGCATTACTACAGACATATTTAGTACTGAATTGTATTGTAATCAAAGTTGTAAAATCCCTTTACCGGGTAGGCCCTAATAGGTCTTATTTTGTAAATCCTTTAACAGGGTACATCTCTTAGATTAGAGATTGTAAAATCCTTTAGCAAGGTAGACTATATAAGTCTTTTGTACTCCTAACAAGTTATGTACTCTTAACAGGGTAAGCTATCAAAAGTAGCTAAAATTGTATCTCTAACCGAGTAACTTTTTAACTGCAATAGTGAAGGGTTGTGGGTACCATCCCCACCGCAATTTTTCTTGTTAACCAAGGGTTTCTACGAGACCAAAAATATGGTGTTATGAGTTATGTTTTTATGATTTGATATTTAAGTTTTATGGTGTTGTATGCAAAGTTTTCAATTCGGTAAATGGTCAAAATAATTGATAAAATTTTTTGGAGTACTAATTCACCCCTCCCCTCTCAGTACTTAACTTTCCATTATTAATCAAACATGCCCTGTTAGAAGTACCAGAAGACCTTCTAGAATCTACCTCTCTAGAGGATTTAAAAATCCAACTAAGAAGTCACTTTGTTAAAGGATTTAACGATAAGACCTGTTAAAGTCCACCTTGTTAAAGGATTTAATTTGCTGCAACTATTAGGAAACAACAACATATGTAGATCTCTATAGTTTTGTTGACCATTAGTGCTTCACACTTAGTCATTTATCTAGGCAATGATGGTCGGTCATCATTGCGACCAAGTCATTTTGTAAAGGCCAAGTTATATATTGTATACTTACCGAGCAGTAGTACTATCGAGTAATGGTCACTATGTGTTTGTAATATGCCGAGTATAGTTGTTGTCGAGTTACATATATCAATGATTACCGAGTGACAGAGAAGTTTAACTGATGCTGAGTATAGTTAATGTCGAGTGCTAGGAACAACTTTTGCCGAGTTAACTAGGAATGACATACAAGTTTGGAATGGCACAATGATCGAGGTAAACCATTTTTGGTGATAATGATGTTTTGTATTTTGTCTATTGAGGTAATTACGGAGGTAATTAAGCATCCATTTTATTATCATTGATCCCTATGTAAAACCTAGAGCCAATCAGAAAATGTATAGTTTAGGCGGCAATAGAAATAAATCTGAACCATAGATCTTGAAACGGTAAAACATTTTTGTTGTTATATAAGGGCAAGATCTAAACCAAGAGAAGTGTGTGAATCAGAGAGAGAAGAGATACTGAGATCAAATGAGTATGAGAAAATGATCAGAGAAGTATATTCAAAATAGTTAAGTATTCAGACAGAGTCCAATGACCGAGTTAAGTAGTGAAAGGACAGAATCAAGAAAGATCAGATAGAAGAGATCAAAATATAAAGTAAAGAGGAGATCTGTAATTTGCATATAAGTGCAAACCAAAAGATCAAGTACTGAGATATTTTGACCAGTGTAATAGGGTAAATATCTTAACTGAGTAGTCTTAACAGACTTTATGTAAATCTCTTTACCGAGTGCTTACTTTATTGTAAGTTTATAAATCCTTTAACAAGGTAGACTATACAAGTCTTTTAGCTTTTGACCGAGCAAACCTTTCACAGGGTAGATCATGAATTGATCACATTTTGTAAGCCTTAATAGGCAAAACTTATTACTGTAGTAGTGAAGATTTGTGGGTGTCATCCCCACCCCAGTTTTACCTTTCAAGGGTTTCTGGGTTACCAAAATCATGGTGTTATGAGTGATTTTACTTATGTTGTTTTATATGTTTAGTTGCTTACAATGATCAAGTTTTGTTTATGTTATGCATAAAGTTTTATCAGATCAAAAGGTTAAAGTAGGTAATATCTGATTCACCCGCCCCCCCCCCCCCCCCCCCCCCCTCTCATTATTACTTTCCCATTTATATTTCCAACAATTGGTATCAGAGCAGCAAGGTTTCTCTTAAGGAAGTTCTAACCACTTGAGGAAAAAGATCTTATAATGGAAGCCTATAAACTGGGAAAGATCATAGAGAATCAAAAGATTGAAGTACAACTGGCATTGCAGCAACTGGAAACAGCCAGAGGAGAATTGAAGAAATCCTTGAGCAAGAGAAGAGAGATTGTAATTCAACAAAATGAGCCACAGTACAAAGAAGAAGACATCTCTGGACTATTTGACAATGGTAATTCTGCCAAGAGTGATAAAGCTATAAAAGAACTACTGGAGAAGAATACCATACTAAATGATGACATCAAAACTCTAAGGAGAGAACAAGAAATTCAATCTATCAGACTTTGTGAATTAGTGGAACATAAAAAGAAAGTTGAAGATGATAAGACAATGGCTGAGAAAGACAAAAGACAAATTGCAATCAGGCTAGATGAAAGAACAAGTGACATGCAAAGGTTGACTAATAATCAACTAGACATGGTAAATTAGCTATTGATGGTTAATCAGGAATTGGGAAGGAAAGATATGGAAATCAATCAACTAAGGTATGAAAATGATCAATTGAAACATGATTTAAGAACTGAAAAAGAAATCAATGAAAGGATGAACAAACCCAATGAAGCTGCTAAATATTTTGAAGAGCTATTAAGATCACCTAGAAGATTTGGTGACAAATCTGGACTTGGACTAAATGAACATTCATCTACTGAAGAAGGAGAATCATCAAAGAATGGAGAACTGAAGATGGCTAAACCAAAGAACACCAAGCCCACATGTCATCACTATGGAAAGCCAAGACATACAGCTAATATATGTAGAAGCAAACATGGTAAGACTGGTTCTAAACCTAAGATGGTCATCAAATGAACAAACCAAGCCAATTAAAAAGCACAACTGTTACAATTGGGATTACAACACTTGGTATAATTTCCATTATTGTGGTAAATATGGACACATCAGAGAAAATTGCATGAAGACTCATTTTAGATGCAAATCTAAAAGTTGGATGAATGGAAGCATGGTCTGTTACAAATGTAATAAGGTCGGTCACTTAAAGAAAGATTGTAGATCACCAATGTCGAGCAATGATAATTAGAATGAAGGTATCCATAAGGAATTGAAGAATCAGATGGAAAAGACATGGAGGAAGAAAGAAGAAGAAAAGTCAAGCGAAGCCAGCACATCTGTGATCACCCAATCCAATGGATCAGGTGATCACACTTCTTCTAATTAAGCTTGAAAGGTATGTTTGGAACTGAGTTTTGCAAAGTCTTATCTTTCATCAGTTCCCAACATAGAAGTGAGCAAAAGTCCACATTTGCATAGATAAAGATGCATTAGGACATATTTGAGCAAAACAGAGAATTTCATTTTTTATGCTGAGCATCAGTGTCTTGACCAAGCTATCAATGTATGCTAAGCACCTTCTATGGCCGAAATGCTATGTACATCGAGCTGTATCGCAACAGTTATATCGACTGAGCTTGTGAGTTTGTTGAGATAGTTGTAATCTACCAAAACTGGTATGGAGCATTTATGAGGCCCTAATTCTATTTTTTTGATTCTATAAAGTGGAAAGTTGTCATTAAATTCATTTCACTAGGCTATTCGAGATTTCAGAGAGCGATTCAAAGTTTGTGAAACCAGATTAAGCAAAGCGATTCTGAATCTTCTCAGAGTGCCGTTAGCAAAATTCATCTACAGGGTTATTGACAAAAAGGTACTTTACTGAGCAAATATTTTCTTTTCGAAAACTACAGTTTAAAATGGCATCATCTTCATTTGCACCAGTCAAGAAATAGGGGATGGAAGTTTTCAATGTGCAACTTGTAAGGAATGAATTTTGCAAACCGAGGGTATTCAAGACAATGTCGAAAAGTGCTATTAAAGGAGATTTTAATGGAGCCCTATCTTCTATTCCAGAAAATGTGTTATTGATGAACGACGTTAGGTCCTACTATATGTGCAAAATTGGAGAAATCAGTGATTATGAGATCAAGGAAGCATATGAAAAATTATGTGTCAATGGAGTGCTAAAGCCAGAACATAAGGTTGTTGCCGATCAAGGGTTAGTGCATGCCCTAAATTTTTTGCAAAATTTAAAAGTGGAATGGATGAAGATCATTTTGAGTCGAGTACACGACATGAATTTATGGCTAGAAGATAGAATGGTGAAGATCACAAAGGAAATGATACACAAAATCACTGGTTACCCTACAATTGACGGAAAGAGAACATTGAAATGTGCAGGAAAAGAGGATATTCAAGCTAACACCCAGGCAATTTGGAATTGTTAGAAATAGGAAATACTTAGAGGGGGGGGTGAATCAATATTTCACAAACTTTTTCTTTTTCCCACTTATGGATATAACAGATTACTTTAGTGCATACAAAGATTATCAAGCTGATTAACAAACATAGCAGTAAATAGAAAGAACTCATAACACATCATATGTTCTCAAGGAAACCCTGGCCAAGGGAAAACCCCGGTGGGGAATGTACCCACAAAGATCACTAATCAAAAGTATCCTATTAGGGATATTGGACCCTGTTAGGAGTCAATTTACAATATATAGTAGATTTGTCCTGGTTAAAGGACTTTAGGCCTTGTTAGAAGCCTTAACCCTGTTAGGAGTTTAGATTACAAAACCTGATCACCAGCTGAGCTCACTACCCAAACAGGTAATACAAAAATGTTTCTGACTGTAATATGGTACTGCTTACAACTTCGCATCAATAGCCTTTTCTGCTATCACAATATACAACTATCGCAAGTTATCTTTTCTTTCTTTTTACATATCACTTCTATCTTTCATTACATGTCAAGTATGCCTAATATTTGAGTTATTAAAGCTAATAACTTTACATGGTCGGCATCCAAAATCATTATCCAAGAGTAAACATCTAGGATGTTGTCCCTTCATAATGTTAAGTCATTATTTTGACAAGCAAAAATAATCCCTTAACTCTTTCACTAAAACTGTCTCCAAAAACTGCTCTGTCTGCAAAACTGTCTTCGGTAAACTTTGAATAACTTTGTCCGTACTACTCCAAACTTTATGTGCACTAAGATGGGGTATCCTCATACTCTATAGAAGCTTCAGTTAACTGCGCAAACAAAAATATTGCTCCAGTGGATGTCACCAACTAAATCTTCATCGGGTGCTCTGTCAGGATCACTGTATCCAAACTTAGACAATTTCTTCCTTCAGCTTTGCATACTTGCATTCTAGATTCTGCGCTCTTAATAGAGATCATATGTTGCCATAATGACAACATCTATGCATCCACATTATCCAAATTGCCAACAATCTCCCCCTTTGTCATTGGTGGCAACATATAGGAAAATTGGCTAAGTGTGCAAACAAAACTTTCAAAAAAAGCTTATACAAAATTTTGTGGCCAAAAGTTATACAATATCATACTCCATAGAATAGCTCCCCCTATGAGTATCCTTCCTCAACATATATACAATTTTCTGCTACTATCTCTCCGCCTTTGACAACAATGACAAAGATAGGGTGTACAAAAATTTCAAAAACTTTATACCTTATTATCAGTTATTGCAAAGCCGGTAGGCTTGCAACACAATCACCAAACTCTAACTTCCAAGATTCAAAATCTTTCTCCCATATCATCCTGATGGATTCAGCAACATGAGTAGAGTACTCAATCTGTATGCTGTTGTCTAACAAGCTTGCAGGGAATTGAAGCTAAACTTCTGAAATGATGTCTTTGCTGAAAGACACTGCTCAATTTGATCTTCAACAATTGATATCTTGATTGAGACATGCTCTCTCAAGATGTTAACTCTGATCATCTTTCTGTTCTTCTCCTCTACTATCATTCTGATTTCATCTTTCAATTTCCTTATGTTCTTCTCAATAGAACTTATCTTGACATTAGAGCTTGTCAAGGTGTTTGTCTCAGCTGTAATAGCATCTAGCTTCTCTCTGATCTTCTTATCCTCTTCAACTATTATGATACCAATTGTTAGAAATAGGAAATACTAAGAGGGGGGGGGGGGTGAATCAGTATTTCACAAACTTTTTCTTTTGCCCACTTATGGATATAACAGATTACTTTAGTGCATACAAAGATTATCAAGTTGATTAACAAACATAGCAGTAAATAGAAAGAACTCATAACACATCATATGTTCTCGAGGAAACCCTGGCCAAGGGAAAACCCTGGTGGGGATGGTACCCACAAAGATTACTAATCAAAAGTATCATGTTAGGGATATTGGACCCTGTTAGGAGTCAATTTACAATATATAGTAGATCTGTCCTGGTTAAAGGACTTTAGGCCTTGTTAGAAGCCTTAACCCTATTAGGAGTTTAGATTACAAAACCTGATCACCAGCTGAGCTCACTACCCAAACAGGTAATACAAAAATGTTTCTGACTGTAATATGGTACTGCTTACAACTTCGCATCAATAGCCTTTGCTGCTATCACAATATACAACTATCGCAAGTTATCTTTTCTTTCTTTTTACATATCACTTCTATCTTTCATTACATTTCAAGTATGCCTAATATATGAGTTATTAAAGCTAATAACTTTACAAAATCAGCATCCAAAATCATTATCCAAGAGTAAACATCTAGGATGTCATCCCTTCATAATGTTAAGTCATTATTTTGACAAGCAAAAATAATCCTTTAACTCTTTCACTAAAACTGTCTCCAAAAACTGCTCTGTCTACAAAACTGTCTTCGGTAAACTTTGAATAACTTTGTCCGTACTGCTCCAAACTTTATGCACACTAAGATGGGGTATCCTCATACTCTATAGAAGCTTCATTTAATTGTGCAAATAAAAATATTGCTCCAGTGGACGTTGCCAACTAAATCTTCATCGGGTGCTCTGTCAGGATCACTGTATCCAAACTTAGACAATTTCTTCCTTCAGCTTTGCATACTTGCATTCCAGATTCTGCGCTCTTAATAGAGATCATATGTTGCCATAATGACAACATGTATGCATCCACATTAGCCAAATTGCCAACAGGAACAAATGCAGAATGACAATTTCCACCATAACTGATCCGAAAATTGACTTCACTGTTAGAGTCATCTCGCACAAGTTTTACCAGTCCAGTCGGTTGGACAGCTTCCCCTATATGGCAGTGGACCAAGCATGGAAGATAATCAAGAAAGGGCACACATATGACCTTGCCGAGCTCCAGCTGACTCAACTTGCTGAGAACTTGAACTTCATCTGAACGATGAAGAATTCTATGTTTAAGTTTGGTTCCCTGTTGATCTATCTATTCTTTTATGTCAAGAAGTCCTTTCCTACACATGGAGATGTAGCATGGGATAAGAAGAAGCCCATTACTATTCAAATAAATGATTTTATAAACCAAATTGGTGATGATTTTGAAGGGATAATGGATAATTACTTCATTGAGTTTAAGAAGAAAATGAGAAATAGGACTAGAATCCCTATGTCTTTGATTGAGAAATATAGTAAGGATATATGTTTTTTGGTAGACACGGACTTCACTTATGCACAGGCAGTCCTACCTAGGGTTTCATGGTTAATGCCTTTACCCTATGAACTCAACATAGATGAAGCTACTACTACAATAACAACCCTCTTAGATGAAGAAATTGATACTAAGGCACCTTACTTTAGAACATTTGAAGAGGCCAAATCCAAGATCTCTTTCGGATTATTGGCTGCCACCACTGAGAGGAAAAGAAAGAAAATAGTGAAAAATCTGGAAGAGTATGTTAAAGAATCTGAGAAGGATGCTCCACTAGAGTTAACTCAAGGATTGGGAGAAGATGAACAGAGTGCAACTAGTAGTAGTGAAAAAGAAGAAGAAGAAGAGAAGAAACTAGTAATTGTTGAGTCCCCGGTAAAGAGAAGAGTGTTGAAACGTAAAGTGTTTGAGACACCATCACTAAGGCCTCGAACTAGAAGAACTGCTGCCGAGACTCCTAAGATGGCTCCTACATTTGCAAAGCGAAAATCCACACAACCCAATTTAGTGTCGACTAAGGCTATGAAGAAGCCAAGAAGGAAACTTGTTTTAACACAAGATGATGATGAAGAAATTGAAAGTGATGAAGGAATAAAGGGGAAGGTCACACAACAGGGTGCACAACAACTCACTATCGATGAATTATGTCTTAAGATTACTAGCACTGCAGCAGTGGATGAGGTGAAAAGATTAAAGTTTGGAAACATGAGCATTGGTGATAAAGAAAGAGTTGAGGATGCTATTCTTGAAATGTTATGCATTTTCAAGATGCTGCCAATTGAAATTGAAAATAGGATTCCAAAAGAATTATGCAACAGGGTTGCACAGAAATGGGAGTATGCTCTGCAAATAGAGAAGGAAATAAGGGAGAGTACATTAGCACAAGTTGAATCCACTCTCACCCCTGCAAACATCAAACAGATAATTGAGCAATACAGAAGCAATTTTGATCCTAAACTTAGAGCCTATCTAATTCTTCAACACAAGCTTGAAGATGTTGTACAAGAAAGTCTTAAGATTTGGAAGGTATTGTTTGGATTGTTACCCACCTCGGATGATGAAAAGGATGCTACCACTTCAACAATTGTTGAACCTGAAACCAAGAAAAATAAAATGGAGATTGTTACTCCTAAGGAAGTGAAAACATAGGATACATCTGAGGTTCACATTGTTGACATACCGGAGGAGAGCCCCTTTAAGAATTCATTCTTAACTGAGGATGATTTAAAGAACACAAAAGCAACTGACACACCCCTACTAGGTAGTAACACTGTACTGTTACAAGTCATGGATTATCCCACCATTACGAGCACACAATCTGTTGATGAGAATTCTACACTACCTAAAGTTGCTACTATGGACAAGTTAGTCGCTACAAGCCTTACCGAGGAACCTATCAAGTTGGTACCACTAACTCCACCTCCATCTATCAAGGAAGAAGACAAAGATGAAGACAAAATTCAAAGTCCTCCTATTAAAGAACACATCACAGAAGAACAAGGAATCAAGTCAGATGAACAAGTTGTTAGTCCTCATGTCGAGGATAAGGGGAAAGAAGCAGAAAACATCAAGGGAAAATTCATTGAAGAACAAGAGCCAAAGGAGCAAGAGGAAATCAAAGCTCTTGTACAGATGCTAAGTGGAAGCACCCCACTGAGAGTACAGAAGGAGAAAGATGACGTAACAATTGATGAAGTAATTGTTATTCCTAAATGGGATATAGATAACCTTTCTTATGAGCAACTGTAGATAATGAAAGATTTGTTGACAAGGAAAAGCGAGCAAGTAGAACTCTGAAGAGAGCATGAGAAAAAATACGTTCTTCATGAAATCAAAGATATATTCAATGAATTTTATGACTTATCAGATGTAAATAGTTATGTTCCCATATTGGAACAACTTGTACACATTGTTCAAAAAGTCAATAATGAAGTTAGTTGTGCAAGTGATAAGTTATTTGAATGGTCAGAATGGCGGTTTGAGACAAAAATGCTAGAGAAGATATCTGTCGAGATCACAATGAAATAGGTTGAGCTGTCCAAATTGGTAAAGGAGACCGAGGGATTAGTTGTGATGGACAGTCTCTAATGGCCAACATATGTAATGTTGAATTATTCACTGAGGAGAATCAACAATTGCTTGATACTCTCAAGCAAGAGATCAAAGCTACAAGTTAGTCCCTGACCTTGGATGTAGACACTAGCGCTGCACATTATGTAAAAATCATCCAAACACAAGGTAAGTTAGCCGAGCTGATGGCTAATGATGGCAAGATTCATTCTCGCCTACTCTCTATTCAAACTATTTTGACACCGCATCTGGAGGCTATACAGAGAAAGTTAGCGAAGGCTAAAGCATTGATCCAGAGTGATCCACATTTGTCCACAGCCGAGAGTCTCCATAGTTTAGCTGCTGATTTAGAAGTGCAGACAGAAGTCTTAAACATTTCTTCAACTGCTTGGACAAATGCACTTTACATGATCATGGTGCTCCATAAACCTTTTTTGGAGAAATTTTGTGAGCTACCCACTGATGAAGAGATTAGTCATGTCAAAAACAAGGAGGAATCATCATGACACGAGTATGGACAAGGACTGAATAGGGACAGGTAATAACAAAAAATTTGAATGTATATATATCTCAGGGGGAGTATTAGGCTAGTACAAACATATTTTTGTAATTGTAAATACAAATGTCATGACAAAGTGTTTTTGCCACTAATGTCAAAGGGGGAGATTGTACATCTCTATAGTTTTTTGACCATTAGTGCTTCACACTTAGTCATATATCTAGGCAATGATGGTCAGTCATCACTGCGACTGAGTCATTTTGTAAAGGTTGAGTTATATATTGTATACTTACCGAGCAGTAGTACTGCCGAGTAATGGTCACTATGTGTTTGTAATATGCCGAGTATAGTTGTTGCCGAGTTACATATATCAATGATTACTGAGTGACAGAGAAGTTTAACCGATGCTGAGTACAGTTAATGCCGAGTGCCAGGAACAACTTTTGCTGAGTTAACCAGGAACGACATACAAGTTCGGAATGGCATAATGATCGAGGTAAACCATTTTTGGTGATAATGATGTTTTGTATTTTGTCTATTGAGGTAATTACGGAGGTAATTACGCATCCATTTTATTATCATTGATCCCTATGTAAAACCTAGAGCCAATCAGAAAATGTATAGTTTAGGCAGCAATAGAAATCAATCTGAACCGTAGATCTTGAAATGGTAAAACATTTTTGTTACTATATAAGGGCAAGATCTAAACCAAGAGAAGTGTGTGAATCAGAGAGAGAAGAGATACTGAGATCAAATGAGTATGAGAAAATGATCAGAGAAGAATATTCAGAATATTTAAGTATTCAGACAAAGTCCAATGACTGAGTTAAGCAGTGAAAGGATAGAATCAAGAAAGATCAGATAGAAGAGATCAAAATATAAAGTAAAGAGGAGATCTATAATTTGCATATAAGTGCAAACCGAAAGATCAAGTACTGAGACATTTTGACCAGTGTATCAGGGTAAATCTCTTAATCAAGTAGTCTTAACAGACTTTATGTAAATCTCTTTACCGAGTGCTTACTTTATTGTAAGTTTATAAGTCCTTTAACAAGGTAGACTATACAAGTCTTTTAGCTTTTGACCAAGCAAACCTTTCACAGGGTAGATGATGAATTGATCGCATTTTGTAAGCCTTAACAGGAAAAACTTATTACTGTAGTAGTGAAGATTTATGGGTGTAATCCCCACCCCAGTTTTACCTTTCAAGGGTTTTTGGGGTACCAAAATCATGGTGTTATGAGTGATTTTACTTATGTTGTTTTATATGTTTAGTTGCTTACAATGATCAAGTTTTGTTTATGTTATGCATAAATTTTTATCAGATCAAAAGGTTAAAGTAGGTAATATCTGATTCACCCCCCCCCCCCCCCCCTCTCAGTATTACTTTCCCATTTATATTTCCAACAACATCTTGATCTAGAAATGTAGCAACTCGTTTGCTTAATCAAATCCTTTGTAATCTCTAAATGTTGACACACTGCACTACCTCTATCTGTGATTGCAACACCAAAATTCATGATCGCAACCCTAAATCATTTGACTTAGTCCACCTTTATACAAATGTTCTTAAGTTGGCTAAGACTTAGAAAACATTTTACAAGTTGGCCCACCAAATTGACCAAACTCATAGAAAACCACACCAATCAAACCTAACATGTCGGCCCAAAATATATTGACATGTTGGTCCATAAATCAAATGCCTTGATCATCTAATCAATAGGAACTAATATGTAGTACAACTGATTCATACTAAACACATCACCATAATGCTAACTCGCCCAAAACATTGAGTTAATGGTTGTGATTGTATAATTATACTTATCTAACCTTGGTAAACCACCAAGAATGATTGCATCTTCCAAAGTGCCCTCTAACTCAATCGCTACTCAAAACATTCTCTGATACTGTCTTCCTATTCACCGGTCAAAATACTTGGCTAAAACTACCTTTACCTATCCAACAGGTCAATCGGTATCTGAAAACTATTCATGAATTCTGATAGAATGATAGAGTTATCATCAATGACAAACTCCAAAACATCAAACTCTATAATCCAACATAATGCCAATAGAATATCTCTTGCAATCATTTAATCTAATTAGAACTAGGTTGTATCCCATAGGCACTTATAGCCACATCATGGGTAGTAAATATGTTCATGATCCTCACATTGAATATCATTGGATGAACTGTGTAGATGACTATGAGGTCAGGATCAAAGATTATTGCAAAATGTCCCTTGAGCTTGCACAAGATGCTCTAGATCTTTGTATTTCACCTAAAGTTTGGGAGATGGATACTGAAGATATCTTAGATCCATTATACAATCAAGATAAGATATTTGCAAGGGTCATTTTGAATGTAGAAGTAGATAAAGAAGAAAATGACAATATCGAATTCAAGGCCAGGCATGTGATAAAGACTACTAAGGAGTGGAGAAAAATGCCTTTCAAAATAGATCTCATACCAATGAATTTGCAACTTGACCCACCTTCTAAAGTAGAAAAGGGGAAGGGAGAGAAAATAATAATACCTAATTTCAAAGGCACTACTCCTCAAAACCCAAAAATAGTTTACAGACATGATCAACTAGTAGTATATAGTTCAAATCCAAAGGAAAAACCAATAAGAAAAAGAATGATGGGGAGTATTACTCCACCTACTACTCAACCATTTGTTGCACAAGGACAAACATCTACCACAAGCAGGTCCCCAACAATAAAAGTAATAGGACCCAAAACTACCCAGGTAGAAAAGGGGAAGGTATACAAAAGAAAGAGATCCTTTACATCTCCATTATTGGAGAGTTTGTTAGAAGAGGAGAAAGAAGAAAATAAGGTACCTTTGGCAAGAAGAACACGGTTAGAAACAACAACTTCTAAAAGAAGATTTCAAGAAGAGAATGTTGTGACTGATGTAGGCACAAGTCCACAAGAGGAGCAAGTAGATCTTGGGAATTCCCTTTCTCCCGATTAATTTTATTTTTCTAATTTTAAACCATCCATGTATTCAAAGATCAAATGGTAGAAAAACCTATACAAACTGTAGAGACAAATATTGAAGAATAGGTGTCATTTACTTTCACTTCTTATTGAGATTAACAATGTAGTTATATGGTATGCATTGTAATCCCATTAGGTGTTTCTATATATGAATCCCTAAAGGCTTCACAAAAAGTATTAGTGATTGATTACAATAAGATATGCATACAAAGTTTTGGAAACTAGTATCATGACATTTAGTCTTCGGATCATGTGCAAACTTCAAAGACATTGATATTACTTCCTACATATCTAGGATGGGAAGTCATCTTTTAGCAAGTGCGGATTTTCTTCAAAATCCAATGTTGAGCATATATCAACATTACAAGCATCACATTATGGTGGGTTGCATAATCTCTAATTTCTCTCTTAATGGGAGAAAACTCACTATACATTATGCATTGAAGTAGCATTGGGGAGTCATCACAGTTCCTTCTATGAGATATTGTCTTCACTTGTATATTACATACATTTTGTATCATTTCTCTTTTGGAAAGGGTTTTTCTTCTATTGGGTCTTCTCCTTGACTATTCTGTATGAGAAATTTACAAATGAGTACCTAAAATGGTGTAGTACTTGGGACTCATCATCATTGCATACATTACTCCCTAAGTCAGATTTAAGAGGGGAAGTTAGTGTGAATAGTGACTTTATCAAACTTGTTAGCTATTAGCATGCCTACAATTAGTCATATTCACATTACTTCAATCTCCACTTAGGGACTTCTAGGATTTTGTATCACCTCATCTAGTTGAGACATGTGTCTGCACTTAGTGAGATGCCTAATGCATAGACAATTGCCACTTACACACTTGTTACATGAGCTCACAAGTGTCCCATGTTTGTAGGGATAGTCAGTTGTTGTATCCAACTTGTCTATCTCATCCACCTTGCCTATATATGAAAGGATCTTTATACACATTACTTACACTATCATTGTTAATGTTAGATTTTTCTATTTGTGCTAGTTTTGTTTCAATTGTAGAAGGTCGTGTGCATTCTGATTTTGGAAAAATGCAACATAGTCAACTCCCCCTAACTCACTAATGCATTTAGTTGATTCATTCATGCAAACAATGGATGTGTTGACTTATTTTATTTACCAATTAATCATTTCAAGTTGAGCAATAGTAATTTTTTAATTTTAAATCAAAATAATGTGCAACACTTCCATACTTGCCACCTCTCCTCATTAGCTCCCTTGATATTAGATCAAACTTTAGATTGAATATTGTTAGAGTAAAGTATTAATTATGTTAATTAATCTTTACTCCCTTCTTAAGATGTCAACTTCCTTTTGCTTTAGTTAAAAGCACATGCATTAGCTGTTCTAAACTCATGCATTAGTCATGTAATAGTTAAACTAATTATTACATGCACTAGGATTTTCCTTTCAAGGCTTTCGATCTCCTTTATAAGGATGATCTATTGTACATTCAATTCATTCATTATTGAGGATATTTTCTTCTTCATATTCTGAGTCAAACCCTTTCTCTCTTCTTGTATCTACTTCCTTGTAACAGGTTTTTGTATGCAGGTGATCTTTAGGTTTTGTGGATTTGTAGTGCTCAAATCCTACATGGTATCAGAGCCTAATCTGCTACAGCTTGTTCGCGTTTGAAGGATTCAGAGATGAAATTCATATGTTTCAGATGAGGGCTTTTTTGGGTTTTTATTGAATCTATGGGGGACCTATTTTTCTAGTCATCTTAGCTTCAAACGGACCTCACGGTTGCATTCAAAGTATCCAAGAACCCCAAGATCCATATAAAATTTATCCAATTTGGACAAAGTTGGAATCTGTGAGAAAAAAATTTTGCAATCGGCCCTAGCACAGATCTTGAGGTGATCACTATTTTTTGAAGTACTTCTGGCCCAAATGGACCTCACGGATGTGTTTGAAAGGCCCGAGATAGTCAAAATCCATATAAGACTTGTCCATTTTTGACAAGTTGGCCTCTGTCACAAAAAAATTTTGTGTACCAGGGTCGTACAACCCTGGCATGCACTACAAGGTGCAAGGTATGACAATTTCAAAAAAAATAAAACAATAAAAATCTTTTTCGGCCCAGCCACTAAGCAACCACCCGGGCGCCACCATAGGGCTCCGCTCCCGCGTCATGCGTCCAGTCGGTCAGCTCACTCTGCTCAGCCCGATCCGCCAGCCACCAGCAGCACGTCTAGCCACTCCACCCGCCACCGCCATTGCCTCCGCCACGGCTGCCACCTCCACCACTGGCTCCGTCCAGTGCCGCCCGCACCCAGTCCCCTTTCTGCTCAACCCTGGTCATATGCGGGCCCGTCTGCAGTCGCCAGGGCTTGAGTGCCAGCCCTCTAGTCACATGTTGTGACCAGGGGTTCAAAATTTTAAGTCCCCAGGGGCTTTAGACCCATGACGGTCGTTTGGACGTCAACTTTAGGCTCGTGTTTGCTGACTCAGCAATGCTTTGCCCTCCCTTTTGAAGCTTTTTCAGGGTACCTGGGCTTTTTTGCCAATATCTCAGGCATCTTGGATCGTCATTAGGCGTACGATATATCGTCGAAAAGCTGGTTCCAAGCCCAATCCAAATTTTCTACTATGGTTTTGTGATTTTTCCATTTTGATGCTCTTTTTTGTTGTCAAAGTTAGATGTTCTCTGTGATCGTGGCGTTTCAGACCTCCTGCCTTCCGGGATCCGTTTCTCTTACATTCGGACTCCGTTTTTGACAAATAAGATATTGTCGGAAAGCTCTTTCTAAGATTTTATTAGATCTAATGGTTTCATGTGGTTTTTTGTCCTTTTTCTGATGTCACCCATCCTCAGATCCTTGCAAACACCTTCTTTGGGCCCTCTAGTGTAGTTGTTGGTTTTTTGCTCATATCTTGAGCATACGGTGTCAAAATTTGGCAAACAAGATATCGTCGAAAATCTTATTCCAAGATCTTTCTAGATCTAGAGGTTATATTTTCTGGTTTTATTTTTCTGATAGTATTTTTCTCTATCAAAGCTAGATCTTCAATTCTGCACTCCAGGAGCTCTATCTTGCACATCCGAACTCCATTTTTAGAAAATGATATATCGTTGGAAAGCTTGTTCAGAGAGATTTTCAATGCTATGAGTCATTTTTCTAGATTCTGATCCAGGTTCATTTTATTCAGATTCTTGCTTTTTTGCAGTCTGGTGGATATCTTGGTTGTTTCAGGTCTTGGGATCTCTTTCCTTTGAGGGATGGCTCGTCTTAGGTTGTTCTTTTGTTTCAGTAGCCTTTCATCTTCTTTTAGTGTATACTTCATTTTTTGTAGCATTCTTTTATGCACACGCACTGAGATAAAGTGCCATTCTATTGCTTTGATGGGATCTTGCACATGTTTGTGCTCTTTATACTCACACTCCATTATAAAGTGCCAGGGGGGTTTGATGTTTTCCTTTGTTTGCCATATTCTTTTGTCATGTAAGCGTTCCTCCACTGACATTAGCCTCAGGTATCTTTATTTGTGTTTGTACTCTCTCTGCACATTCGATGTTTCAGATTCATTTTCATCACGCAGTTCATATTGGATGATCTTTTCAATGTACCTGTCATTACTCCCTTGTCAGCAGTATGGGGGGTTTCTACTATTGGTTTTACTACTTCCTTGGTTTGATTGTGTGAGCTATGTATTCAATATTTGATCCTATGTACTAGGCAGTTGCAGTGGCTGGGTACCTATGCATTCTAGTGAGATGGATCATTTACCATATAAATACTCTTTTCTTTCCTATTTTGGATGCACTCTTCCAGCTTTGATTGATTAGCTCTTCAGGCTTTTGGTGTTTATGCCATTTGTATCTTCGAGTTCAGGTGTTTGCCTTAGTTTGCCTCCTGATTCGATTAGTGTTATTTGAGGGCACTCATGTAGATTACAGTCTTCTCTACCTGGTCATATTTCTATGGAGGATCTTCAGATCAGCAGTTACTTCTTGACAAAGTTTGCATCTTCTTGCTTCAATGATGTTCTACATGTTCATTCTTGTTCCTATTTTTTGGAACATTCCTAGTTTTGGAGGCTTCTTCAGTCCTTCAGATTAGTTTTTGTCTCCTTTTGGAGTAGAGTTTTTCCCATGTGGTTTTCTCTATTTCTCCACTTTTCAGAGACTCTCTTTTGTACTTGGGTACCTGATCAGGCCTTTGTTGTCGGGACTCATTTGCTTTCTTCTTGCATTGTTTGTAGATGCATCGTTGCTCATCTTAAGGGGGGGTGTTAGAGTATAGTATTAATTATGTTAATTAATCTTTACTCCCTTCTTAAGATGTCAACTTCCTTTTGCTTTAGTTAAAAGTACATGCACTAGTTGTTCTAAACTCATGCATTAGTCATGTAATAGTTAAACTGATTATTACATGCACTAGACTTTGCCTTTCAAGGCTTTCGATCTCCTTTATAAAGATGATCCATTGTACATTCAATTCATTCATTATTGAGGATATTTTCTTCTTCATATTCTGAGTCAAACCCTTGCCCTCTTCTTGTCTCTACTTCCTTGTAACAAGTTTTTGTATGCAGGTGATTTTCGGGTTTTGTGGATTTGTATTGCTCAAATCCTACAAATATTAAATCTCAACTATCTATTTGATTCTCCTAAAATTCCATAAATCAAACTCCTCATTCATCAACTTGATGTCACTATTTTATACATCTATGTTTTACCAGTTTTATCATCCAAGGAATGTAAGTGTTATGCTATAAAATGAGCACCCACATTTATTGTGAACATATTTCCACATGATGCTCAATTTGAGGTTTGTATAAGTATGACATTTTAATTCTTTGATTTCAATGCTTGTTTTACTTAATTTTCTATGCATTCAATGGTCATGTTCCATAATAAGAGAATGTTAAACTTATGTGTATTGTGTTTTCATATTCCAAGCATCTATAATCACATGAGGCTAATGATGGGCTAGTATGTTTTGGACACAACATAGCCAGATCTTGGCTATGTTAACTATGCACTTGGTATTGTAGACAATATTGTATATTGTCAAGGTACTAAACTATATTGTGATATATGAAATTCAAGAAGCTATGAAATTCTCATATGTTGAGAAAACCCGAACCTCAAGCCATTATAACAAAACTTGTGTCGATTAACAAGTTAACCCTAAAAAATACTTAATGATTCAACCTAGGGAAAAGCTTGACGAGTCAACCTAGGGAAATGTTTGACATGTCAATTCAAAAATTATTGACGAGTTGACCCAGAACCCCATGATAAATGAAAAGTGTACAGTACTTTCTTGATCACTCACCACAATCCAACATATATTACATACATTTTGTATCATTTCTCTTTCGGAGAGGATTTTTCTTCCCACTAGGTCTTCTCCTTGACTATTCTCTATGAGAAATTTACAAATGAGTACCTAAAATAGTGTAGTAGTTGGGACTCATCATCATTGTGTACATTACTTGATGCAGGAGCATCCTAGGGTAGTTGGCAATCCTGCATGGTGGTGTTTTGAAGTGGTTCTGTGTTACTCAGTTGTAGCTTTGACCGAGGATCTCGGTCATTGAAGGGGCTCGGTCATTGAAAGGAACTCAGTAAACTTTTGGCACTTGGTAGAACTTGTACTCAGCAATGCTTGTGGTGCTCGGTCAACATGCTTTCTCGGTGATGCCTAGCTGGCTCGGTTGTTTGACTAGCACTTGATAGTTTTGGGTTGCCGACTGGAGTTCTTGGAGATTTGGTTGGTTGGCTTGATGTATTTAATATTGGTAGCTTGTGTTGCATTCTCCTATGTGGATCTACAGGCCAACATGGAGATTTAATTATTTGTAAGGCTATTTGAGAGTCGACTGGTCTTGCATTTAATATTTGTTTGTTTAGAAGTTGACTTGGGTTAGGAATTAATTATTTATTCCAATCAACTTGTGGCTAAAGAAATGTATTTAAGGAAGGTTTGGGTAGTTGTTTAGGGAGCCAGTCAGAAAAGAGAGAAAGAATGATAATAATTGGATCCTGCGAGATCTTGAAGATTAGATTGTTTTTCTGATATTGTAATAATAGAGCTAGTGGTTTGCATACTTGGAGACAAGGAGATTTCTTGGTGGCTTGTGAGCTCAAGTTTAGATCTATCTTAGTGTTTCCACCAGTTGTTGATGTGCTACAGAGCTGGACTAGCTAGGGGATTATAGAATTACTATTGTAATTGATTGTATTTGGCCCTAACCCAGAAGGCCTTACAGCTGGACATGTTGAATAAAATTATGTTTAAGCATTATCTTGTTGTGTTTCCATTGTATTTTTGTTAATGGTGTTGACTTGGACTATCCATTTTGGGATATCTCGGGTTGCACTGCATCAGGTGGTATCAGAGCTTGAAGTTCTTGAGTGTGTAAACTGATCACTAAGTTGAGGCAGTTTGCACCAGGACCTTGGGTTGGTGATTTGTTGCCTTGGTTTTTTAAAGATCTTGAAGGATGCTTCCGAGAAGATTGGACCCTAGGGAAATTGAAGATTTTTGTGATGTTGTAGAATCAAAGATTACAGAGAAGGTTAAAGTATATTTCAAATTTGAGATGGAATTGATAAAGAATAACATGATTGTTGAGATCATGAGGGCTATTGCTGGTATCCCAAGGAATCTTGGTACTAAAGATGGCTATGAGAAAGCTACTGAATACTTTGAAGATGATGGATCTAGTGGAGATGATCGGAGGGACAAATCTGGTGAAGACAAAACTGGTCGGTTGCATAGATCTGGAGCTCAGTTAAGTACTAGTTATCGAATGGAAGTTTCTAATTTCTATAGTACTTTGAGACCTGAGGATTTGATTGATTGGATTGGTGAGTTGGAAGACTTTTTTGAGCTTGAAGAAATTGAAGATCCTCTTAGAGTAAGATTGGCACAGACTAAGTTGAAAGGACATGTTTCTCTTTGGTGGAAATAATTGTAAAGAGATAGAGAAGATGAAGGTGAAATGAAGATCAATCATTGGAGGTTGATGGTGACTAAGTTGAAAGCTAAGTTCATACCTTCTGACTATGAACTTGACTTGTTTAAGAAATTGCAAAATCTAAAGCAGAAAGATTTGACTCTGGAAGACTATACCGAGGAGTTCTATAAGTTGACTATTCGATCTAGACACGGAGAACTTGGTAAAGAAAATGCAGCTCGGTATGTGAATGGTTTGAGATTCAATATTCAAGATGAGCTTGGTATGCTAAAGATTAATTTAGTTGAGGATGCTTATCAGTATGCTCTGAAGGCAAAAGATAAGTTGAAGAGAAGACAACATGGTAATTCTCGAGGGAAGGAGAAGCTAGATCACTCGGTGAAGGATAAACCAACTATTGAAGATGAACTGAAACCTATTGAGTCAGGAAATAGGATAGGTAGGGTTATCTTTAAGGGTACTTCTTATAATTGTGGTGAAGAAGGACATAAATCTTTTGAATGTTCACATAAGAAGCTTGGTAATAGCAGGAATGTTGTGGTGAATGAGAACATATTGAATGAACCTGAAGAAGATTCAGAAAACTTGTTGGTTCAAAGAACATTGCTCGGTACTAAGGTAGAACCTTGTCAGAGGAGTAATTTGTTCAGAACTTGGTGCAAGTCAGGAGGTAAACTTTGTAATGTGATTGTGGATAGTGGTGGTACTGATAACCTTGTAGCTAAGGAGATGGTTCAGAAACTTGGTTTGAAGAGAGTGAGACATCCTTATCCTTATAGGATTGGTTGGTTTCAAGATGTTCATGCTCTGGAACTAAGGTAGCAATGTCTTGTTGATTTTCAAATTGGCCAGTATAAGGATCAAGTATTGTGTGATATTGTGAATATGAGTAGTTGTCACATATTGCTCGGTAGACCTTGGCAGTATGATTTATGGGTTGTGCATGACTATGTCAAGAATGTGTTTACTGTTGAGAAGAATGACATGGAAAGAAAGAGCCTGTCCTCACCGGATGGACAAAGTTTTCCCTGATGCCTTTGTTGGATACAACACTCGGTAGGAGGAACCTGAGCTTTGGGAGCTGAGATGAGTTGAAGGATTCTAAAAGGATTGATGATCAGTATGGATAATAGACATGTGGATGGTCAAGGAAAGACTTGAAAAGGTAGAGAAAGCAGAAGTGGAAGAGTATGCAAGGTGAAGACTCAAAGGACCTGTATGTGAAGAACCAGTTCGAGGTTTATGTGCTAAATCTCGAAAGATGTTCTTCCATCCTTTGAGAACATCTTTTCGAACATGGGGTGTCTGATGCAGGAGCATCCTAGGGTAGTTGGAAATCCTGCATGGTGGTGTTTTGAAGTGGTTATGTGTTACTCGGTTGCATCTTTGACCAAGGATCTTGGTCATTGAAGGGTCTCAGTCACTGAAAGGAACTTGGTAAACTTTTGGCACTCGACAAAACTTGTACTCGGCAATGCTTGTGGTGCTCGATCGACATACTTTCTCGGTGATTCCTAGCTGGCTCAATTGTTTTACCAGTGCTCGGTAGTTTTGTCTTACCAACTGGAGTTCTTGGAGATTTGGTTAGCTAACTTGATGTATTTAATGTTGGTAGCTTGTGTTGCATTCTCCTATGTGTATCTAGAGGCCAACATGGACAATTAATTATTTGTAAGGCTATTTGAGAGCCGACTGGTCTTGCATTTAATATTTATTTGTTTAGAAGCCGACTTGGCTTAGGAATTAATTATTTCTTCCAACCAACTTGTGGCTAAAGAAATGTAGTTAAGGAAGGTTTGGGTAGTTGTTTAGGGAGCCAATCAGAAAAGGGAGAAAGAAGGATAATAATTGGATCCTGCGAGATCTTGAAGATCAGATTGTTTGTCTGATATTGTAATAGCAGAGCTAGTGGTTTCCATACTTGGAGACAAGGAGATTTCTTGGTGGCTTGCAAGCTCAAGTTTAGATCTACCTTAGTGTTTCCACCAGTCCTGATGTGCTACAGAGTTGGACTAGCTAGGGGATTGCAGAATTACTATTGTAATTGATTGAATTTGGCCCTAACCCGGAAGGCTTTACAGTTAGGCATGTTGAATGAAATTCTATTTGAGCATTATCTTGTTGTGTTTCTGTTGTATTGTTGTTAATGGTGTTGACTTGAACTATCCATTCTGGGATATCTCAGGTTGCACTACGTCATTACTACCTAAGTGACATTTAAGAGGGGAAGTTAGTGTGAATAGTGACTTTATCAAACTTGTTAGCTATTAGCATGCCTACAATTAGTCATATTCACATTACTTAGATCTCCGCTTAGGGACTTTTAGGATTTTATCTCACCTCATATAGTTGAGACATGTGTCTGCACTTAGTGAGAGACCTAATGCATAGACACTTGCCACTTACACACTTGTCACATGAGCTCACAAGTGTCTCATGTTTGTAGGGTTAGTTAGTTGGTGTATCCAACTTGTCTACCTCATCTACCTTGCCTATATATGAAAGGATATTTATGTATATTACTTACAATATCATTGTTAATGATAGATTTGTCTATTTGTGCTAATTTGGTTTCAATTGTAGAAGGTTGTGTGCATTCTGATTTTGGAAAAACCCAACATAGTCAAGTCCCCATAATTCCCTGATGCATTTAGTTGATTCATTCATGCAAACAATGGATGTGTTGACTTATTTTATTTACCAATTAATCATTTCAAGTTGAGAAATGGTAATTTTGTAATTTTAAATCAAAATAATGTGCAACACTTCCATACTTGTCACCTCTCCTCATTAGCTCCCTTCATCTTAAATCAAACTTGAGATTGAAGATTAAATATTAACTATCTATTTGATTCTCCTAAAATTTTATAAATCAAACTCCTCATTCATCAATTTGATATCAGGGTAAAAGTACAAACCTATGTCACACTTTTATAAAGGAAAAGGATGACAACATTCAAATTGTTCAACTTTAACAACATAAAAGTGGTATTTGTGTTTAGAATTTGAAGATGATGTAAACTAATAAAATGTGTAAAATTTGATGAAGTTTACGCTTATAATTTTTTTTAAAAAAATTGAACAAAAATTGACATAGTTTTTTAATTTTTGAAGTCCATTTTTTTATTGTTGAAATATGTTGAAAATCTAGGGTCTAGTTCACGTTAAAAAACTATATGCAAATAATATTTTTTTCCTTTGATTCCATAATATGTTTTAGATGGCATGTATAGCTAATGCATAAACAAACAAAGATTGGATTTTGTTATATATTTTGTTTGTTATAACTATCCAAAGTCAATGTTACCTGAAATCAACAGTTTTTAGTTCACGTGCAATTTTCCCTATCAAATCTACACCATTTTTTTTAAAATTACATATTCTTGAAGAGGACTCTCTCCTCTAGTGTTAAATATAAAGTTTTAATTTTTCTGACATGATTTGTTATTTTTAATATTTTTCGAACGAGCGTGTTCTTAAATGTTAAAATACCTACTTGAAGTATTTTCAACTTATAATATATTATATGAAATCAAAACATGATAAAAATTACATGACCATAATCTTGACTATGAGCTCTACAAAAGGGTATTTTTAGATTTTACAGAAAGGTAAATTTTGACAGAGAATTCAGGTCTAGAAGGGAGAACTTGAGAGAGCAACCTTTTTTTGCTGACTTGGCTGCCAAATAGGATTCCACATGGGTCAAGTCGAACCCATTAGGTGACCAAACATGGTCCCATGCATGGCCAGCCCCTAAAATCTGAATTTTCACAATTCGCCTAATTTTTTAAATAAAATCAATTTTTTTTAGATTTTTAATAGTTTTATAAAATTTATAAATTATTTTAATTTTATTTGTAAGAGTTAAGTGGTTTTTATCTTGAATTAAGTGATTTTTAATATTTTTTGAATTTATTAATTATTTTATTTTATTTTTTTTGTATTGCATGTCAAGTTTTGATTTAGTGTTTTCAAGTTAACTAATTCTTTTTCTATTTTTCAGAGGGTAGTTTACCTATTTATAGTGTTGCATGTATTGAAAACTTTATTCGGTTTACTTTATTAAGAGGATTTTGGCTAGTATTCGATATACAGGTTTATAGATTTTGGCTCTGAGATTGAATTCGAGGATTATGAAAGCTTTGGGAAATTTCAGGGTTGTTGGATTGTTCTTTGCACGGTTTCTATTGAGTGGTGATTTAAGGTAGGGTTTGAATTTTTTTTTTGCAATTATTCTGTGGAAAATATTGTCTTCATTGTGTTTCCAAGATAGGTTGATGATTTTGGAGTAATTATATTTTTTTCATTGTCCTTGAGAAATTTTTCAAGATTAGATTGTTATGATTTTGTGACTGATAAATATGTATATATTTTGTTTGCTTATGAGCATAAGCTTTTATAGAAATGTGTGCATTTTCTAATTAAGTGATTCTTTTATATTTTTCAATCTGAATAGTTTTTGCAATGGGGAATAAAAGGAATAGATTAAGAAAATATGATCGAACAAAGGATGACAAAAAATATCAGACAAAACATAATCAAGATCAACCTGTTGAAGTTCAAGATGAACCTATTGATATTCAGGAAGATGCAATTCAAGCAGGGGAACAAATTGGTAGTTCTAGAGCTGAAAATAGATCTTTTGGCATGGGCAATTTGATGGAGATGAATGAGGATTCATTTTTTAGTCAAATTCCATCTGAGGAAATGTTATCTGAAAGTACAATTAAAACTCATTGCAAAAAACTTTGGGATGAATATTTTGAAAATAAAAGTATGGTTGCAAGAGCTCAATTATTTGTTAGGTTATTCAGGAAAAAACAAATGACTCCTATTTTGGAGTTGTTGGGTGTTGACAATAGGAAAAACTCAGGAGAAAATATAAATCGAACAATAGTTCAAAATTTGCAAGATGCATTGAACAACATTAATAACTCAAGTCAATGAGCTGATTTAAGTGTTGCACATAGAGCAATTATGACTACTTTATCTAGTAGGAGGTTGACATAGAGAAGACAAGTGCATGCAATTTCTGATTTACTGAATGTATCTACAAGAACTATTCAAAGATATATCAGGAAGAAAAATATGTTAGATGAAAAAATTGAAAAAAATTGGGTAAATATTTGTAGGCTTCCTCGAAAAGACAGAATTTTTGAACATGCAAAAAAATAGGTCACTGAATATTGGACCGCTCACTCTCGTGTTTCTTCTAATAGAAGGGATACAATACAGATGAAAGATGAAGAGACTGGTATGAAAACTGCACATCCAAAACATTTTATAGATACAACACAAAGTGAATTATTTGAAGCATTCAAGAAAGAATTTTCAAATGTGAAAATATGTCAAATAATGTTTGAGAGGTTGCGCCCTTGCTTTGTACGCATAAATAAGGTTCGTGGAACTTGTTGTTGTCGAAATTATGTTGAGTTTCATCTATATTTGCAATCATATAAAAAATTTATGGTAGTTCTTGATTCAAATATGGTCATCCCTGGAAGTACAACACAATTTGTGAAGTCTATTTTATGTGATAAATTAGAAGATTCGGATGAGTTCAAAGTACAGTGTATAAAGAATGCATGCAGTGATTGTGGAGATTTGCATAAATTTCCATTGCAAATTGAGAATATTAATGTTTCAACGCCAGTTTTGTGGAAAAGATTTGAATATGAGACATATCAAATGAAGAGCGGAGATGAATCCAAAAAAATTGTATTGAAGGAGAGTGAATTTCCCTACCTTGAGTTTATGACCAGATTCCGTACTCTAATTTATCCACATATCCAGCATTGTCATGGTGCATGATGGTAAGCTAAACAGTTTCGTGATTCCAAAGATTGTTTTCCACCTGGTTGTATTCTTTCAATTGTAGATTTCTCTGAGAACTATACATTTTCCCCTCAAAAAGAGCTTCAAGCTCAATATTATCATTCTGATCAGTTTGCAATATTTGTGCAAGTGACCTATAGACATGCACAATATAATTTGGATGGGGTAGAAAGTCCCAATCCAAATGAATGCATTATCATCAAGGAGGTTCATTTCTATATCAGTGATGATAAGGTTCATGATAGAAGCTATGTGGCTCATTGTTTTGCAATATTTTTTGAAGATCTTGCGAATCATGGGATAAATGTCTCACAACACTGGATTTGGTCTGATGGTTGTGCAGGTATACATGTATAGATACTTCAATTTATTTTCATTGTCATTTAATTATTTGTTAAATTATTAAAAGATGACATGTATGTATGTATGTACAACTTAATTTTTCAGGACAATTTAAATTTGCAAAAGCCTTTAATTGGCTAGCCATGCAACATGCTAGACGCAATGTTAAGTTTTTGTGGAACTTCTTTGAAAGTGGACATGGAAAAGGAGAGCACGATGGAGCAAGAGCATGTGTGAAGCGTGCACTTCGCCAACATGAACTTGCAAGTACAAATGGTGTTCAATAGTTAAATATATATGTATATATAAATTTCAAATAATATAATTTTAGCTTAGATCTCCATTTTCTTTAAACTGATCATTCAGAAATGTACAGGTAACATGATAGAGAATTCAAAGAAAATTGTTGAATGGTGTCAAAGTCATTTTGCTCCTTGGGACACCATATACAACAAACGTTATTTTTGGGAAGTGAAAGGTAATTTATATTTTGTTGTAAAATTTTAAATTAAATTTTGATTTTGTGTTCATGTTTATCTTTTTATAATTGTTGATCTAAACATGTGCAACTTTCATTTCATATTTGTAACAGATATAGACCAATCTAATCCTTACAATTGTCAAACAATTGTTGGTATGAGAAGTTTACATCAATTGATCACTACAGGACAACACAAGCCTCTTTTGATTCAAGTAAGAGAAAAATCATGTTTTTGTGCTCGCTGGATTGAGGACAATCCATTGAGTCAATGTGAGAATATTGTAAATAGATATGTTTCACGATGGGATATGAAGGAGTTAATCAGAATGCCTCCTTATGAAGATAATGACATTGACATAAACATTCATGATCCTATATATTCAGCTAATTATGAGTGTGTTTCTGATTTAGTTGTTACAGGTATGTGCACATACATGTTATTTTATTTAATTTTAATTTATCATATAAGTGATGTTTAATTTCAATAAAATCTATTTGTATCTAGGTGATATTTTTGTTGTAGTTGCGGATCCTAACAATATAGAAAATGTAGATTATTATCTACTAAGATGCACGAAAGCAAAATACAAGTTGACAAAACAAACTGTAGATGGTGATGGACATAAATATCCAATTGGTTCAGTTGTTATTGAAGGAACCTATTATCAACAAATAAAGGTCAACAGAAATGGTGTTCAATTTATTGAATACCAGTCTAGCCAAAAAGTTCTATATTACAGTCACTTGGTTATAGCAACAAAGTTGCAATTCGAGACATTGCCAAAAAGAAAAAATGTCAATTAGAAGTGGAGGTTGTCTATTGAAGAACATGAAAAACTTTTGGAGATAATAAAAGATAGAGAGGATCCAAACTATATGTATGACGAGCTTTAGAAATCTATAAACTTCAAAATAAACTTCTTTTTGTAGCTCTTGTACTTTCATATATTTGAACTCTATAGTTTGAATTTTCATGTTTGAACTAATATATATATATATATATATATATATATATATATATATATATATATATTGTATGTTTTTATGTATGTATGTTAGTTAATTAATTGCATGCTTTGATTAATTAGTTAGTTAATTAAATGTATGCTTTGATTAATGATGTTAGTTACTTAATTATGTTAGTTACCTAATTATTTTAGTTACAAATTTACTTAATTATGTTAGCTACTTAATTATACTTAATTATGTTAGTTAGATTACTTAATTATGTTAGTTAGATTACTTAATTATATTAGTTAATTTACTTAATTATGTTAGTTAGATTACTTAATTAAATGTATGCTTTGATTAATTACATCACCTTAACATAATGTATAAATAACACATGTATAAAACAAAGTCTAAAAGATGAAATAACACACGAACATATAACATGTAACATGTATAAAATATCTAACATGTAACATCTAAAATATGTAATGTGATGTATAAAATATGAAATAACACACAACCATATACCATGTAATGTATAAAATAAGGAATAATACACAACCATATACCATGTACATATATGAAATGACTAAAATATCTACACGTATAAAATGTCTAAAATGTCTACATGTATAAAATGACTACATGTATAAAATGTCTACATGTATAAAATGTCTAAAATGTCTACATGTATAAAATGACTACATGTATAAAATGTCTACATGTATAAAATGAAATATCTATGAAATGGTATAGCATGTATATATGAAATGTCAGATGAAATATCTAAAATAACATGGTAGCTCAAGTAGGGCCATGTCCTGATCCGTGACCTGATGTCGGTGCACCTCCTCCTGATGCCTGTGTACAATAAACAAATATGTCATGCATACATACATGTATAATAAATTTTAAATACGTATTATCATAGAAAAATTAATTTTGTGTACAAACATCTCAATGTACTTGTGTATCACGATGAATAGGATCACGTGGAGTCTCTAAATCTCCATATGGTGCAGCATTGTACATAACCTCCTAGAGTACACATATATATAACATATATTAATCAAATTTCAAATATATGTGTAAGTTTTTTAAATAAATAAAAATTTAATTTAATTATAATATACCAAAGTGGTCTCTAATGCTCTCCCGAAAGTGCTCAAACCGGACGAGTCTAATGATATAGCTGCAGGATCAATCTGGTCGTCTGTAAGCAATGTAGTAAAAAGTTGATGACCTGGACATGATGAAGTGGCCTACGTGGTCTGATGATGAGCTATATGTGGTGTCATCTGTGGAGGAGCTATTAATGGTGGTGTAGTCACTTGAGGACCTATCGGAGGTGCAGTTTGCTGTGGAGGAGCTGTTGGTGGTGCAGTCTGCTGCGGAGGAGCTGTCAAGAGTGCAGTCTGTTGCGGAGGAGCTATCGGTGGTGGTGTAGTCATCTGCTGCGGACCTGTCGGTGGTGCAATCTACTGAGAAATGATATAGGACCTCACAAATGATGAAACCTCCCTGAGTGAAATCCCACCGAACATCTATATGGTCTGATAAGCAGAAAGAAGATCACTGGATAACAATGCACTCGTAGATCCCAAACGATCTATATCTGATATAGCTACAACCTCCAGGGGAGATGGTATGTCGACTATATCATATAAATTAGGTGCACTAGAAGATGCATCTTGTGTAGGTGAAGGAATGCTAGAATGAGACCTTAACATATATCTCCCCACACGATCAGAGGATATCTCGTGAACCTGTGTGGCAATAGTTGCTATACTAGAAAAAACATCCATCCTCACCATGTCATCTAGAACACTCGCTCCTGCCACTTCCAAAGGTTTGGACCCACCCTTGCCCACTTATTAGCGGGCATAGGGGCATCAAACACTCTGAACCTGTCAGATAATCTCCCTTTCCCTTGCCCGACATAAGCAGGGAAATCTGTATAGTCAACATCAAGGTGCAAATAAAATTCTGCAAACAATTGTTTGCAGAAATATAGTGGCAACTCATCCTTCTAGGGCCACATATGGTGAGCAGCCAACCAGCGAGGATATATAAATGGTCCTACCAAGTCATCCTCACATCTCATAGGCATGTACCCTCTAACCTTCTTCAGGTCTCGATAATGGGGAAACATCTCCTTCACCATAGGAGTGGAAACAACTGTATCGACCTCACTATACTTCACAGTGCCAGTAACACTGTGAGACAAAGAAGCATAGAATCTATCAATACTCATAGTATCATACGGGTTGTATGATTGAACTATGTCAATCATACGCACCTACTCATCTCTAATAGTGTTCACCCTTTCCCTATTGGGAATGTTGGTGGGTGAAGCTAATGTCTGATCAAGAACAAGTAATGCTCGTGTCAATCTCTCAACAATGTCTGCAAATAGCTTCTCTCTAGCCTGTGTTGTATCAGTTGATCTATGAGAGGAGTGAGTACTAGTACCACTACCACTACAAGATCCCCCCCTGAACACTAGGCTCTCCTGAATCAACTGAACCTCTACCCGATGCCATGTGTAATAGATAAACAAGAAAATATATATAGATCTCTGCACATGTACATACTTGAATTTAAGAAACATACATGTACATACAAATTTAAGAAACATACATGCTACGTGCATAGATGTTACAAATTTAAACATGCATACATGTAAACTACAAATTTAAACATACATACATTACAAATTTAAGATCATCTAGTTTAAAAATGAAATATATATATACATGTACATACAAATTTAATAAACATATTAATCCTATTAAGTCTTAAGGGGTCATATTAATCGTCACATGTTACTTGTATTTTAATGAGACTTAATTGGTCAATTAATAGGTCTTAATTGGTCAAGTATTAGTCACATGTTAGGTCTTAATTGGTAGGACTATAAGGTCTTAATAGGTCATATTCGACCTAATTGGTCAAGTATAGGTCCTATTAGTTCTTAAGGGTGGACTATTAGGTCTTATTAGTAGGTATTAGGTCTTATTAGGTAATTTTAATCAATTTAGGTATTATTAGTCCTATTAATCACATGTTAAGTCTTAATTGGTTAAATATTAGTCACTAGTTAGGTCTTAATTGGTTAGGTATTAGGTCTTAATTGGTTTACACTAGAATTTTTGTTTATGTTAGTTTCTAGTGTTACAGTTTAATAGGTCTTAATTGGTTTCTAGAATTTTTGTTTATATTGTTTATGTGGTATTAATCCTATTAAGTCTTAAGGGGTTGTATTAATCGTGCTAGGTATGTCTTAATTGGTCATATTAGTCACATGTTAGAAATTTAAGAAACATACATGTTACATGCATAGATGAAATAGAAATTTAAGAAACATACATGTTACAAATTTAAACGTGCATACATGAACTACAAATTTAAACATACATGTTAAGTATAGGTCCTATTAGTTCTTAAGGGTGGACTATTAGTTCTTATTAAAATAGGCATTAGGTCTTATTAGGTCGTATTAATCAATTTAGGTGTTATTAGTCATATTAGTCACATGTTAAGTTTTAACTCCAATTAATTAATAGGTCTTAATTGGTTAAATATTAGTCACTTGTTAGGTCTTCATTAGTTAGGTATTAGGTCGTAATTGGTTTAGATGAAATTTTTGTTTATGTTAGTTTCTAGTGTTAGAGTTTAATAAGTCTTAATTGATTTCTAGAATTTTTGTTTATGTTGTTTATGTGGTATTAATCCTATTAAGTCTTAAGGGGTCGTATTAATCATGTTATGTCTGTCTTAATTGGTCATATTAGTCACATGTTAGAAATTTAAGAAAATACATGTTACGTGCATAGATGAACTAGAAATTATTAGTCATATTATATTATTTTATTTGTACAATTTTTTAAAAAAAACTAAATAAACAAGAATAACTATTAAATTAAAATATTTTTGTTTGAATTACAACTATCTTCTATTAAATAAACAAAAAACAACTATTAAATAAAGATTTTTAATTAAAATACAATTATTTAATACTAAATTAAAAAAACAACTAAAAAAATATATTAAAATTAAAAAATTAAAAAAGTACCTACCTCTTCCGGCCGGAACCCCCCTGTAGCTCTCCTCACAAGCTTGAAGCCGCTGAATGAAAATGACCCGCGCGGGCCACTTTTTTTTTCTTATATAGACTTTTGGGGGTCCGACTGGACCCCCCCTGCCACATAGACACCACCTGGCGCCTAGCGGGCACCACGTGGTTCCGGCCGGAGCCCCTTAGTATGTCCTGTAATGCAACACACTATTATACTTTTACCCATCACTCTTTTATGCATCTATATTTTACTAGTTTTATCATCCAAGGAATGTAAGTATTATGCTAGAAAATGAGCACCCACATTTATCATGAACATATTTCCAAATGATGCTCAATTTGAGGTTTGTATGAGTATGACATTTTAATTCTTTGATTTCAATGCTTGTTTTACTCTATTTTCTATGTATTCAATGGTCATGTTCCATAATAAGAGAATGTTAAACTTATGTGTAGTGTGTTTGCATATATGAAGCATGTAGAATCACATGAGGCTAATGATGGGCTATTATGTTTTGGACACAACATAGGCAGATGTTGGCTATGTTAACTATGCACTTGGTATCGTAGAGAATATTGTATATTGTCAAGGTACTAAACTATGTGATCTATTATTATCAAGGTGCTTTAATACACCTGCTTGATAAGGTACTAAATTGTTTCAATTGTCATTATGTGTAAAGTTAAGTTTGATAATTATGCAAGTATGCCATGGAACATGAATGACTCGGGGTTTGTCCATGTTTGTCCTATCACGAAATAATCATACACAAATCCCTGTAAAAATGGCACAAGTTCTAACAATATGTACACCATAAGAATTGATGTTATAAATAGGCATTGTAAAAATTAGTGATGTGGAGAGAAAATGTTTGACATTCACTGCTATGTTTAAAGCTAAATATCCCAAGTCTTTGGAAATGTAGAGTTTCTCATTTGAGTGACAAAATGATTCTCACAAATAGAAAATACATGTTATGTAATAAATTAAAAAATGCAGAATAATGCATTGAATCATTGCCTTTAAATTGAATCTTAAATGAACAATTTAAAATATGTTTGTTTTGTATGAGAATGATATATCATATCCTATATGATTTGGTCTTAATACTTGCACTCTTTTAACTATTGAAAATCATTAGTATAAAAATATATTTATATTCACAACAACAATAAAGTAATGCATTAGTATAATACACTTTAAAATATGATCACAAAATTTACAACATCACACATCATTAAAAAAAACACTTGTTATTATATTTAAATATAATTTTTTTTGATAATTTAATATTTAATACATATGAATAAAGACGAGCAATCCCTTTCCCAGCTTTCTTCCATTAGGTACCTCGAGAGAAGAGAAATTAAAGATTGAGTAATCTTTGAAAAGTAAGATGGACCATCAAGATGAAGTGTATTTTGGAAGTGTTCTTCCTAAATTATATTGGAAGATGTTTCTTAAATGGCAAGCGTGCAAATACGTCCCAAACTATGATGAGCATCTATGGGAAATGATGTATGTCAGCTTTAGAAATTTAATTTAATTTTGTAGAGGGGCGACCATCCTTTGTCGGTACGAAAATACCCCTTTTTTCAAATGCCCTTCTTCTACCAACCCTAACCACCTAGTATGACGCTACCCGCTTGTACATTCCTAATTGCTTTCTATATTAATAGAAAAGTCTTTCATAGCAAATACAAAAAGCACAATGTGTAAGTTTAAGTTCTTAGATGGTTTTATTATTATTATTAGTCCCTGCCTATATGTATAGGTAGAGACTAATGTTTTTGCCTCGCCAAAAATGCAATTAATCAATTTTTGGGAATCCTGCTAATAAAAAATTTAAAGGTTTATTCTAAGTTTTTACCTGTTAGATTTTAAAAAATTTATTTAAATTGCTTTTTCTTATTTTTGATTGGTTTCTCTGAATTTTGCTGGGGTTTTAAATTTTCCTATTAAAAATTATATCTTCCAACCAATGAAGAATGAGGAAGGTAAAATTTAAACATTTGTCTAATGTTTTATGGATAGTAGTTTTTCATATAATTTCATAAGGCTTTTAATGAAGTATAAACAACTTAATCGCATATTTCCTCTCCGTGCCATATTTATTTATTTATTATTTAAATTGGACAACTCAGCTGGCGAGGACATAACATGTACATATTATTAAGTATTTATTAAATGTTGCATTAAATCCTACAGCTGGCCTTCGTGAATGCAGTGTAAATAAATAAAACACAACTAACTTTTCTCATTAGTAGTTTTTGGAAACGGGGTACAGGTTTTGTAGGCTTTCCAGATTTCTCTGTTGTGGACAAAAACCTTCACATACCTTCTGCTTTCAATTCCAGTTAAAGACATCAATTTGTGCTTGCCATCAAGGTGAGTTCAGAACCTGTTTTTTCCCCTTTATTTGTAATAAAAAATCAAGCAGTTTTGATTGCTGCAAAAATTTAAGTTTCTTATTTTTGCATAGGAACAGTTTTAAATTTGTTATTACAAAATTGTGGTTGACCTGTGTTTTTATTTACTATGCTTTTCACTTCAAATTGCTAAGGGCATGTTAGATTTTTGTTTGTTTTCTTTCATTTCATTTTTTATTTGAATATCGCTGGAACCAAATTTGTAAGTTTAGTCTTGGGTTATGACAGTGTGGTCTTTTTTCTTTGTGATTATAAATTTGTAATCATATTTTTGTTTAAATGGGTTTCATAATTTTTGCGGGTTTTCTAAAATTTGATTAAGTTTGGAATTATTTAGGGTAAAATATTAGACTAGATTTGTCTGTAATATCTGATTATGAAAGTCCATCTTGGCAAAGCAAGAAGCCAGCAATGGTAATGACTAGCTTTGAATGCTAATGGACTGAGATAAAAATGGTCCTCTTTCTACATTTCTCTACTTATCCTCTTTGATGGCGTTGTAGAGCGCTAAGCGGATCTTACATCTGCTTTTCACTATACACATCTATTGTTTTTAACGGTTTTTAGATTTTATTGCTTGTCTTGTATTTTGATGTTGGAGTTGTCTGTTCTATTTGCAAATGAAGCTTCCAGAGAAAGCTTCCGGAACTTCCGAGATGATGATTTAATTTTTTTTATTGTTATAATGTTTTTTAAAAATATTTTTGCCCTGGAAAAATGATTTTTCAAAGCGTTTCATCCCCTTAGACGACATCAAAGATGCATAGTAGTAAAATACTTTTCTAACCAATTTCAAGAGCATGGCAAGTTGCAACTGAACGGACTGTTTCCCCATATATAAAATAGAGAAAACTAGTCCTTGCATTGTTTACAGTCATAACAAAGTAAGTACATGCAGACCAAAATCAAGCTATTTTACCCCTAATGTCAAGAAACTAACAACTAAACTATAAACTATACACACTTCTAAATGTCTGGTTATATTGTCAATGTATGAATAAAGATCGTTGTGGCCTTTCATGCCTCTTTCTTCTTTTGCATTTTGAATTGCTGTCTGTGGTCCCTATACTCCCTCCCTACCTGATCCAACTCCGTCTTCAGCACATCTACAGCTCCCTGCATTTCATAAACACAAAATAAAAATGACCCAAAATCAGATTTCATAAAAAAACTTTACACCAACAATCAAATTTCTTTAAAAAACCATACCCACAATCAAATTTCATGAAAAAACTTCACACCCACAATCAAATTTCTTCAAAAAATCATACCCACAATCAAATTTCATAAAAACCTTCACACCCACAATCAAATTTCATAAAAAAAATCATACCCACAATCAAATTTCATAAGAGCATTTGTACCCAAATGAATTTTTTTCTTCAGAGAACTAACCCACCTCTAGAATTTGCCATCTGACTTGATCCACAACTGATTTGTCAATCTCTCCTGCACAAAAATGGTGTTGGTGTAGCGTATCAGACATTGCAGAAAGATCCTTAGACAGAGGCTTCGGCACTTTGCAGCTTTTCTTATCTCCCAAAGATCTTGAATACAATGCCCACATATCTTCCATTGTTTGCTTTCCTATTCTGGTTTTCTTTACACAACAAGATAATAAAGCTCGGCCCTGAAATTTCTTGCCAATTAACGGAGCTTCCAGGTGACTATAATAAAACCCTTTGGAAGAGGAAAACTGTATGAGAATACAAAATAATTTTGGTTTATTTCCTAAAAGATTATGCTTTGGATGTAATGGTAACTGAAATAGACCTTACTTTTCAATTTGCTTTTCCAATTGACACTGTACAGACTACAGATTCTTCTGTCTTGCACCAAAATTATATTTGTCATGCAAAACACACTCTGTTTTACGTGGTCCTTTTTTAATAGACTCTAAATGTTTAATAGGACTCCTACGATAGATGATTAGCCGCCCTTAAAAAATCTGAATTGATCAAAGTAAATAGTTTTAAGTTAAAACAAAAGACAGTGCAGTTTGCTTCTATCGCAACAAAGTTGAAATTCAAATTTTTGACAAGTTGGATAAAAAATGCGAAATAGCACATAACTGTACGCATAATCTACAAAATTCAATCGATTTTAAACCAAGCCGAAAACCAAAAGGGCTTGAATTAAAAACGTAACTACGGAAACATCATAGACAATATAAACTAAATTGATTGACATACAAACACAATTTTATTATTACCTGTAGAGTGCTCTGTCATTGACACAGAACATCTAGCAGTCCTTAGCTTGAACGTCTGGCTATCTTGGAGTGTTGCCTAGCTACATGCACATGCCAATGAGGCATGAAAGAAAATAGCCACGTCACCCAACCAGTATTTTTTGCTAATTTTTTAATGAAGAAAATGAAAAGACTCCCAAGAAAGTTGGGGACAGCCAATGGAGAAGAAAAAAGTAAAAAGTAAAAATTTATTTTTTAATCATTGTGATTTAGTATACTTTCATGTTCCACTAAATGGTACTTATTATATATATATATATAGAAGGTGAGAGAATTTTGTTGGCTTATTTTTATTCACTATAATAATTATTAATTATATTTTGATGTTTCTATGAAATTTTTTATAGGGAAAAAAGTTTCCAATTAAGTTACTTTTAATTTATTATTATTCATACAAAATATAATTCTAAATTAAATAGTAGTTTAATAAATAAATACAAAATATATAGGTGCTTAACTTTATAATTAAAAAAGATTAATTTTTTTCTAATATAGTATTATCTTTGACAATGAAGAGAAAACTGAACGGGTGATTTTGCGGAAGCTGTAATTGAGGATTTGAATTTTTGTGATACTTTCTGTTCAATTGGAAGCCAATATTAAGGACAAAAAAAAATGTTGACAAAAAAAAAAAAATTGTCCATTAAATCGGGGGTGTTGCAAGCCAAAACATGATATTGTTTTATCATATTACAAGTTTAGAAAAGCAATTTCACTAGTTTTATATGTCTATGGCACAGTTATGTATGACGAGGTTTTCAAAACTATAACTTTTTTGAAAAAGTTTGGAAGAGTGGAGTCATATCAAGTTTAAAATATGAATTCTATAGCATAAATGTTTTTGTAATATTGCTAAGCTTGAAGCTATTTGTGTATAATTGTTTTTCTAAACTTAATCAATCTTGATGGGGCTTGTGGTTGCAATAATTCTGAGTGCATATTATCTAAAGTCTACCTTGATTGGCTGCATGTTTAAGGTACCCAATCCTGCACTGCATTATATTATAAATGACATGTGCTGTAATCTCTATAGTACAACTGTCAAGATAGTAAATATGGACTACAAATGGAATGATATCCAACCTGTACATTTACTTTAGGATATATCCACATATTTAGATTTTGGATTGTATAAAGTCCAAACATACTTAGACTTTGCAATGTATGAAATCCAAACATATTTAGATTTAGGATTGTGTGAAATAAAGACATTTTCTTAGCTTAAAAAATTTATTGACAATTGCAACATTGTAGTTGTTTTTCCTTCTCATTATCAAATTTATGATCGAACCTGCTTTCTTATTAGACATTCTTTGGCAAATTATTTTGCAGCTAAAATTTGGGTGTAAAGAAAATAGGTTGTCATTCCTTGCCTTGAGGAGATTCCAAAACGTGAGCATAAACATTGGACAACTCGTTAAAGCTTTTTGCTTCGACTTTTACACTGCCAGGTATGGTTCTGACCTATTACTATGTAATTGCCTTTTGCAACTTTAATTTTTTTAGCTTTATTTTCCATTATTTTCTTTGGTTACTTTTGTTTGCAGACAAATAATTTTAAAAAAATTAGATAGAATATTTAATTATTCTATTTTCTTTCCATTTTGTGCAAGAAATTTAAATTCCCTCTATTGGATACTAGATACAAATTAAATGTAACATTTTTCAGTTCCTCATAGTAAATTGAATTGTTCATTTCTAGTCTTGATATAAACCAGATTAATGCACTTGAAAAAATAATTATTTATGCTATAATTAAATTTCAATATCTCTATCTATATATTGTTGGTCTTTCTCATAGATTAAGTCAACATATGAACCTATACATGACTAGCGACATGGGTACCTATAGTGAATTTCAAATTTGCATATGCATAAGTGTTGAGATAATAAACTATACAAATAAAGTTCAAAATCTACACTTTCAAATATTGCCTTGCAATGTCATTGTTACTTATCCTTGAAGCCTATTATCTACATGAGACAATCTATAACCTTCCACATACTTGTTGCTCACAATGAGCAATGAATCCTGGATGATTTACAAAGTTCATTTCTTGAAGCATACATGCTTTTCTCTTTCTCTATATTCTATATTTCTACGTCACAACATAATTAAAACATAGAACAGAATGCTAATTGCAAAATGTTTCTCCTCCTCATGTTCTTGAAAGATTAGCTGAGTATATGAGTCCCCACAAATCTTCTATTCAAGGTCAGTAATGAAATGTTATCGAGCATTCGATTTAACATTTGAAGAAATATTTTCTATCTTCTTTGTCGAATATTGAGATTTGCATGTTAGTGTTGATTAAAAATACCTTCTTTAGGCCATTTTCTTTGTTCCCATTTCATATTCATAAATTCACACATCCACAACTTCCAGTACAAAATCTAAAAAACTGATAAACCAATTTACCAAAATGGTTTCAAACACTATTGCAAACACACTAAATAAGCCAGAAAATCCAATTATAGTAGAAACATATAGATCGCAAGACCAACCAAAAATGCTATCAATTGATAAAGCTTTAGACAATGCACATTGTTTTCAGATTAATTCATTCAACTACAAAGTTGGTGACTGCCTATTTGATACAATCCATGTCTTAGTTCATTGTAGATATACACCTAATGAGTTGTGCAATGGACTTGTAAACCATTTCTTGCATTGTCTTTAGCATGGTTTCCCTGCAGCTTTGAGCTCTTTTGAACATGAATTACACCCAACAATGCTTTACAACTTACATAAGATAAATGACAAAATTACATATTTGCGTAGAATGAGGCTTTCAGCAATAGAAACCAATGTTAATGGCGAAATTGGACTTTGGGGTGACATATTTTGTGTGCAATGGTTGGCACACTGGTTGAATATCCCCATATGCATTTGGTCTTTGACAAGGAAAAAACCATATTTGCATTTCAATAAAGATGCTACTCATTCTACAATATCAATTCTTTTTCATGATGCAAATCCAATTGCTGGACATTATGAGACCATCTTTTCAAGGAAAACCACGTACTTTTGCATTCAAAACATGCAATCACACTTGTCAACCACTACTTGCAATTTCGACAATGTTTGGACTGCGATTGCAAATTCATTTGATATTATCGGACTTTGCCAACTTGGATCAGTTGCTTCCTCATGTGGCGAAAGTATGTTTGCTACTGTGGCTTTGCTGGTTGACGAACGATTCGATGCAACTGCTTTACGGTTATTTATGGCTCAAACTTTAACCAATGCATTGAAAGTGCACGACAAATTTGCATTGTCATCTTTCGACATGTCTAGACAACCTACTATAACAAACTGCAATTTTGTATTACAATTGCAATCACTCATTTCAAAGATTGGAATACCATATGTAGAAAGCAAACTTGAAGGTTCTAAATTTTGCTTACTATGGCTTTCATACATATTTCATACAACCATATGTGTATGGCAAGCAGATCCACACCTCAAAGCCAAAGTATATTGCAATTGCATAGAACCAAAAAAAAATATTGACTTAATCATCTTTAAGAACAGCTCAACACATTGTCATTACGAACCGCTTTATAAAAAACAACAATTAATATATAACATGCAAATAAAACAACTTGGTTTGGTAGAAATCAATGCAATTGCAGCCTCATATCAACTGCCAGATACACCTCATCAAAATCCTAACCACTTAGTTGTCGTTTCAACTATTGAATCAAGTAACAACAGTCAATCAAATATAATGATTTCACATCCCGCTATAACAAATAATACAATTGTTGCACCTACTACAAGTTCATTAGTACAAAGAATGACAACTTTCCCAATCAAAGAATTGAAAGCCCCTCAATCATTGTGATGCCTAAAAAAAGCAATGCGTGGCAAAACTAGTCAATGAAAAGGCATAAACAATAAACAAATGGATGAAACAAACAACATTATAAATCAGGCTACCATGAATGCTCAAAAAACTACAACTTTACCTAGCGCAAATTTCAAAGCCCATCACTCATTAAGATGCATTAAAGCTGCTATTCGCAATAGACAAAAGCTACAAAATGATATAGCTAATGGACAATTTCTCCAAACAATGAACATTGGAAATCAGCAAACCACATGTTTATAAACTAAGGTTTTTACAACTAGTCCAAAACAACAAACTCCATCAATCTCAAATGCTAGATCTGCAAAAGCCATGCATTCTATATCTTGTAATACAAGCCCTGACAATCAACAAGCACAACATAGAAAACAATCATCAAAAAAGAATGTAATCCAAAAATCTATCAACATATACTTGCAAAGTATCAATGACACACCCTCTCAATCATGCAGTATTTGTGAAATGCTTCATTTTCACAAAAATATCCGCAAAATTAATAATGCATTTCTTGAGGCTTTCTCTTTACTTTCCATTGCATCTGACAAAAAAAAAATTGAAATTGGACAACCCATTTGCAAACAATGTATAAAAGCTATTCAATCTGGCAAAATTCCTTGTTTTGCTACACCATGGAAAATAAGGTGCAATGCACAGATAGATGTTGTCCATACATTGAGTTCTCTAGAAGAAAGACTTGTCTCTTTGCGTATTGCTTTTACATAGATAAGACAATTGGGATATAAAAGATCACAATATGGCTTAAACGGAACAATCATCAATGTCCCTGTAGACTTTGATAAGGTGCAACAAGCATTGCCTAGGCAAATAGATGAAACTAAAACAATGGCAATAAAACTAAAATGAAAGCTACAATATGAAAATGCATATGCACAAGGTAATGTTAGGCCTGCTTGTGTAATGAATGCTTTGTTAACTTTATCCAAAACGCCATTATATACACAAGATAATATCTCCATAAACAAAGATTGGGAATCTTTACTTACAACCAATAAAGAGCAAGACCATATTGATATTGAAATAGAAACAAAAATCGACAATGACAATACCGAACTTGATGAAGACCCAATAGCTGAATCACTTATACATTGGTTCAATGAACCACATTCAATTAGAGACCTTGATACAACAATAATTGAAATTGCACCATAAGAAGGTTTTAAGCCACTTGGCATTTTCCAAGATGCCTACTCTAAAGAAATGAACTTTCCAACACTATTTTATGGTTTTGCTCGACCCATTGACATCATCAAAAACCTTTCGTACCAAAAGATAGCAAAATGGGAGCTCATGCATAGAGACAATGACTTTGCAACACACATAACAAATATTTTCTTCAAAGCCATTAAAATCATTATCCAACAAATATCTTCATTAGCATGGGTTTGTATAAGAAAATCTGAATTAAAAGACAAAAAGTTACTTGCTAAAGACATACAAAACCCTGCAAATTTGGAAAAAATATTAAGATCTCCATTAGGTTTTAGATCATTAAGGAACATCCGCACATCTCCAGACTATCTAGAAAACACAAGGAAAAACATATTTGCAATGATAAGCCAATTAGGGCCTCCGAATTTCTTTGTAACATTAACAAGTGTAGAGCACTTTCGGGAGCCATTGTGCCAAGCATTGAATGTTATATCAACAAAGCAACAATCCAAGTACGATGAAACTATTCAGGATAAAGATTTAGACTTTGAAATTAGGAAAAACCCAGTTCTTTGCAGTCGATACTTCAATCATAGGGTCAACGCATTTCATAAAATGATGCTAAACAATAATCAACTATTTGGCAAAGTATTGGACTACTTCTTTGTAATAGAATTCCAAAATCGAGGAAATGAACATGTACATTTCATGTTGTGGATTAAAGATGCACCTATATATGGAAATTGTCAAAATGCTGAAATAGAAATATTTGTCGACAAGTACATTTCATGTGATTCTTCATTGCTTGATGCAAACCTTGTTAAGATGCAAACACATCATCATACAAGGACTTGTAAAAAATACAAAAACTACAATTGTCGATTTAGTTTTCCTTTGCCTCCCATGAGAAGAACAACAATACTAGAGCCCTTGACAACTGAAAATACTCTTATAAAAGAAAAAGCGAAAAATTTCTTCAAGCAATTACAAAATAAACACTATACAAAGGAAATTACATTTGATAATTTCTTAAACGAATACCAAATGGACGAAGCTGATTACATTGCAATGCTACAATCAACATTATCAAAGAGAACTGTTATGTTGGAAAGACATCCATCTGATATTTGGATAAATGCATTTGCATACAAGTCCCATCTTTATGGTATGCAAATACAAATACACAATTCATATTAGATGCATATGTTGCTGCATCTTATTGTTGTTCATATGTGACAAAACAAGATAGAACATTGTCTCTTGCACTTTGGAAACTACGACAACAATGCACATACAGTTATGAAGAAAAGACACAATTCATACGCAAACTAGGCAACGCATTACTTAACTACCAAAAAATGTCTACTCGCCAAGTTGTACACATTGTTTTGTCATTGCCACTACGTAAATGTTCAAGAAATATTGTTTTCATCAACACAACACCATTAGAGAGTAGAATTTATATGTTAAAAAGCCCAAAGTTATTAGCAAAAGAAGAGGATAACTCTGAAAATATAATGTATGCATCTATAATAGACAAATACATACAACGAAAAAAACCATTTGACCAACTGTCTCTTGCAGAATATACATCTTTCTACTCCAACAACGGAACTAAATTACAAAAGAGGAAAAAGGCGCAGATCATATGATATGTAAGATATAATCCACACATCGATTATGAGAATTATTGCAGAGAAAAACTTATGTTATATGTCCCTTTTAGAACTAGTGAACAAACACTATTAATCGGACATAAAACATGGGCTACAGCATTCAACGAAAAAAAGATACAAATCACAAATATTGAAAAATTATTTAATGCACAAATTGATTATAGATGGGGTGACATTGAAGAAGCTGCCACACAAGCTAACATTCAAAACCGTCCAATAATACACTTTGAAAATGAAATTGAACAAGATAATCAACAAAATGAAATAGAAAAATATGACATTATAGCTAACTTGACACATTCAAGAAATAAAAAATTCACAAATGATTCTTGCAACTCACTATACTTAGAAATACCACATCCATTTCTTCTCACTAACCATGATTACTTCAAATTGCGAAGATAATTGAATATAGAACAACAATCCATCGTTAAAGATGTACTAATGACAAAGAGATTTGCACCTCAACAACCACTACACTTGTTCTTAACAGGTGGAGCTGGAACAAGAAAGACCTTTACAGCAAAAATACTATTTGAAGCAATGATACGATACTATGATAAGCAACTAGATAGTGACCCACTCAAGTTGAAAGGAATTATTGTAGCTTCAACAGGAAAAGCCGCATTTAATGTAGGTGGCCACACTGCACATTTTGTATTCCATCTGCCATGCAATACTTCAAAAATGCAACCTTTGGACTCAAACACTCTCGATACATTAAGAAAAAGACTAGAACAATTACAGATTCTACTTATTGATGAAGTCTCCTTAATTGGCTCCACAATGCTTTACAACTTTGACAGGAGACTTTGCCAAATCAAACACACACCAACAAAACCTTTTGGCAATGTAGATATAATCTTTTGTGGTGACTTTTACCAAGCACAACCTGTATGCGATGCATGGATATTCGAAGAACCAACAATAAACAATGAGAAAATTCCGTACACATTTTGGACTGATAATGTCAAATACTTTGAACTACACACTGTCATTAGGCAAATAAATGAACATTTTATTTCCATTCTCAATCGTACACGGACTTCCCAACAAACTGATCAAGATATCTCTTGAATATAACATGCTTCAAGCCTCCCCCCAATAATCCAAAATTCCCCTACTTGTTCCAAAGAAACTTATTTGTCAACGAGCACAACAACAAAATGTTAAATCACTTGCCTACCAAGCTTTATGTATTAGAAGTTGTAGATAAAAAAGACACACCCATTGAAAATACCTGCTATCCAACTGAAAAGTCATTATTGCCCTGTACAATCTTTGTGAAATCAGGAATCTTGGTTGAGCTAATTGGTGGAAATCTTGATACACAAGATGGTCTAGTTAATGGTGCTGATGGAATTTTCCAATTGCACACAACTGGCCAAGAAGACATTGTTTGGATTCAATTCAATGACCCCACAATTGGCAAGTTACGTTGACAAAAGATGCAGCAGCTATATACAAACTACATTTTACCTTCATGGACACCAATAACAAGAATCTCTAGAAAAGTCAAAACAGCTACAAAAGTAGTCACTCGAACACAATTTCCTTTTCAATTAGCATGTGCGAGAACCATCCACAGAGCACAGGGTTTGACCATGGATGCACTCGCTTTTGACCCTTGCAAAGTCTATCAACATGGCCTTGTTTATACTACCCTGTCACGTGTAAGAAATATTGAATCATTGTACTTAATACATAAATTAGAGCAACAAAATTTCAAAGTATCACAAAAAGTAGAAAATGAAATGCAACGCCTCCAAACATCACAACAATGGAAACTACAACACAACCTTCCTTTTGCATCATCAAACCATTTTACCATATGCTCTTTAAATACACGTAGCTTTACATTTCATGCACAAGAAATATGTCATGATCACAATTTGCTTTCTGCAATAGTACTTTGCTTCCAAGAAACAAGACACAAGAGTCTAGAACATTTTACTTTGCTAAATGAAAAATTTGATTGCTATCCTTCACTAGCTATTCATGGTCTTTTAACATGTTGCAAACAACCACACTGCAAAAGATTGAAACTTACGCAACAAAGCATTTGGAATCCATAACAATTGACTTATTCCATCTTGACATTGCCTTCTGCATTGTAAATCTATATTTAACACCAACAGCTCCGATTTCTGACTTATTCAATCTACTACAAAACAGCATCAACTCATAGCCACCCAATTCCAAATTGATTATTGCAGGAGACTTCAATATTGATATGCTAAATTCAACAAAAGCGAGAACAATGCTCATTGAATTTATGCAAAAACACAAACTATCATTTGTTGTTGACAGGCCAACAACACACGCAAGTACTTTGTTAGACCATTTTTGGATAAACAATGTTGATGCTACCAACATAAAATTCACTATACTAGAAACATATTGGACAGACCACTTTGCAATAGCTCTACAACTTAGCAGTTAACCTGCCCGAGAAATGGATCTAATTAAAAGAAGCATATGCTTGATATCCCATGATCATGTAGAGCTCGAAATCCACCTGGACAAAAATATATTTGCTCATACAATTTGGTACATATAATCTAGACCTCGGTCAAAGACTTGACTTAGCTAGAAGATGATGGATTTAATCAGCTGATGGATTGAATAGAGATGAACAGATGCTTTCATCATCCTACACAACCAATGGACAAACAGTTCAATGTCATCACATGGAATATATAACAGGGCTTTAGATAAATTGATTTATGCTAAAATGTATTTAACATTAATCAACTCAAAGCATGGTTTAAATCTCAGAAACAAGATTTACTCAAACAAAAAAATTTAAAAAGAATGAAAAACACAACCTGCTTACCACTGCAAGTTTGATAACACACAACTTGTTATAGTGCAACCCGAATTTGTATCTTTCTTCAATTAAGATCACTAATAGCCTTGACAAGAAAATTGCATGTTTTGCAATGCTTGAAACCGTATGCATCTCTCAGAATTATTTCTATTGCAACCAACATTTAAGAGAATAAACTTGGTCATAGTTAGCCAGTCCCCACAAAAAGTTCCCACAACTATAATGGCTATACATACAACTGCCTTCATCTCCCTACAGACTTTTCCTGACATTCAATATATCTCTTTGTTGTCTCCTACACAATAAGCCTGCACCAGTTTATGGACTTAAATCCAACTATACCCAAGTATCTTTTTAATACCTTTATCTTTCATCAATCTTAAATTAACTGTTTCAATATTCCAGAAAAATAGATGCCATAACATCCAGGTATCTTTTTAATACCTTTATCTTTCATCAATCTTAAATTAACTGTTTCAATATTCTAGCAAAATAGATACCATAACATCTCATGCATTCCTTTCCAGTTCAAAAATGGAGCCTTCTCAACACAACAACCTCCCACCTAATGCAGTTTCTTCAAACGATGATCAAGATCATAAAAGGTAAATGACTTTTCATATTGCAAAAATACAATTCCTACACTTAATTTAAAGAACTTAATTATCGTTAATTGTTTATGTTACTGTTACTGTTGGAAATAACTTGCTTGATTACAGGTCAAAATTGGAAATCACTCAAGCATCTACAATAATTGAAATTTGCACAACACAGTCTGCAGTTGCTTTTGAAGGTGATATATTGGTTGCATATGGCCTCACCTGCAAAAACAATGCAACAAATGAACCAAAAACACAAATTGCTCATGTTGATCTCATCGATAGCCATGGACAAATGACTATAACAGCAAGCATGACCAATAAATTAATTGATGCATTCCTGCCCTAGCTTTTGCCAGGCTCAAGTGTTCGACTATCACAGTTCACAGTAAAGAAAAAGACACAATATGAACGGGGAGATGCCGATTGTTGCCTTCAGCTAGGCTCTAAAACAAAAATTGAGAAAATAGAGAAAGTCTGCAAGCAACAAAGACTAGCACCAGATACAACCATTGCCCAATTAATCCACTCTACAAATCCTTATTCAATCGAGACCATAGGCGTGCTCATAGCATCTCACAATCAAGAACCAACACAGTTCCAGCTGCATGTTAAAGATGGAGAATTCCCAACTGATGATGCAACGGTAAGATATTTCTATAAATATAAAACCAATTTATATGCCACTAAACTTTTCCAACTCAACAATTATATCAACTAACAAACTTCTCACTTGCAACTAATAGTTCCTAAAACACATGGCAATCCCTATGCGAGCTTGGAAAAAATATTTACTACACCCCAGACCCCTGGAACACCACTACTCTTGTTGAAGAATGTAGTGCGTACTGGACCAAGAGGTTCACCTACCATTAGAACAAGCCTATCCACATTCATCGACGAACTCAACGATGAAGCAACCAAAGATTTCCTCCAAACGCTTGCTTCATCCAATGTCCAGGTAATCCAAAAAAAAACTAAAAAACATTATGATTATTACTATTGCCTAAATTCAAAACATTTTTTAATACCTCTCCTCTAATCTTTGTTGTGATTGCAGGTTACAGGAACATTAAAAACAAAAAATGTATACTTGTCACCATACCAGTCACTTTGCAACTTGTGCCACCAGGCAGTTTCCGTATGCCAGACTTCAACTAACAATACTACTCATTGCAACAAATGTGCAACAACCACAATTTTCACCTACCAGCCCTGCTTACAATGCATAATTGAAACCGATGATGGAACTCTTGACTGCAACTTGCATACTCAACTCTTGCAAGAAAACTTCGCCGAACTTACAAAAATACCATATGAAACTTATGCAAAAAACATGTCAAAAGCTATGTTCCTAATGCGAAAGTTTGAAATACAAGGAACATTCACAATTGCCATGAACAATTCCATCATTTCTATTGAAAAAGAACCCAGCAATGTAATGCTCTCCATAACACCCTTTTTCTATTGCTACAATTTCAAAACATCACTTTTTAAAAAATTATGGCAAATACTAACATTCAACCAACTCTTCTATGAAAAATGCAGAGCATATAAAGACATGTACCCATCTGCAACAAGGTTTGCTTGACTACATGCTGCTTGTAAAGGTACTCTTTCAGCTTCATTTTTGCTGCTCAAACCTCAGTTTGGTAGTTTTCTTGTTGAAGATTTGCCTCTTGATTGCAACACTTTTCTGCTACACAGTTAAATTGATTATTTTTAAGTTAAAGTCATTTTAATTAACTAGCATTTTGTAACTTACCTCGTCCTGCTATGTCAATTTATCATCAACAAGCTATCGATTATTTATCTTTTCATTTGCTCAGCATATCAAATAGAATTAGCCTTGTTCTTTTCGCTTTATCTAGAGCAGATTTTTCCATTTACAGGTAATTCCAGTAAGAGTAAAAGATATCTGAAGGTTTTAGACTTAATTTTTTGAAATCTGAGAGTTTTTTATCTGATCCAGGTTTTATTGTGTCTTTTAATAAGCCAAAATACTAGATTAAGCTTCAATTTTCTGTTGTACTCTGTTGCCATAACAACCATCTTTAGTTTTTCTCAGGTGTTCAGAAGTTCTACTCCTGTGAAATTTTGTTTTTCCATTTTGTGCAATACTTATTTGAGGTTATCTCATTGGATGAAAAATATGGTCGCTTGTTTCTAGGAGTAATATTTTTTGGTTGTTTTTCTACTTAGTTCCCATGTCAAATTTTAGATGCCACCCAAGTTCATTATAGTTTTTGCCTGACATTATGTTTAGATTCTTTTCGCTTCATTCATTCAATTGATATATTGTCTATTTTTTTAATTGTCATTCATGAGTTTTAGCTTCAATTCTTTTAACACTTAACAAGATTTTGTTGCTACTTCAGTTTTAATTTATTTCTTTTTACCTTCAGAATGTTAATTTCAACTTATTTCTCTGGTTTGTGTATGTTGTCATTTTTAGTTTCATTTTCTGGCATTTAAATTTTTTAGCTTTAGTTCCTTAATGTATTTGGTAGCTTTTATTTATTTGTCTAGTTTAATTTTCCTTTTTTATCACAAGCTATTAGTGTCAATTTCTTCCTTTTTTGGGATGTTTTTCATCATATTCTTTTGCAAATTTCTGTATTTGACCTTGGATAAAAGCTAATTTTGTGTAGTGCTTTGCAAGAACATTTTATTTTTTCCGCATTTTTTTCATTCCCAAATTAACGAACAAGTTCATTGTAATATTCTGCATTCTTTGTCACATTCAAAAATTTCTAGCTTCAGTATTTTCCCGTATTCAATTTTTTTAGCTTCATGTTTTTCCAGGTTTTTTTGTTGTGTTGGTAGCTATTGTTGTCATTTTGACTTTAATTTTTCCTTTATATTTATATTATGTTTCCATTTTTAGTTTTTGACAGTCCGGAAGTCTAGCTTTAGTTTGCTCTTGCATGGTATGGATTTTATTGTCATTTTTCTTTAGACATTTATTTATTTTTTAACTTAGTGTGAAACAAACTATTATTGTTATATTTTTGAGCTTGTGATTGATTTATTTACGTTAGCTTTTCATTTAATTTTGGTTGATGTATGTAGAAATCTTAAATTGAGGTCAGTTTTGTTAGACTTGACATGTTTTGTTTCTTCTTCACATAAACCTCTTTGATGTGTTCTTTTCTTCAGGATAAGTACAACTAAATCAGAAGAAAGTCTGATGATTCATGTTTTTTTATGAACTACATACCAAGCTAGCCGGTAGATCATATGGACATGGATTTAAATTCTATTCACTAGAATTAGTTAATTATATTGATTGGCATTTTTATGTCAGACCGAATTGGACTCCTGTCTAACTGTTCTTCAACATTCTAAAAAAATTGGAGATTTTGATTATCCATGACTATCTCAATATTCATAATGAAATTGCTTGTTTATTTTGTGAGGCATTGTAAGTATTCTTAATCCATGATATCTTCTCTGTTCTTATTTGATGCTTGTCGGAGCTGTAAGGCTAGTTTATAGCTACATCACATTTCTTGCTTGTTTATTGAATAACATGTGCTTAGTACATCATTTTCTACATGAAAAATATTCATCTTCTTCACTTTAGGGTACAAAATTCTAGGGTGCAATAATGATGATCGAGCTATGTCTTGACCAAAGTCATCTCCCTTTGAATTGAAGGATAGGTTCAGATTTTTACACAAATAAAATCTATATTTGTAGAAGGGAAAAACTACAAACAACAATACTCAGATAAAATGAAAAGCATAAATTTAACCATTTTTAAACAGAAAAAGTCTTTTATTTCTTTTATATAAGTCTCAATTTCACTTAAAAAATTGCACTGTACCATGGAAAGCCCAGATTTAACATTTTTTAAACAAAAAAAGTATTTTATTTCTTTTATTTTAGTCTGAATTTCACACACAAAATGCATTGTACCATACTAACTTTTTCAATTTTGGTGAAATTGCAGGTTTTTGGAAAATGAAGCTCAAAGCAGCAAAAAAATTTATACACTTTTCCCACCAGCAGCTTAGCATAGCCAACATACTGTTCAAAAACTTATCCACCACATTGTATATATACACAGGAACATATAATTAAAAACATGATATGGATTTTGTATTTCTGAATTCAACTTACACTACAAAAAAATAGGCCTGTTATCTATTTTGTGCCAATGGAAAACATGTTATCGCTCTATGCCTATGACTTTTTAATAGTATAAAAAATTACTTACGTTATCATTTTTCTGCTTTTACATTTATCTTATCAATTTTCTGCTTTTGCATTTACATTATCAATTTTCCACTTTTGCTATTCTTTCTTCTGAACACTGACAACTCATGTTTCATGAAGAAAATTCTTTTTTTTTCCCCAATGATTTGATATCATGTAATACTGTCTTTGTTTGCAGCTGTTTTGTTTATGATTGTTATAATTGAGATTTTGTAATAGCACTTCTCCTTGTCAACTATCAGCTTACATAACCAAAAAATTCTAAAAGCTTCTTGCGCTGAATCAGTAAAAAGTGAAGTTTTCTACACTATATTGTACTTTTCATTGAAAACACAAAAACTTGCAACAAACATCATAGTTTGAACATTTAAATTTACATGTACAGTCTATGGATCACAGCACTATCTCTAACAATGGCAGCAAAATAAGTATTGGATCTACATTCAAATTTTGCAATTGACACATTTTTTTAGATAAATACTCTGTAAGCACAAACAATTTTATAATTTAATTTTAAAAACAAATGGCAGGGACTAAAGCTCCATCAGAGCTCTTGTTATTGGAGGAAGCATAATATTTTTTCAAACTATCACTTTTTATAGAGATAGCAGAATTGGAACAACTACATTTACAAAGGGGAATGCGTAGAGCACATGTAGTTATAGAAACCACAAGGCATTCATCTAAGTGGTGCTTCAATAAATAGAAGACATAATAGTCTTGGTTGCATGATGAGAAATTCATAGTATCAACAACGTGGTTGTATCTGACACATAACACTAATGTGCTAGAGGGAAGCAAGAACAAATGCAACCCCAAATGGAAGAGATGAAACATGTAATTGTGAACCAACTCATTGGAAAAAACATAACCCAAAATGAACATAATTAAGAGCTATGACACTTGCTAAAGAGACCAAGAGAGTATGTTTTTAAGATAGATTATGTTCCTAGAGGCAAAACCTTGTCCTTGAGATGGAAGAGAACATCATTGGCCTACAACTTGATAGCATCATTATTAGTGCCATGTTAAGTTTAAGGGATTATAAACTTCATTTGGTTTAAAAGACTTGAGCAAATGATTTGAATTTCAACCTTGTGGAGGAGGGGGGGAGTCAAACAATGTAGCCAAACATCTACACTTCCAAATATAATGTTTGATAATGGCAAAACAACATAAGCTAGATATTATGTTATGAAAAGATAATAAACCAAGAATTATGGATTACTAGGACCAGCAAAAGTGAAAAAGGGTAGGTATTAAGGCAAAAGGTATTGTCCATAATAACTTACCATGAGGGAAAAAGAAAAAGCAGTGCTTGAAGGATTTCATACTACCACAAAAGGGACTAGTAGGAGATGAGTTGGGATTGAGAGTTCACTTTAGATTTTTAAATTTGCAAGATGAGCTTATTCCAACTAGTTTGTCTAAGATTACATCTCTAGAGAGTGTTAAGTTGATGGGAAATGGGCAAGATAAACACAAGTTGATTAAGGATAACTTTGAGGGGGAATGTTATAAGGTTTCATCCATCAAGCCACCTCTAGTCCTTGAGGAAACAAGAATGAAAATTGGATGATATTAGAATAGCTAAGTTGGGTAGCACAAAATTTTGGATTTGTATCATCAGAAAATGGAAGCACTTCCATTTAGGACTGGTTTAGCCCTCCGAGTAAGTGGTTTGGGGTCATGTCAAATGCCTTGAATAGGTCTCTGACTTATTTTTGGCTTTTTTCCCCTATTCTACCCCATTCTCCACTTCTTTTCTGCATTATTCTAGCATCCTGACCTGAAAGTCTAAGATTCTTGACCTTAGGGTCAAGGTCGACCTCGACCTTGACCCAAGGTCCAAAATTCAAGATCCCAAAGTTTCTGGATGTCAGGTTTCTAAAAGATTTATTTCTCATTTTTGGGATGGTTGTTTCGGGCTTTGAAACGGTAAACTCTTAAATTATATTTAATGCAGGTCCATTTCTAGGGGTAAAGGTTTAAATGGGAATTTAATTCTCCTATGTCAACCTCTCTAGAAGTTTGTGCCCTAGACTAGTATAAAAGGAAGCCTTCCTCTCTCATTTCAATCCAATCTCCATATATCTTTCAATCATAAATCAAGCATCCATCTCCATCAAGCAATCATCTACATTCAAGCATTCAAGTTCTCCATTGAAGATCAAGGATTCAAGCATTCAAGCCTTTGGAGGGATTTGGTTCAAGCATTTCAGATTCATCATTCAAACCCTAGATCGATCCATCATGGTGGTGTGATCTTCCTTCAAGATCCTTTGTTCATCTTCAAGATCTATTCATTCTCCTTTCAAGGTGGATTCTAAGCATACAATCATGGAGGTTTTGATTTACATTTATTAGTGTTGAGTCCAAGCTTTCATATCAACATACTTGTTTACATTTCAAATACAATTGCATATCTATTGAATATCATAGCTTCATTGTTAGATCTACTTCTACTACTTGCTAGCATTCTCTATTTCAATTCCATTTTTAAGGTTGATTTCAAACTAAGGTTTGACCAAGGCAAACCCCTCATCCAAACAACAAAACCATTTTTCTTGCAAGAACAGATACGAAACAACAAATTATAGTGCAAATCTGGACACCCTTTTCAACAAACTTTCGAGATTTGCGGACAGATTTTTTGTCAGAGCAACGCAGGTCAAGATCGACAAAAAGGGGCATGATTGTGCCCCAGGGCAAGATTGTGCCGCCGTATTTAGGTCAAGGTTGACCTTTCTCAGAAAAGCAGAAGGTTTCTGGGTTTTCTCTATTTCTGTATTTCCAGGCTAGATTCGATTGTAGAATTTCCTGAAACTGAATACAGACACCAAAAAATAGTAATTTATGAATCTGGTACCTTTCAAGATAAGTGTTTATGTTTTATCAAGTTTTGTACATCCACAACATTTTCCATCACACACCCACACATATTCCATATTTTCAAACCCCACTCCACATAGATATAATGATATATTCCCATATATTTTTATATCTTACAGGATTTCCATCACAACAACTTTATCTCTATAATTTAAGTGAGGTCCAAGAATTTGTGGTACTAAAATAAGAGTAAAGAATTTTTTATGATCTAATTCTGAAACCATATAAAGGTGCTAAGAAAGCTAAATGTACCCCTTGCATGATTTGTAATTGTAAAATAGTGTATCTAGATACAATTAATAATCTATCAAGGTTTGAAACTTCTCACCTCTATTTTGGGAAACATATGTGGAGCAATAGACTCAAGAATAGTTTTGAATGACTTAAAGTCCTAATTAGAGAGCTTTTATTTCTCAAGCCCTGAAAGAAAACTTCTAGTAGTTTTTTTTGATAAAAATGTATACTAATTTTATTAATCGTAAGAAAGAGTATACATTGAACCTGGTTCAAGGGACCTTACAAAAAGGAAAGATCTGGGTCAAGAAAACCTTTGGTTGTAGCTCCTAATGCAAAACCTAAGACCTAAGATGCTTTTACAATAGTATGGCGAACAATCATATCCCAATATAATACAAGCATTTGAAACTTGTATAATAGTATGGAAAATAGCCATATCCCAATACAATACAAATATTTTACCCAAACCGAAACCCAAAAGAGACACCCAAAATTGTATTCTAGATTTTTAACCCAGTGCAAATTTTTTAAAAAATTGAATTACCCTAGAGAAAATACATATAAATCAACCCACCCAAAACCTAGGATTTTAACCTAGGATAACATAATATTAGATTCCTGAATAATTCTTACTAGAAGAAGAAGAAGAAGAAGCAAAAAGGCATTCTTCCATTTTTTGATCATCAACAATGCCAGTAGTAGTGTCCTAAGGAGAAACTGCAATTCTTATCAACAGGATAGACAGGATATCATCACATGCACTCTAATCATAACGTAACAAAATAGTCCAGATTGAAAGAAAGAAATCTAAGGTCGGAGAGGTTACAAAAGAGTCAATTGTATTGATGAATTTTCCAAACTCATTAATTATGTCATTAAGATTTTCAACCTACACAACATTCTTAACCATAACGAGTACATCTCAGAAATAGTGGCTAGCCCCATAATGTTGAACTATATACTAAAGAAGAGCAAAAAAAAGGGAGATGAAAATACTTCAAGAGAACATATAAGACACCAAGTAGCAAAAAAGAAGATAAAGGGGGAAGTCATGTTCATCACATTAATAGCTTAATGCAGTCAAAGCTAAAAGATGATGAACTACAACTGATTTGAATAAACTATATAACTTGAAGATCTATGCTTTAAGAACACTAAGTTGCTGATTAGATATGTAAGATGATTAAATCAGTAATATGTTGTCATTCATGTCAACTAGTTTTGACAATACTTATCTTGTAAGTTACTATACCCAAACATTTGTAGAAAGAAGAAGAGAAGAGATGAAGAACATATATATCTACATGAGGAAGTGGATATGACAGATGAGGATAAGGAATACATTGGGTAACTTATGAATGAGTCTATGACCTTATGTTATTGACTTGATTATGTTGCATTCATCTATGATGAAGGATAGAGCAAAATGCACAAAGCAATGTTGTTGGTTAAAGAAGCATTTCAGTATACACCAACGCAGTGTAGTGTATACCGAGCATAGTATAAACTGAGCTTGTGTTCACTGACATATTTCTTTGTTAACCGAGTAGGAGAAAAGAACTAAATGATTAGTTTAGCCGATGGAAGTTGATGAGTTGTAAAGTGTTATGATTACGAAGTTGGAGATAATGTTTGTTACGAAGATCGACAACTAACATAATTTGAAGAAGATCTAAGGGATTGAAACAAAATGTGTTATTGACACATCAACCAAGGAAGGTTAAAGTGGAAAAATCAACAAAGGAGATTAAGCGGCAAAATCTGATGGATGGAATTAAAATGGTTTACTCATCTATTTAAGAGACTAGGATTTCTTGATGAAACCATGCTGAAAGAAGGAGACTGTAGAGATATTGCGTGAACAAGCTTCATGCATGCCCGATCAGACTGGTTAAGGAGAACCAAACTACAGAGATTACCGAGCATTAGAAAGCTATAACCGAGCGATAATAAGTTACTGAATATTGATTGAAATAGAATTGATATATTGATTAGAGGATTTGAATGAGCTTAACATAGATCTGATAATCTGCAATTGAAGTTGTGTTGTAATCAGATCAACTGTTGTTACATTTTAACCATTGTAAATAGATAAATCTCTTAATAAAGTGGACTAGAAAGTCTTGTAATGTCATTCATAGAGTGTACATTTGTTATCCTGTCAACCCCATAGTGAATGTTGGTTGGACGATAACGGTTGGTCTAAAATCCTCAAACAAGGTCACACCTCACAATGTGTTTGTAACCTTTAACAAGGTTGGGTCTTCACTGACCTCACTTCAAAAGAGTGAACAATTTTTGGGTTGCCGGTCCAAGGTGGTTTTTCCCTTCACAGGGTTTCCACATTAAATCTCTTGTGTTATGTGTTGATTGTGATGATTGTTTGTTGTCATACTTTACATGTTGCATATTGGATTTGATCGGTAAGAACTATATGTTATTAATTGGTAATTAGTAAAAGCACAGACAAAATACTATTTTATGTTACCGATTTGCAGAAGTTTTAGTAAATTGTTTTTGGATATACATTTTGTGATTGGAACTGTGGATAACTGATACCCCCCCACCCTCTCAATTATTCTAAGAAAAGACACAATGGTCAAGATATGTACCAATTAGATACTATTGTACTTCAAATCCTTTAAAAATTGTAATGAAATACATGCTTCCAACAAAACCTACCACCCACCAAAAATCAGAATCATATTTGAGATGTACTCAGGGATGTATATTGAGAAACAATGAGACAAACTATCATTGACTTATCAAAGCATCATATTAGTAAAAGTGGGGAATTTTATAATAGACAGAAAAGAAGAACATTCAATTATCCACCTCCAAAATAACTCAATAATTAAATATAAAATCATGTCAATCCACAATCTCCCAGAATGGAAATGACCCAACATCATGATGCAGTCAAGGACATTGGGAACTCATAGAATCCAACAAATCCTTACAACAAGAATCAACACATCGTGTATGTTTTTTAACAGGCCTACTACCTTTCCTTGATTTGGGAATAAATGAAGGATCAAATGGTGTTGTGTCTTTTTCTTTGTGGTCCTTTGTGTTAGGATTAAGTAATACTAAGAGGGGGGGATGAATCAGTATTACAACACTTCAACATAAACTTAAACCAATTGCAAATGAACCATATCAATGCTGAAATGAAAATAACATAAACACATAATACATAACTCATAACACCATTATTTGTTTTCGAGGAAACCCTAGCCAAGGAAAAACCCCGGTGGGGATGGTACCCACAACTATGCACTAAAATATTGAATCCCTGTTAGGAGATCTAGCCCTGTTAGGAGCTGAGTATTACATAGTACACTTACTTGTTAGAGGAAAAGAAAACCCTGTTAGGGGTATACAAAAACCTTGTTAAAGGTGTGGTGAGCTTACAACTCTTACAATCAAAATTCAGTTACAAAAGTGTTCTTCAATAAGTGAACTGCACAAGCATCTGCTATGTTTTGATAGTTCCAGTTATAGCTCTGTCAAAGTCTGATCTCACATCTACTATCTGCCTTTGATAATATCCCAAATTCGCATCCATCACATATACATCTCTATCACACTTATCGCTTCCACAAAACACTCTATACTTATATCAATTCTATCATCTAGTCGGCTCTCAAATACAATATAAAACATAACAATTACTTATACAAATGATAAATGTAGAGTCGACGGTCTTGTATTACCAAAGTGTCGGTAATATACAACTTTCATATGACTTAGCACGTTACCATTCTGTCTAGCCTTCCCTCAATCATTGTGACTGTTCATATGCCATGTTTCATTGTTTCTCTGTCTTCTCATACTTTCATATCAGTATGTCTTACTGATATCAATACCAAAACACGTGTGACCTTAACTGAAGGTCATACATATCCCGAAATGTCTTCCTCTAAGTTCGCAAGCCATAATACATCATATATTACCTTCGCTGACCAAAATATACTGTAGTATACTGCAATTCTAATTTTGTACTTAGTCATTTTCATGACTGCATCTCCCACACTTATACTCACTTCATGCGATCACTACAACATAAGTGTTGCCATAAATGACAACCCTTAAGTGATCCCTAGTGCTCTCAAATTATCACTTGCCAACACTATGGTCCAAACATGCACCAATACCTATGAAGATCATAAAGAATCTTCATATTATTAATACATGTAGTTAACAAATGATTAGAGACACTCTTTCACTTCACAATTGCAAGTACAAACAATCTTAGTTAGAATATTACTCTTACATGTTGTATTCCAAATAACTATTAATCCTATTTTTTGTATTAGAATTTTGAGGGGGTTTATGTGAAAGAAATTTGGACATGATTCCCTTGAACTTTCTCCCTCAATAAAATATTTCAATAGTCAGCTTCAATCCAGCCTGAAAATAATTTTGAGCCTTTAAGGACATACTTCTTCCATGAAAGATTTGTATAGGAACATTTTCCACTACATGGGCGTTGGACAATTTCGTCCATGATGCGAGACCAGTCAACATCCATATAGTAGACAATAAAATGTTTGAATTTGATTAGGAAATATCCACACGTGGTATAACACACTTGGTAGAAATTCTAGACACATTTGATAACCATTCGAAACATGCGATATTTAGTTGTTGCAATTATGCCTATCGTTAAAATACAAGTAAAAACTTAAGGATATCAAATGTAGATGTATGAATAATAAACTTAAATCCTCCATTATAAATTGCATCTTAATAATATGAAAAAGTATAGGCTTTCTATGTTCAAATGGACACTGGGAGAAATGAGTCTGCTAAGAAAGAATAAGAGGCATTAGATGTAAAACATTAGAATCTTTTATGACATAACCATGAAAAGACCCATGCAAGTCATTCTAAAAAATAATCCATAAATATCCAATATTTTCCCTACAGGAAGAGTTCACGGGCAATTGTCAAAAAAAATTCTAGATGGTAAAGATTCATTATTCAAATAGGCAAAAAAGTTTCAATGCTTCTTAACCCTTCTTTTTCTTTCTATACAACAATTTTCATTTCGTTGTTAGGGGAAAAAACCATAATCTTCCAGGTAGATTAAGTTCCCCTCTTTCATTGGTGGGAAAGTGATCCTCAAACGGATTGTTGTTCTCTTATCTATCATAAGATCTTATTAAGAATAAATAACCTTTAGAACATAATTCAATTCTTCTACTCAAACAAGCCTCTATAAATTTCTTTTAAAGACCTGAATTATAACACAATGAACACCGTCCTTTTCCAAAATATTGCAAATTCCATTCGATTCACCTTCTCCATTCTTAAAAACCTTAGAGATTTTCTTATTAACTAATTCATAAGACATTCAATACCCAACCTTCTCTTGTTAGTTCTTGCCATGCAACTATAGTGGAGGGCTCTCACTTTATCAAGTAATTACAAGTTTTTTCTTGAGAGAATCATAAATCAATTTTGACAATTGCTCATTTATATTGTAAAGATTTGAAATGGAAACATGCTCAGAGTTTAAGGGGAAGAAACTTGGTGGTCTATTATTGGTCTTTACAAAGGTTCACAGATTGTGAGGAGAAAAATGTGAGTTCCCAATGAAAACACACATAACACGATGTATCTTTATGTTAGCGTGTTGCAGGTTGAAATTATTTGATTAAAACAAGGTTTTCAAACTTAGGAATACACATTTGGCTTATGGAGATGGTCTATTAGACATTAGGTTTTCAAACTTAGGTATACCCATTTGGCTTATGGGATACTGTGATAATCGGTACCAGCATACAACATTGTACCTCTCAATGGCGGGGGGCTTTCTTTGAAGATGGGAAATAATATTGTCCAATATATGTATCGTCAAATAACAATTAGGATGGTCTTCCCCTATTTTTCATGCCTTGTGTGTACGAGAAAGCAATCACCGAGGATGCCGATTTGAAAGTGGATTTTCTATGGTTATAGACCAGATATAGAATGGAAAAAGTTGGTGCAGGATTAGATTAGATTCGGAACTCGACAAATTAGAAATGGACTAAGTGCATGTAAATTTTACGCTAATTATTCGTGGGGTTTTCAATTGTTTGTTTCGTTTTTGTGCGTTGTTTTTATGACTTTTGAGATAGCAGAGAAATGAATAATATTACTTTAGTTACCAACATAATACACGATCCCATGGAATTCTTCGATAGATGCACTGGATAGTTTGATAGAAAATTAGAGTAGATGCTTCTCCATGGGACAATTCAAATGTGTATTCAAAGGCTTCCCAATTTGGATAGTTTTTATTTGTTTTTTACATATAATAGGAATTCAAAGGCTTCTCAAGAAATTAGAAGATTCTTGTCTCACTAAATTTGGAATGAGACACAATAACTACAATTAGCTAAGATGCATAAATAGAGGATCAATTTAAAAATTTGCGTACATGGATTAAAAAGGTTTGATTCTAAAATTAGATATGTATATGAATTTAAAAGCATAAAATTATGAAAGATGTTTCATAAATAAATAAATAAAAATTCAAAGCACAATTCTCTTTTCTTATCTTGTTCTATTTTTTATGATGGATCATCAAGTTTGATCTAAAACATTGAAAGGAAAAATTTACATGGTCAAACCTAGAAATCATGCCCAACAAGTACAAAAGTATTAACAATCCATAAATTTCAAAAAATGGATGAAATGCAAAAATTAACAAACATGTATATATGTATATGTGTATATATATATGTACATACATATATCTACATATATATGTATATATGTAGATATATGTATATATGTATATATATCTATATATATATATATATATTATATATATATATATATATATATATATATATATATATATATATATATGTATGTATGTATGTATGTATGTATGTATGTATGTATGTATGTATGTATGTATGTATGTTAGTAAACAGATTTGTTCTTTTTTACTTCTTATGAAAATAACTCTTAATGCCCAAACTATGAACAATATCTGAATACAACTGTTGAAAAGCCACTCTATAATTACTGGCTTTTCTCTGAATTGGTAGGTACAGCTCCCTATGTGAATGATATTCAATAAATTATGTTTTGCTCCTAAGACTAGCACAGGGTATGCTCTTAACCCGAGAGCAGAAGAGGAAACCAAGTTTCACCCAGGCAAGTGAAACTCAGGCAGGGATCTAAATGCAAAAGTGTTATGTTTATGGTATTCACAATCTTATGACTCCCACAACACAACAGAATGAAAATGCAGTTTATGGAATGCAAATGAAGTATGGTGATGCAATCTCATAACCAGTTATAACTCTCTGAATATTTTACTGATTGGTTAAACTGAAAACAATGAAATAAAACTCAGTTCACTCACTATTATCAATCCAACACAATGAAACAACATCACATACAGAAATGAAAAACCTCTAACTAGTTCTTCTCCGAATATCCTACAGCACATCCTACTGAGTTTATTCACATCTTCGAAAATAGGGAATGAAACATCATTTCCTTCCTACTGCAACTTAGATGAAAGAGAAAGAACCATCTAAATAACTAATTGGAACAGAAAATCATTGACATAAAACACTTTCAATTGTCTCTGCAACATCAAGTATTCTACACCAAAAATTTGCCGACCTTTGTATTTACTTTTGCAATAGTATATATAGAGATTACATCATATGACCTTCATGAGAATGTGAAGTGTTTCAGCTTCCAGAATTTGAAAAGACTGAAGACTAACACTTTCAAAAATACAAACAAAAGAGCCAGAATGACCTTGACTCTTCATCTGATTTGCTTCAAGAAGACGAACTGAATAGACCCTCATCATTCCATATAATATCATAATTGATGAACATAACAGAAGATGTCCTTCGAATAATTGCCAGCTTGTATCTATAAAAGAATTATTATTGACAACATCCTCGTTCTGTGCTTTTGAAGAGAAATCAATATAACCAGAACTGATCAGCACACTTGATCATAATGACCTGTCACCATGAACGTTCAACTATCTCGCTGTATCAGAACTCTTTTCTATCTTCATTTCATAAGGAATCAATCTCATAAAAGATTAAAGGCGTTAATTACAATTTTGAATCTGTTGCAAGTCGTAATTTATCATCACAAAAATACCA